>LPNX010180250.1:567448-597542 GCA_001517045.1 Pseudotsuga menziesii | reverse complement strand
GGAGATATGTCAAAAATACAAACAAAAAGTAGTTTTTTTATTTTCTTCCTCCAAAATTAATAAATATTATTTTATTATTTTAACTATTATTTTATTAGTTCGTTTTAGGAGGCCCATTTTGAGTTGAAATTTCCTCTAATGCACACATGCATCTACATAAATAGGGTTTCTTGGTTGTAATTATTTTGCAATGACATCAAAATGAAGCTGCCTCAAGTTACATTGTTGAAAATGGCTGATCTCTTTATCTTATTGTTCAACATCATTTCCATAATGCAAAAACAAATATTTGTGTGCAAAACTAGATGAAAAATCCAAAATTTGAGGTGGTCAAGGTGGCTGGGAAAATCAACAACAAAACTTTGTTGTACTCGAATAATTCCTATCCAATTGATAAGATGGAAAGGATAGGTCACACCAGTCCATGGTTTTGTAATCGCTATATGGGTGGTCTCTAAAAAAGGATTATGTAAATGCAACCCATGCTTGGAGAGAACACCCCTTGAGGAGCCTTGTCTCAACATGTGTACACCTTGGACAAAGAGCACTTCAAGAGGAGACCATATCTTGACAATATATCTTGAATCATTATACTTGCCTTTATGCAAGGAAGAAGGTGCTAGGGTTTGTGAAAGAAAAAACCTAGAAGATACTTGAAGGGTTGGGGTTTGTGAAAGATTAAACCTAGATAATACTTGAAGTGATAGGGTTTGAGTCCATGTGAGAAGGACCTAGGGTTTGTGGCAAAGAAACCCTAGAGGAGTCTTGGAGCACTTTGCTTGTAGATTTTGTGTGATGCAAGCTTGGTGAAAGATCAAGAATAGACTTGTTGGTGTTGGTGCTAACTTGTTTTAATGCTTTTGGTGTGGCTAGATAGGTTGGTGGGATACATTGTTAGGCCTTTGTATTGCTCATTAGTGTTTTCTATTGATGGTAGACACCCTAGCTAAGGTTTGGATGCATTGGAGAATCTTAGCTTGTGGATAAGCTTGAAGGACTATCTTGTACCAACTTGTGATAAGTTGCTGGTATGTACTTGTAACTTCATTTTTATGTATATGTCAAGTGTACAATCTTGTCCAGACTGTGCACTTGAAGAGTTGGTTTTCAAAGTATATTCTCACAATAAATGAGTTGTTTCTAGGGCTGTTCGGTATGCTGATTTATCATAAACATTTAGCAAATTTTGTTAAGTGATTTGACAAGTATATATAAGCTAAGAGGGCAGATTTGTGGTTGTAACAATTCTATTGTTAATAACTAAATTTCAGATCTGTAATATGTTGGGACTTGAGCCCTAAGGAGAGTGTATTTAGTTCTAGTATTCATGTAGAATCATGTGAGAGTTGATTGGATCAATTGTAACTTGAAGAAAACCTTGCTTGGAGTCTTTATACTTGTCTTTATGCAAGGAAGGAAGGTGCTAGGGTTTGTGAAAGAAAAAACCTAGAAGATACTTGAAGGGTTGGGGTTTTTGAAAGACAAAACCTAGAGGATAATTGAAGTGCTAGGGTTTGAGTCCATCTGAGAAAGACCTAGGGTTTTGATAATGATTCCAACCTCATCAAACATCACATGGAGAGTAGGAATTCAATAGACAACGCTTTTTATGAATGCAAGATTGGCAGGATTATGGCCATTTCCTTGGATTCTATCATGTATGAGAATATGGGAATGGCATGGAATCAAAAGCACAAAGCTCTCCGTGTAACTTGATGTCAATGGTGTTGATTGTTGAACTCCTCATTCATAGGACTAGAAAAAATGTATCTTTCACTTGAGCCAAAATCCCTGATTAGGCACGTCAAGCTTTTTCTATAATATTTTTAAGGCTTGGCCATAACAGGTCTCTAATTTACACTTAGAACCAATGTACAAAGCTAAAAAATATACTACAACAATTCCATTATATATGTGCCTCAAATTATAACATTAAAGTTGAATATATCCAATAAAGAGACAATATTCCATTGAATAATCAGTCCATACATTGCATAATTCAAATCTGATATTATCAAGTCTTAAGAGGACAAACAGATCACTCTTCACAACCCTCCTATGATGGCTAATAAACACTATATTAGCAGAAGTATTTTTCAGGTAGGAAAAGAAAAAAATAGTACATGACAACAGCCTTATAATGCAAAATGATAGCCTTGAATATCCCAAAATCTAGCTCCAAATCTACAAATATATCTTCAGCGTTCAACCCAATGGCCTAGGACATTTCTCCACAATGGAAGAAACACATTGCAAATGAGGATCTGCTATTCTTTTGTAGGTTTCCATCCCACTACCACCAACACAAAAATGAATAATATGAGGCCAAAACCTTAGGATGTTAGCCTTGAAGAGTTCAAATGTGCTTGACATATTCACCAACATGCCACTTGTCCTCTCCTAACATGAGCACTCTTTCTTAGATTACTTGCAAGGCTTCTTGGAGTGGTGTGACCTAGAGATGTGTGCACAAAGAGCCTCAAATGCTAGGGTTTGGACAGAGATCACTTCAAGAGGAGACCATATCTTAACAATAGATCTTGAATCTTTATACTTGTATTATATTGGTATTAGTTTTGTTTTTCTAAAAGGAGTAAATGGATCACCACTTTTGCAGTTACATTTTATATTGGTATTAGTTTTTTTTTTCTAAAAGAACTAAATGGATCACCACTTTTGCAATTACATTTTATATTGGTAGTAGATTTGTTTTTCTTAAAAGAGTAAATGGATCACCAGAGTCCATTTACTATGGTATACTTAACTTGTAGACTTAAAGTGGAAACACTTGTGCATATTAACGTATGCATTGTTCTTATGCACATGTATGTGGGATTCTTTTATTGCACTAAACAACAATTCAACCCTATGTATGTGGGATTCTTTTATTTGCTTCTTTGTCGACGAAATTTGTCGAAATTTGGGGAGGGAATTTTTGCTGAAATTGCGATTTTGGTTGCTGAAATTACAATTTTGGTTGCAAAAATGGATTCAGCGCCCTCGATAACACCTAGGGAACCCTGTTTATGCAATTTCAACAAACTGAAACTGCAATTTTAACAGCTCTTGTCGAATTTTGGTCAAAATTTTCGCTGAAAAATGGTACAAATGGTCTAGATTTTAGCTCACTCCAATGCAATTTAAGAGGCCCGAGTTTGAGCTCCATTAATCTAGTATCTACAGCACCCAAGTATGGATGGAGAACGCAAAGTGATCTTCCAGGTGTTGGAAAGAAATGTCAACAGGTGGGTTCTATACAGCATGTCAAATTTCGCTAAGCGATGGAACCATCTGAAGGAACATCTACATCTGAAGAAAGTTCAGAAGTGTCAAAGTGCCAAACTTAAAGCCTCGTAAAGGTCAAGCCTAAACCACTAATGACAATTGGGCATAAAAGTGTTGGGCGTTTTTAAGTGCACTCCTCAGCGCCATCTCATTAATGGCAGTAACCAATATCGCAATTTCAGTAACCAAATTCGCAATTTCAGCAAAAATTCCTTCCCCGGATTTCGACAAATTTCGCTGACAAAGGTGCAAATGGTCTAGAGTTTAGCTCACTCAAATGTCAAAAGCATTGAAAGGAGGATTCACGGTCAAGTAGATAATGTTGAAATTGCTTGAGAAACTTCATTTTCCATGTTTCATTGTGCATGGATTAAGAAAGTTTATTTTGAAAACCACTGATGAGTTGCATGTAATCATGTCACAACCATTTCAAAATTACCACTCATTACCAACATGAGCATCAAGGTGTCAAGTTTATTATTAAATCAAAATGTCTTAAGGTGTCACATAGCCAGCATTCATTCAAATGACAAAGTAACCAGCTAGTGAGAACGTTGATTGATGAACACGCCTTCAAAGAGCCCTAGTGTCCCATAGTTTCCAAAAGAAAGGTGTCTAGCCAAGCATTCAACTGAAAGGTCGATGAAAAATATTTAGAGGTCGCCCTAGTGTCCCATAGTTGCCAAAAGAAAGGTGTCCAACCAAGCATTCAACTAAAAGCTCGATGAAAACTATTTAGTGGTCTCCTGTGGAAAGTTTAATGGATTTGCTGACACGAAGTGGATCTAGACTTTGGTTTTTTTTCCACAAAATCCTCATAAATCTCTCTCATGTCGATGCGTGGATTGATCATACCAAATCATAAGAAGCTGATCAATGTGTCGCTAGTTCCTCCTCGAATTTCTGTCCCCCTCCAACAGCTCTTCAACTGACAGTTTTTTTATTGTTTCATGGTATCTTCAACTGACAATTTTCTGATTGTTTCATGTTATTATATCCATCTGAAAAGATTGAGTATCAAATTATGGCAATAAGCATCAATATTTCAAGCAAAGGATTTAAGTGCAGATGCAGGGTTCTAGTATTTGGTGGCAGAAGATTTGGTAAAGAAATAGATTTTCTTCCAAAGAAGTTCCAAATTAGAGGGAGCAGGATGATTAACAATCAAAGGTAGCAAGATATCGACATCCAAAAGGGCAGATTTGTGGCTGTAACAATTATGTTGTTAATAACTAAATTCCAGATATGTAATATGTTGGTACTTGAGCCCTAAGGAGAGTGTATTTAGTTCTAGTATTCATGTACAATCATGTGAGAGTTGATTAGATCAATTGTAACTTGAAGAAAACCTTTCTTGGAGTCTTTATACTTGTCTTTATGCAAGGAAGGAAGGTGCTAGGGTTTGTGAAAGACAAAACCTAGAAGGTACTTGAAGGGTTGGGGTTTTTGAAAGACAAAACCTAGAGGATAATTGAAGTGCTAGGGTTTGAGTCCATCTGACATGTTTTAAGTGTTAGGGTTTGAGTCCATCTGACTTGAGTGCTAGGGTGTTAACTTGTTTGAAGGCTTTTGGTGTGGCTATATAGCTTGGTGGGATACATTGCTAGGCCTTTGTATTGCTCGTTAGTGTTTTCTATTGATGGTAGACACCCTAGCTAGGGTTTGGATGCATTAAGCATTCCCACACACGTTAAGCAAATCATACGCCACTTTGTTATGGACAACCAACCAATGATTCACTTTGTTGTGTTAATCAATAATGTTAGAGTTACCCAATTTGTTTTCTCTACTGTAGATCACTTGACATGTTGAAAATACTCCGATGAGTTGTGACACTAATGATCTTTTATTGTGATGCAGAAGCATTCTCACACACATTCTTCTTTCTTGATCTATGTTATTATGGAACATTGAACAACAATCGACATTACTGTGAAATAAATCAACTCTTTACGTAGAAGTAAGAATCTAGATAAAGGAGACCATCACAGGAAATACATAATTAAATAATCACAAAATATTTCTTTCAGAAAAGTTATAATTTTATCAGTTGAAAAATTACAAATACAATACATATTATACAACAATTGCATGCTGCATGTACAACTCAGGTCTCACTTGTACAAACTAAGGTTTTATGCTGCATGTACAACTCAAGTTTTATGTCGATCTAGTATGTATCTTCATGTCACAAGTTCTGCCTTGCATATTGATACGGAACCCTAGAAGGTAGTGTTGATTTTTAAATATGATTTTACAATGTTTCATCCCATCTTTAAGACAATATTGCAGAGTAAGTTATGGTATAACTTTAACATATTAATTTTCAACCCTACGGCAACGATAACTTGAACAGAGTTGGGATATTTCAAGTAGATTTCAAGTGAGGGGAGGAGGATGATAAGTACTTGGTTGTTCTAGGTGTATTTTTGCTAGTAGGAAAAGTGCTTCTGGTTCTCTCATTTTCTCTCTTTTGATCACATAATCATGCAATATGCTTATGCATATTAGGGCATATTCACTAATTTATCTCCCTCCTTTCAAAATCCTGAATGATTTTTCCAAATTTATGTGAGGGATAAAATCAATTTGAATCATTCTTGTCAGCGAGACCTAGGTGGCAATAGAGGGTTGTAGTAGATTGTTAATATCAATATAAATGTCGATTGCCCATTTACTAGGCACAACTATTAATAGAGCTAAGGGGTTTTGAAACATCGTCTTATAGGTCTCCTATGTATGTAGTCTTAGATTATACACCTATGGGAAGGGAAGACCATGACTGATCATTGTGCTCATATCTATGACGATTGAAAAATGTATTCCCTCATCCTTAACTAGGGTAGTCTCCTAGGTGTTCCAGTCACCTCTCAATGGCTCCCGCAATGAAAGCAAAGTGTTTTAATAATTGGGCCTACTACCCACAGTTTTCTTATAGGTGTGTAGGGTGGTTTGTGTAGCCGTGCTACCTTTAGCAGTATATATGGTATAAGTGCTCGCTTTAGATGGTTTGCTAGTAGTCGTGTGTATTGGATAAGGTTTAGGGTTAGCTTTAGCGTTATTGGCGGTAGGGGCACATGGTTCAGTGCTCTTGTTGGGATGTGTGAATTCGTGAAGAATCATAGGCGCATTTCACACAAAAAATGGCGTCCAACCAAAATCTGTAGCACATAATGTCAAACTAGTAAATCACTGGTGAAGTAAGTGTGGGTATTGACCAATTTTGGAGTCATTGCGTCCTTTATGGATTCTCAACCTCCTCGACGACCTCCTTGACTTCCTCTGTGACTCCTTTGCCTCCTCGACCTCCTTTGCCAAATACTTGACCTCCTCTATGACCTGCGTGGTGACCTCTGTGACCTCTGCGTCCTTTGTGGTGACCTCTGGGACCTCTGTGGTGACCTCTGTGACCACCAGCTCTTATGCAAACTTTGTTATCTCAGCAAGCTCTAATGAGAGGGAAGGAGTGTTATCCTGTCACCTGTGCTTTTGCAATGGTATGCGAACCAACAATAAAACCCGTCACGGTCATCCCCAAATCAAAACCCCAATTTATCATACATTTCCTATCATATGGAAAAACCCCAATTTATCATACATTTCCTATCATATGGCGAAACCCCAATTTATAATATGGCTACTTTTATCATATGGCTACATTTATAATGGAAAAAAGCTGCGGAAAAGCATGCAATCCATATTATCAATGACAATACCAAAACTTTTAGGGGGCAAATAAAATTCATATTAAAAAACCTTTGGAACACATGGTTACCTTATTCTATAATATTTTTCATGTATATTATATGGCTACAATCTATGGTGGACAATGAAAGAACCATCATTGACATTAGGATAAGCCATGGATTTAGTTGAAGCATCATTTTGTTTGCAAAAAAGTATACAATACTCTAAGCAAACTTTATTCACAACTTGTTCCATTACACAACAACTTGTTATTGGTGAGAAAGAAGCTTTATTCGGATCTTGTTCCGTTACACAACAACTAGTTATTGAGGAGAAAGTTGTTGTAAAAAAATTGGTTGGGAAAGAGAATGATCAAGCTTTACATGTAAAGAAAATACTAGTTACCGAGGAGAAAGAAGATGTGAAAAATTTCGTTGGGAAAGAGAATGATCAACCTTTAAATGTAAAGAAAATATATAGAACAAATTTACAAACATAATTTTGAGAATCACATTATAAGTAGTTGACAAACAAAAATGTGAAAGTTTTTAACGAAGCTGTGCAAAAATTGGTTGGTAAAGAGAATGATCAACTTTTAAATGTAAAGAAAATATAAAAACAATCTACAAACATAATTTTGGGATCCACATTATAACTAGTTGAGAAACAAAAATGAGAAGGTTTTTAACCCTTTCAAGGTTGTTTTTATGTTTATTTCATAGTCACACTACTATCTTTGGAAACATATGTATGAAAACCAAATAATTTATCAAAAAGTTATAATGTGAGTTGATAGTTTGTGGACAAATAGGGAGCTAGTTATATACTCCCATACATGTATCCTCAATCATTTTAAGGGAGCTATATGACATATGTTGAGGTCTTAATTATCATACATGATTTCAGTGAAAATATTTTCAAATCATCTTTGACATGAGAAAACTATGAAGTCGGTTTCTACTAGACTTTAAAGTTTATATTTCATTATGCTATTAGCGTAATCATTAAAAATTAAAATTTAATTTATAGTTTTTACCACTGTTTGAAGTTTACAATTCATTATATTATTAACATATTCATTTTGTACAAGGCGTAACTATTTTGAAATATTACTTTAGCATGAAATCCTTTTACAATTGTGTGTCCATAATTCCTTTTTCTACTATATTTTTTATGTGAACTTTGCAAAAATATAAAAAGTTGAAATTTATGACTGTAACAAAATTCCTATATTGCGGAATCCAGAAGATTATTAAAGACACTCTAGATTGTAAATGCTATAAGACCAACATAGATCCATTTAAAACCCGATGCTTCTAAGCATCGAAAATGATTCAGTTTCTTGCTAGGAGTCTTATGTATGATGATGATGATGATGTCGACGATGATGATGATGAAGACGATGATGATGAAGACGATGATGATGAACATGATGATGATGATGAAGATAATGATGATGATGGTGATGACAATGAAGACAATGACATTGATGGTGATGACGATGATGATGATGTTAATGATGATGAAAATGAAGATGAAGATGATGAGGAGGAGGAAGACGATGATGATGTTGATGATCATGATCATGATGAAGATTATCATGATGAAGATAACGATGATGATGATGACGATGATGATGATGACAATGATGACGATGATGATGAACATGATGATGATGATGATGATGATGAAGATGACGATGATGATGGTGATGACAATGAAGACAATGACATTGATGGTGATGACGATGATGATGATGATGATGATGATGTTGACGATGATGAAGATGATGTTGATGTTGATGATGATGATGATGATGAAAATGAAGATGAAGATGATGATCATGATGATGTTGTTGATGAAGATGACGATGACGATGATGAAGATGATGATGATGCTGATGATGATGATGATGTTGATGATGATGATGACGACGAAAATGATGATGATGATGATGACGACGAAAATGATGATGATGATGATGACGACAATGATGAAAACAATGATGATGATGATGATGATGATGATGATAAAGATGAAGATGAAGATGATAATCATGATGATGAACACGACGATGAAGATGATGATCATGATGATGCTAATGATGATGATGTTGGTGATGATGATGATGATAACGATGAAGATGATGATGATGATGATGACAACGATGATCGATGATCGTGATGATATTGATGATGACGATGATCATGATCATGATGATGACGATGAAAATGATGAAGACGAAGATGACAATGATGATCATGATGATGATGACGACGATGATGATCATGATGATGATGACGACAATGAAGACGATGACATTGATAGTGATGACAATGTCCATGATGATGATGACGATGATGATGATGATGATTGACAATGATGATGATGATGATCATCATCATCATATCATTATCATCATGTTGATGATGATCATCATCATCATATCATTATCATCATGTTGATGTTGATGATGATGATGACGATGATGACGATGAAGATGATGATGATGATGAAGATGACGATGAAGATGATGATGATGATGATGACAACAATGAAGACGATGGCATTGATGGTGATGACGATGATGACGATGACGATGACAACGACGATGATGATGATGATGACGATGACAACGACGACGATGATGATGTAACTTGATTGATGTTGATGATGATGATGTTGACGATGATGACGACGATGAAGATGATGATGATGATGACGACGACGATGATGATGATCATGATGATGGTGATGATGACAACGATGATCGATGATCATGATCATGATCATGATGATGACAATGAAGATGATGAAGATGAAGATGACGACGACGATGATGATGATGATGACGATGACAATGATGATGATGATGACGACAATGAAGACGATGACATTGATGGTGATGACGACGATGATGATGATGATGATTGATGATGATGATGATGATTGATGGTGATGATGATCATGTTGATGTTGAAGATGATGATATTGACGACGATGATGATGATGATGAAGATGATGATGATGAAGACGGCGACGACGACGACGATGATGATGACAATGATGATCATGATCATGATCATGACAACGATGATCAATGATCATGGTGATGTTGATGATCATGATGATGAAGATGAGGATGACGATGATGATGATGATGACGACGATGACATTAGAGGAAATTTGGGGTCTAAAATGGGCCTTATAAGAAAACGCGCCAACAATAAATTTTGTGAGTTAGAATTCAAGAACCAATAGAATTTCAATAAAATGAGTCAACCATAATGGTTGAATTGACATATTTGTCATAAAAAAAACTACTTTTTTGTTCATATTTTCGACATATCTCCCTATGTTTTTACTCAAATTTCAAGCAGGAGAGCTCGTTGGATGCGGAATTTGATTCTGCATCCAATGAGTACCCACACTGCATACTTTTGACGGACCTCGCTACCCCAAAAACAAGAAATACTTGAAAAAACATGATGATGTCAAAAGTATGCAATGTGGGTACTCGTTGGATGTGGAATTAAATTCCACATCCAACGAGCTCTCCCGTTCAGAATTTGAGTAAAAACACAGAGAGATATGTCAAAAATACGAACACAAAATGTAGTTTTTTTCATTCTTCCTCCAAAATTAATAACTATTATTTTATTATTTTAACTATTATTTTATTATTTTCCTTAGGGGGGCCATTTTAGACCTCAAATTTCCTCTAATGTGACGACGATGATGATCACGATGATAATGATGGCGACAATGAAGACGATTACATTGATGGTGATTTCAACTATGATGATCATGATGAAGATGAAGATGATGATGAAGACAAGGATGATGATGATGATGAAGATGAAGATGAAGATGATGTTGTCGACGATCATGATGATGATGATGATGAAGATGATGATCATGATGTTGATGATCATGATCATGATGATGATGGTGATGGTGATGATGATGATGAAGATGACGATGATGATGATGAAGACGATGACATTGATGTTGCTGACGATGATGATGATGATGATGATGAACATGACGATGAAGATGATGATGATGATGATGAACATGACGATGAAGATGATGATGATGATGAAAATGATGAACATGATGATGATGATGATGACGATGATGATGACGATGATGTTGATGGTGATGGCGATAATGAAGACGATGACATTGATGGTGATGATGATGATGATGATGAACATGATCATGATGATGATGATGAAGATGATGATGATGAACATGATGATGATGACGACGATGATGAAGATGAAGACGACGATGATGATGAGGAGGAGGATGTTGATGTTGATGATGTTGACGATGATGAAGATTATTTTAACCTCGTCTGTTCTCCTATCTATAAATATATGATCTCATTAATGTTAGTAACTCTTTTTTTCAAATAAGATAAAATAATAGGTCTAATTAAATATTTACCTTTCAATATATTTCATCATCTTCTTCATCCAAGTCATCATCGGTATCATCAGATCCAGAGTCAACACCGTAAGGAATGGTCATATTATCATCGTCATCTAAGCCAGTTACGTTCATCATGTCATCGTCGATATAATCTTCATGCGCATTGTCTGCTACATCATCTGATTCAACTAATTCTTGGACATCTTCTGTTGGATCATCCTGATCATCTAACTCGTCATGTTGATCATGCTCTTCATCATCATCTTCTTCTTCTAGAGTACCATCTTCATTACCTTCGTCTAGGTTATACTTTACCGACCTTCCCCTTTGATCGTGTCTCAAAACAAATGACTAGCCCACTTTACCTGGAACCTCCGAGTAAAATACATGTTCACATTGGCTTGGAAGAACATAGGGCTCTGTTCCTAGCTCAAATAACCTTGTATTTACCATGGTAAATCCATTATCATGTTCAATAATAGTTCTATCGAGATCACATTGATTCAATCATAACTTGTACCATTTGACAACGAACAGAACTACCTTGAAGGATTTAAAGTCACACTGTAGAATATCTTCCAAAGACCCATAGTATCGATTTTCTGAGAGTTCTGGATGTCTGTCACTTTTAGATGAAACATTGGTCACCTCACAAACTGCACATATCCCACAATCTGATGTTTTCTTTGTTTCATCCAATTTTTTGATGTGATGTCTACAACTATTGCAGACCATAGCCTTATGGTGTTTTACCTACAACAAGCAATACACAGAATGATTACATAACAATTCAGTATTTATGATTAACTGCATATTTATGCAGCCATACATGAAAAAGAACATGTACATCAAAATGTAATTTGCAAAATAACAGATTTAGAGTGATTGATTAATATGCTTGCATGCTTATCTTTTAAACCATATGCTAAATTGATTTCTCTTTCTATAAGATTTGTATATCCATTGCGATGTGTTGCTTTTACCAATGAAGCCACGCCTTCCCATGATATTTCATGACCCGATTGTTTGCATCGTTCAATCCATACCTTCATCCTGTCAAGATTGTTTGCGATGTATAAATGAATTGTATCCCACTCTCGACCAATTGCATGATGACAATAAACATTAAAATTCAAGACATATGTAAATTTTATGAACAAGTATATGCTCTTAATTGATGCAATAAATTGAATATGAAATTAGACTATGCATGATATAACTAACATCCACTAGCTAATAATTACCTTTCACCTCCTCGATCTACCTTTCCCCTTCAGGTACTCCCCTTCAAAATAGTTATTGGAGTCTGGATCACAAATGCGACATAAATTGAGCTTTGACGCTAACTTAGGAAGATATTCACTAACATGCAACATGTTTTGGTATACCATATATCATGTCATCATAGAATCCTCAGAACATGCTCGTTGCCTCACTAAACCCTTCATAAATTTCAAGTGCCTCTCAACCATCCACATGGACCTTAAGTGCACAGGTCCACACAATTCAATCTCCTCAACTTGGTGTATGAGGTAGTGTTCCTGTGCAATGAAAAATGTCAAAGGTAGATGCTTCTGCATTTCACACATGAGACGAGGAATTTATCTCCTCCAATACTTCATATCTTCTTTATGTATTTCTTTAGATGTCAACCATCTACAAGTGACACAAACCAAAAACTATAATTAACAAAAAAACATTAAATTACATAACATGAATTAGTGCACAAAAAACGAATATAAATTATACAAAGAATTAAAGAAACACTAAGCACAAGCAACTAATCGCTAGTTACCTCATGTATTTCCCAAGATTATATATAACTTGTTTGATGTTGTCATCGAACTTGTCCAGGAGAGAGAGAGGTAGAACATATTGTATCAATATACAAACCACGTCATTTTTTAAACTAAGAGTATATATTAATTTGGTCTCTGTTGCTATGAAATTAAATGACATATTTCATTGCATAGTTTCCTTCTTAAATGTCTTTGCAAACTTTCACAATTTTATCTTTCTCACTCCTTAGTTCCAGTAGTCGCCATAATGTTTCAGCCACATTCTTTCCAAAATGCATTGTATCAAACATATGAGCAATTTGTAGGTGCTCATAGCAGGGAAACCTGCGAAATTGTATATGATAACTTTTCATTCATCGTGGAAGCCCATTAATTCCTTCATGATCACGAAGGACATCATGAATATTAGTTTATAAATCAATTATGGCCACTAGAGTAAACAACTCACAATAAAAATTAAAATACATAACAATTCATATACGATGATCCATATGTACCAGCTTGACGATTTCTATTGTATTGCATCTTCCAAAGGTCAGGTGTCATTCTCCGTGGTCTTAATGCAGTCTCTTGCTTCCCATTGAAAAGATTATTTCCGGTTGTTCTATACCTATGATTCTTAGAGAGAAAATGCTTGTACTCATCAAACACCTCATTTCTTAAGCTTTTTGAGCGACGAGATTTGATCTTAGGACCACAAACTGGACATGCAAATTTACCCCTTGTTTGAAGACCTACAATATATAGATATGGAATATCTATGTCAATTATAATTATATATAAACTATATTAACTAATTCATATAATTAAATACAATTAAAGTGGAACTTAAAAATACAAACCACAAAATTGGGTTAACCCTAGGGCATCGTGTATTGTCCATACAACCATTGCATGGAATTGAAATTGCATTTGTCGTATTGATCTAGATACGTCATACATAGTGATGTCATTCCATAACTTCAGTAGCTCGTCTATAAGAGGTTCGATATATACATTCATATATTTAACTTTGTACTTACATGATTGATTTGAAGTACATATAAAATATATAATTATGAGAACCATTAAGAAGTGAAGGAATGTTGATACCTTCATCAGCTTCAAATGGAAGCTGTGATGATGTTGGAACTGAAAATGGCATGAAGTGAGAGAAATAGTATTCCTTGGAGGCATGATCAGCAATCCCTTTCGCTACAATCTCCCCAATTGAGATGATTGTGATATCTACTGAGTCAAGTCCAAAAAATATTTGCTTTGGAAACCCAGTATGGGTCGTCTGATAAACAGATAACAGATTAGCTGCAAGTGAGGGCACATATAGGACATCTCTGAACACACCATGCTTCGCTCTGATGGTGCCCTTCCCTGCTGCTGGGATTTGGGAATCATCTCCCATGTGAATAGTGGGCCCTTCTTTGACACTGAGAGAGGAGAAGAGATCCTTGGAGGCAACCATGTGGTTGGAGGCTCCAAAATCAATCAAATAGGTTATAGACCGAGGTAGTCCTGCTTTTAAAGCATGGCATCTTGCATGTCCATTATCAGACTAGTTTTCTCTTTGAATGTTATGCTGCTTGAGAAGAGCAGACATTTCATCAAGTTCCTTCCTCATACAATGATCTTCAAGGTGATACCTTTTTCACAGTAGGGACACGATGTTTTCCCAAATTTCTTCTTCTTAGAGTCGGAGGCCCTTTCGGAAGCTTGCTGATTTTGTTTAGGCTTCGAATCAGTTGCCTTTGGCTCCTTCTTCTTTGATTTCCCCTTTGCTTGCGCTTTGGAAGAGTCAATAATCAAAAGAGTTTGACCTTTGGAAGTCTGAATGACTCCCATTCGAATCAATTTGTTTTGTTCCTTAATTAAGGACTCGAAGAATGAATCTAAAGAAGGAAGTTTCCAATCAGGAAAGCTTTCCCGCTTCGAATGAAACATAGAGACATAGACAGAGTACTCAAGACCTAGTTTGTTGAGTATTGAAAGGACATTCTGCTCATCCTTTCGCTCTATCCCAGACAGTCGACATTGTAGCACTAGAGACTTGAATTTGGAGAAGAATTGCTCAATAGACTAGAAACTGCTAGGATGTAAAGATACCAACGCATTCTCTAGAATGTGTCCCCGAAGCTCATCTTGTTTGTTAAACAAGCTATCAAGCTTCTCCCAGGCTTCTCTGGGAGTCCTCAATCCTTCTAGATGAAAGAGGAGATCTCTGGAAATATAAGTACATAAGTACCTGAATGCTTCATCACAATGGTTTAGGAACTTGTTTCGCTCTACCGGCTGATGAGGTTCAGCCTCCCATCCATGTATAATCCTGTGGTAGCCATGCTTGCGCAAGGCCAGCTGCATATCAATCCTCCAATTAAGGTAATTGGAAGTTGTGACGATCCGTGGCTCAAGAGTTTGAGAACTCATAGTTGCTCCGGAAGGGATACTGCAAATACTTCTTTCAAGCTACGTAGCACCTGTCAATTTCACTGCAAATAACACTAAAACATAAGAATTGTTAGAATCATGCTTTTCCTCCAGACATGAACATGTTTTCAAGGTCCGTCACGCCCTCTCCGCTACTCTGAATGAATCCAGAGCTAGCAAATTTTCATAGGGAACTTCTGTGGAAACCCAACTGCTTCTGATGTTCGATGAGGAGAAACAAGCATGAATCTTGCCTGAGAAGGTTCTGATACCATGTTAGAATTTGAATGCCATTTAGATCTTCAGGCAGAGAGTTCTGATTATGTTGCAGCAATTGAATGGAGAATGAAAATACAAATCCAACAAGACAAACCACACAGGAAATGGACAAGTATGGCTCAGGAGTTTATAGTATATTCATCATAATAATATCAGGTGTACAATAGATTACAAATAAGTAGAATTCGAATGCATGAGTAATGAATTCGAATCCTCCAAGTGGATAAGACTGTATCTAACTGAATCTCTAACTCAAGGCCTCCCAATCAATATCGGAGTCCAAATAGACAACTCCCTGATGACCAATAACTCCAAAATGCAATAACAACTAGTTAACTTAGTGCAACTGAGAGTGAGGTAGGTAGGAAAAACGCTCCTCCCCATGCAACCATGCATTATCCATGCATAAGTAGCGCTAGCCTAACTGACTGTGAAGTAACTAATTGTAAGTGAGGGCTAACTAAGACTAACTAGCGCTAACACCAGCTGACTGAAGTAGGTTGGTGCCGAGACTCCCAGTGGCTCCTAAAATGTAGGGATTGGTCTAGGAGGCGCCCCCACTGATGCATGCACATGCAGTAAGTGGCAGTTAACCTCTACCATTGTCCCCCACACTTCAATGACTAGCCCCATGTGGCCCTATTGGGCCATGTGGACCCAATTGCACTAGTGGACCCGCTTAATTAATTCAGGTTCCTAAGTTAGGCTAATTAATCTAATAGAAAGTATAAATAAGGGAGGATTAATAATCCTAACATTTAGCAAAGCAAAAAAATATTAAAAAATTTATAATGTTAAACCTACAAATGGACTATATTCATTCTGCCCCTCAGCCTGTCCATGTTCCCTACAATGTTTTGTGGTTGTTGCAATCAATATTCGTCTCCTCTTAAATCCCTTGCATTGACTACGTGGACAATAACATTTCCCATCACCCCTTCGTTTCGCTGCATCCCATAGTCTAGCAAGCAATTGTCGATTTTCTTCGTTTGGATCACGAATATTGCTATTTGACATATTGTCACAAACTTCGTGAATAAATATTATCGACAATCTTAAAAAATCAAGTTCCACGCATCACAATTTTTTCAAACGGTGGTTTGTCGAAGAATAAAAAAATTCCCGTAAACTGTCTGTCGAAGAAGAAAAAAAATTCCCCAAACCAACAGTCAAAGAATAAAACAATTCCTCAAATCGTCCGTCGAGGAATAAATAATGTCCGCAAACTATTCGTCGAGGAATAAATAAATTCCGCAAACTGTCTATCGCTTCTATAGCAAACATGTTAGAATGTTTAAAAATGTTTATATTTATAATTTCATGGACGTCGGATATCGGATGAACTGAACCTAGTTACCGTTGTAAGTATGCCTTTTTATATTTTGGAACAATTAGCATGGGCTCGTCGAAAGTTCGACGATCACACCTTCCCTAGTTGTCGCAAAACCGACAACCTATCGTCGCTTAATCGACAATATCCTTCGTTGCAAAACCTACGAGGACGAAAGTCAAAATTTCGACGACTCTGCAAGATGACAAAAAAAAATCAGAATGTACAGTACTTTTCATCATTCCAATCCAACAAAAACGTACTTTACGTTGGATGTCGTCGAATTTTGGGCTCAAATCCTATTGTGGGTGTGCTTTGGGGAAGAACATCAGGAAGCCTTTCCCACAGAGTGGGCACACAAGTCTAAGGAGCCCTTGGACTTGGTGCATTCGTAAGTTTGTGTACCTATGAGTGTCCATTCTTTCAGTGGTTATAGTTATTGTGTGACCTTTATTGATGACTATTCCAAGAAGACCTGGATCTATTTCCTAAAGGCCAAGTCAAAGGTCTTTGGGAGGTTTCAAGAGTCCAAGATTCTCATTGAGAACCAAACAGGAAGGAATATCCGTGTTTTGAGAATGGACAATGGGGGAGAGTACACCTCCAATGAGTTCTTGGAGTTTTGTTCAGTAGAGGGGATCAAGAAGGAGCACACCGTGCCTCATACCTTTCAGCAGAATGGAGTGGCAGAGCGGAAGAAAACGACTATGGTAGGAGCAGCCAAGGCCATGCTATTTTATTAGGGATTACCAGTATTCCTTTGGGTCGAGGCATATAGGACTGCATTATACATTCAAAACAGGTGTTCCCACATAGCTTTGGGGAGGAAGACACCGAGGAGGTCTTCACAGGCACTCGGTCAAATGTGAGTCACATTCGCAGATTCGGGAGTGTCTTCTATTGTCATGTTCATGCTAACACTAGGAAGAAGTTGGACCCTTCTAAAGAGAAGGGGTTACTTGTTGGACTCAGCGAGACTTCGAAGACATACAGAGTATACATTCCTATTCACAAGAGGATCATTGTGAGCAGGGATGTCCAATTTGATGAGGACAAGGTCTTGCAGAGATCTATGGAATTACCAGCAGAGCAGCAGCCAACACAGGTTTCGGGGATCAAGTTGGAGGAGCCATAGGTACAGGTACGGGTACAGAGACAAGGCACCGGTTCTGGTACTCAGAGGGAGTCAGGTGGATAGGATCCTTCAATCATTGACTTGGGGGATGAGTTGCAGCAGGAGACAAATATCCAGCAGCGGCAGCAGGTAGACACTAGGCAAATCCCTAAGTGGTCCAAGTCCACAATTCAGGATTACAGGAAGGTGGATCCTCCACAAAGCTCCATGAGACCGAGCAAACCACCAGTGAGACTCGGTTATATGGCACTGATGACAGAGTTGATCAACTCTGAACCTTCCAGTTTCAAGGAGGTTGCACAACATCATTAGAGGAATTTTGGGGTCTAAAATGGGCCTCCTAAGGAAAATAATAAAATAATAGTTAAAATAATAAAATAATATTGATTAATTTTGGAGGAAGAAAGAAAAAAAACTACTTTTTGTGTTCGTATTTTCGACATATCTCCCTATGTTTTTACTCAAATTTCAATCGGGAGAGCTCGTTGGATGCATAATTTGATTCCGCATCCAACGACCTCTCCCGATCGAAATTTGAGTAAAAACACAATGAGATATGTCGAAAATATGAACAAAAAAAGTTTTTTTTTTTAATGACAAATATGTCAATTCAACCATTATGGTTGACTTATTTTATTGAAATTCTATTGGTTCTTGAATTCCAACTCACAAAAACTTATTTTGGCACGTTTTCTTATAAGGCCCATTTTAGACACCAAATTTCCTCTAATGGATGTGTAGCAGGAGGCCATGGTTGAGTATGACTCAATCATGAAGAATCGGGTATAGGAGGTTGTGCCAATACCTGAAGGTAAAAAGGTGGTGGGATCCAAATGGATCTACAAGGTAAAGCATGCAGCGGACAGAAGCATGGAGAAGTATAAGATGTGCTTCATGGCTAAGGGGTTTTCACAGAAAGAAAGTATTGACTATGAGGAGATCTTCGCCCCTGTTTCCAGGTATTCTTCTATTCGGGCCATTATCTCTGTAGCAGCAAAGATGGGTTGGCGAATCCATCAACTGGAAGTTAAGACGGCTTTCCTCAACGAAGTGATAAAGGAGGAGGTGTATATTGAGCATCCAGGGGGGTTTGATGTGCAGAACAAGGAGACGCATGTATGCAGGCCGCATAGAGCTCTTCATGGGCTCAAGCAGGTACCTCGAGCATGTGCTCGAGGATAGACAACTATCTACGAGAGATGGGATTTCAACGAAGTGAGGATGACCACAATTTGTATTTCTTGACAGGTGAGGTGCCTCCCATACTAATCTTATATGTAGATGATCTCTTTCTTACAAGAGATGAGAGGTTGATTAGAGACTACAATTCCAACTTTGAAGTTGAGTTTGAGATGAAAGACCTTGGGTTGATGCATTACTTTCTGGGCTTGGAGGTTTGGCAGAGAGATGGATGCTTCTTCATTGGACAAGGGAAGTATGCAGTAGAGATCTTGAAGGGATTCAGGATGGAAAACTGCAAGCCTGTGGCCATGCCTCTAGTTTCCAACTGGAGGAAGATTGATGCATCAAGGTCAGATGGATTTGATCCTACCTAGTATCGTCAACTTATCGGATCGCTTATGTATCTGGTCAACACTCGACCAGACATCAGCTTTGCTGCCAACTCTTTGAGTCAGTTCATGGTGGACCCTTGGAGAGTGCATTGGACAGCTGCGAAGCACATACTTCGCTACTTCAGAGGTACAGTGGAGTATGGATTGGTTTATGAGTGCAGGGGGAGTATGTAGTTAGCAGGTTTCACAAATGTTGACTGGGCAGGATGTGTAGAGGACAAGAAGAGTACTTCAGGTTGTTTCAGCAATTGATCAGGGGTTGTATCTTGTTTAAGCAGGAAGCAGAAGTCAGTTGCATTGAGCTCGGCAGAGGCTGAGTACATGGCAGCCAGCATGGCTGCTTGTGAGGGTATGTGGCTGAGAAAATTACTTTCAGGGTTGTTCTAGTGTGAGCTAGAGGCTACAGAAGTTCACTGTGACAATCAGAGTGTCATCAGTCTATCTGAAAATCTAGTGTTCCATGACCAGAGCAAACACATAGACATCAGGTACCACTTCTTGAGAGATTGTGTTCAGAGAGGAACCATTCGGTTGAAGTACATACAGACCGATGAGCAGGTGGCAGATGTTTTTACCAAGGCACTTTGCAGACACAGTTTTTTGAAGTTCATGGATAAGTTGGGGTTGTTACTGAATCCCTTCCTCGTTGAGAGGAAGTGTTAGAAAGTGGCAACAAGGAAGGTCTTCCTGCATGCATGTGTCCTCGCATGCAGAAGACTTAAACTAGGAAACCAATAGTATTTAATTTACTTTTCCTACGTTTACTTTGGAAAATAAATTCAAGTGATCTAATTATTAATAGACTTTATGAAAAAGTGAAATTAGGGTTTTCACTTAGCATTGAGTTATAAAAGAAAGATCAATTGGTGGAGAGGACAGTGGCATTCTGACACAGACAGCTTACAGATAGAGAGAGAAAGTCAGACAGAGGATTTTGCAGAGACGGAGGAGCAAACCAACATGGTCACCGATGGTCCAGGCGAGAAGAGTGTCGTATAGATCGGGCAATCAAGCAGCTACAGAGGACAGTTGTACAGACCGTATGGTATTTGTACAGCAGTCGTACAGAATCCGTACAACAGCCGTACAATCATACGAATCCGTGCAGCCACGTGTGGGAGGCTGTACTACTGACGCAGTGGTCGTACAGCCACGCTGAGGGTGTGTTGGGTGCGCGGGGATTTGTCTAGTGATTATGTCGAGGTGTTATTTCGCTAGGTTATATGATTAGACTATTGATTGTAAAAGTTCCATATTTTCTCAATAATAAAATTCATATCTTAAAATTGCACTGGTTTTTCCATCTTGGGTTTTTCTGGGGTTTTCCATACCCAAAATAATAGTGTCTATATTGTGATGTGGTGTTGTGAATTTTCTCAGCTTTATATTATGTTGCATACTATAAAGAAGTTCATGTGTGGTTATTTCAGTTAAATTTAAACATAATGTTTTAGCCCTAGTTAAGCTTTAAAGGAAAATTTACAGTACTTGCTCGTGATTGTTATGTCTTTTGCTTAGACATTCCAGTGGATATTTTGTGCTTTCGATATATATTTTATGGCGGTCATACTAAACTTTTGCAGGGTAGCAAATTGCTTGAAGGAGATTGCTAAGACGCCTTGCATCATCTTTCGGGCAAATCGTTTCATCTTCGAGGGAGTGACCAATTGTCTTTTGTGCATTGATTTTTTCTCTTTTAGATGACATGCATAGATCTTCTTTATTTGTGAATCGAATCTCACTTCGATAGTTCGTATTTGTAGGTGGAGGGGGCGCTTTACCTCTTTGGAGCAACATGTTTCACACTGGAAGCTATTGGATCTTACTTGGAATTGTAACTAAGTGGAACGATCAACGACGAGTGAGGCGGCCGAAAGTATTTCCAGGTACGATCTATAAGGTTAGTATCGTTTTCAATATTTTTATACAAGTGTCCATCAAAACCATCATTGTTAAAACCCTAGTTTTATAGATCTGATAGATCGGATGCTTATTTGATGATGACCATCAAACCCCACTTAGAGATAATTAATTAAACCCTAGATCTCAAGTTTCATTGAAATCTAACTCCATTTTCCCTGGGATCTAACAATAGTCTACTCTAGGTGGGGCGCCATACTTGGGTCGGTGGTCAAATATTCATATCTATCAGTTGGGTATGTTTCAACCCTCTAAATCCATAGATCTATCCTTCAAGCCTCCAGATCTAGTCATTTATTATCCCGATCTACTCTTTTGGGTCCACTTTGTTCATTATTGCACAAACCCTAAGTGGATCTCATTAGGGTTTTCTTCCTTTTGGCTAGATCTATCTAGATCTATGTTATTAAACTCCTAATCGAGTTGGGTAAGTTTCTTTATCATTAAGCCTCCCCAACTTTGTCCTAACCTTCTCTATCATGTCCTTTCTCTAGATCTAGATTCACTTACTCATTATTCACCTCTTTCACTCATTGCATACCCCTTAGAGTGTATTGAGTAGGTGGTGTTCAATTTTAGCATTAGCATATAACTTAAAAATTTGCAGATTACCTTAAACAAATAATAAGTGCAACAAAAACACATTCATCACATCAGCACAATGGACACAAGATTTTTCACTGGGGAATCCTTCAAAGGACAAAAACCCCAAAAGCATTAGTAGCTCATCTCGTAAATGAGATGACTTAGTAAATTCTTCAAAAAGTTCCTAAAACCTAGATCTATATTTTAACCACAGTTACAGTCAAATTTCTCAGTAAAAAATCAGACTGAGAATTTCAAACCCCAGATCCACAATTTCCAGATTTACAAAAAATGTCCAATTTAGGACGTTATCAGAAAAACAAGTTTTTCTCTCCTACCTAAAAAAACATAGGCTGCCCTGTTCAGATCTCAAGGTACATGACAGTCTATACTTCTATTATTGTACAGTCGTACGGATCTGCCCTAATGCTGGTCAGTTTCCCTTCTCCTTGCCCGGCTTCCCTTCTGTCTGCCCTTCTGCTGGTGCTCAGCTGCCCCTGTGCAAGCTTGGTGCTGATTGGCAGCCTGCCCGAGTCCACACGGGGTGTCCTGTGGGTTTCCCTTGGGGTTGTGCAGCCATAGGCTGCTACAGCACCCTCAGGGGTGAGCCCTGTGGGCTTCCTGGAGGTGTTGGTGGCTCACGACAGCTACAAGGGTCAGCTCTAGGGCTACTCGAGGGTGCCTAAAGAGCCTCAACCCTCACGGGTTGCACTGCCTCAAAAAGAAAGGGGTAGTGTCCCTTCCCAAAAAACAGAAAAATAGACAGCCCGTGAGAAGAGAAGGGGGTTGCCTGAAATTTCTCTTGGCTGCCCTAAAAATGAAGAGAGCTGCCCCAATAATTTCTGAGAATAAAATTGCTGATAAAAACCCTAGTTGAGGGTTTGTTGAGGATGTCCTAGTTGAGGAAAGAAAACAGTCTTCTTCAGTAGCTTTACCTGTCGGAGCAAACTTGTGTGTTATAATGAGAAGACTTGATCTTCTTTTATAGTCTTCATTCACCTATTAAGTAGGCCAAAATTAGAAAAAATAAAATAATAATATTTTAATATTTTCTTAATTTCACTTTTACCTTCTTACCAAAAGGTCTTTCATTTATTTTTTACTTTTACCAAAAGTCCTTATTTAATTTTTACTTCCACCTGTGGTCCAAAAGTCCTTATTTATTTTTTACTTTTGAATTTGACCTTTTTCCAAGTGCCCTGTGGTCATTACCGGTGGTCCTTTTTTATTCCAAAAGTACATCATCATAAACCAAGAGAGTTACTAATGCTTTTATCTCACACTCTATGTGACACCTAGATCTGGTACTAGGGTAACTTAACCAATGGTAGCTAATCCTTGGAGAAGTACACAAAGCCCATAGATCAAGGGTCAGAGTGCCACACATGCCTAGACCTAGTTTAGGGCTTACAGTGCCTTCTTGGTAACAGACCAGGTGCCTCCATTCTCCAAGAGAATGGCTACTCAGAACTAAGTTGAGTCTACCAGTACTAGACTAGTCTACATCGTGGTCCCGAACCAGATGTCTACTCAACACTAGGTTGAGTCTACCCAGGGAAGAGTTGGGTCTATATCATGGTCCCATACCAGATATCTACCATTCAACAAAATGGTCACTCAACACTAGGTTGAGTCTTCACCGTGGTCCTGGACCAGGTGGTCTCATTCTCCTAAGAGAAGGGCTCTCGATGCTACTGAAAAAAAATCAATACTCCCTCTCAGCGAGAGGCATTCTCTGCCATACCAAGCTTGTCACGAAAGTACACAAACTTTGATGCTGCCAAAGCCTTGGTCAAGACATCTGCAATATGTTCATCTATACGAATATACTGCAACTTTAGAGCACCTATCTGCACTAGGTCTCTGATGAAATGATACCTCATTTCAATGTGTTTTGATCTATCATGAAACACTGGGTTCTCTGAAAGCTTTATGCAGCTCTGATTATCGCAATGGATGATCGTTGAGTCAGCTTTCCCTCGAACAGATCAGATAACAACTATCTGAGCCAAACTGCTTCCTTCCATTCATCACTTGCAGCAATATACTCTGCCTCAGTTGTACTCTGAGCTATGGAACCCTACTTTCTGTTGGACCAAGAGATCATTGTTGATCCCATGCTAAAGCAATAACCAGAGGTACTTTTCCGATCAACTGCACTGCCATCCCAATCTGAATCTGAATATCCAGATAACAATACTCCACTGCTCGAAGTATACTTGAGCCCATACGCGATACTACCTCGTACATATCTGAGTACATGTTTGGCAGCTACCAAGTGTATGTGCTTCAGATCTGACATGAACTGACTCATTGCATTCACTATGTAGTAGATGTCTGGTCTCGTATGCACGAGATACATCAGGGAACCAATGAGGTGTATGTATAGAGTAGAGTCCACACTCTGTGAACTAGAGGGTGAGTCCCACAACTTTGTCAAGTTGGAAGTCATTGGTATGCTCATGGACTTGCAGTCTTGCATCCCAAATCTCTACAAGATATCCACTGCATACTTTCCTTGTGTCGGGAAGATCTCACCTAGATTTTGCCAGACTTCTAAGCCAAGGAAGTAATGCATCAATCTCAGATCTTTCATCTCGAATTCAGAGGTAAGCTCCCTCTTACAATCGTTTATCAATTGTTCATCACCTGTAAGGAACAAGTCATCTACATATAGAACAAGTATCAAGACATGATTATGAACAACTTTAAAGTACAAGTTAGAATCAGCTGTACTTTTGGAAAACCCCAAGCTATGGAGAAATCCATCCATTCTAGCATACCAAACTCTTGGAGCTTGTTTCAGTCCATACAAGGCTTTCTTCAGTTTACATACATGGGTTTTCTTCCCATGAGTCACAAAGCCTTCAGGTTGTTCAATATAAACTTCTTCATCAATCTTACCGTTGAGAAAGGTTGTCTTTACATCCATCTGATGTAACTTCCATATGAATATTGCAGCAAGTGAAATGATGGTTATGATAGTAGTATACCTGGCAACAAGAGCAAATGTCTCGTCATAGTCAATGCCTTCTTTCTGAGTGAAGCCACGAGCTAAGAATCTAGCTTTATACTTCTCCACACTGCCATCAACAACATGCTTGATCTTAACCATGCTTGTTGCTTCTTCGTATGATGAAGGTTCTGAACTGATAAGCTGACTCATAAGACCGGAGTACTCCTATGGTCTTATGCTTTCTCTGAAAGTCCTTGGAGGAGCTTTATGCTTCTCGGCTTCTTGTACTGTTTCTTGGTACCAAGCAGGTCTCCTTTTGGAAGGAGGAACTTCAAGTAGTTCTTCTAGTGGACTTTCAATGTTCTCAGGAACATCTGATCAAATTCCTCTTCCTCCCTCTAAATTTCTGAATCTGGAAACTCAAGTGGAGCAACTGCATCTTCCGGTGAAAGCTCTAGTGTTTTGCGAAACACAGCTTCCTCGCGGAAGATCACATCTTTGTTGACCTCAATGTGCCTCTGTCCAAGTATATATACTCGATAATCCTTCGAGCAATCACTATACCCAACAAATATAGCTTTCTTACAGGAGGGCTCTAGCTTGTCCCTCTTCTCTTTTGGCATATGGACATACACAGGAGTACCAAATATCCTCATGTGATCAACTGCAGGTTTCTTCTTGAGAAGACTTCTTCTGGATTCTTCTCCCCCAAGATAGCATGAGGGCTTATGTTCTGAATGTACACCGCAGTTCCAGTAGCTTCAGCCCATAAAGACAAAGGAAGATCTAGATCAGTGATCATGGCTTTAGCAGCCTCACAGATCGTTCTATTCTTCCTTTCTACAACCCCATTCTATTGAGGATTGTAAGGCACTGTCAGCTCTTTCTTGATTCATGCTTCTCGACAAAAATCATCAAACTCATTAGATTCATACTCACCTCCATTATCTGATCTCAAGATACGGATGTGTCTGCCAGTTTGATTTTCAATCAGTCTCTTGAACTCTTTGAACCTGTCAAAGGTTTCACTCTTGGCCTTAAGGAAGTAAATCTGAGACTTTCGAGAGTAGTTATCAATAAACGAGACATAATATAAACACCCACTCAAGGAGGGTGAAGACATGGGCCCACAAATGTCAGAATGAATCAAATCCAAAATGCCTTTAGATCGACTCTTGCTTATGGGAAAGGATTTCTTAGTGTTCTTACCTAGAGCACATCCTTTGCAGATTCCTTCATGTTTTGGAGAAACTTCTGGCATACCTGTAACCATCTTCTGCAATCCTGGGAGAGTTGTGTAGTGAAGGTGTCCAAACCTTCTATGCTAGAGTTCACAAGGATCAATTGTGTGATGTACCAAAGCATGAGTGGAATCTTTGGAAGCGTTGTGAGGCCTCACTCTCGAACCCCAATCTGTATCTTTTGCCCATAAATAGACTTTATTGTCCATGAAGAGGACTCTGTAGCCCTTGTCTTCTAAAACAGCAATAGATAAAAGATTCTTCTTTAAATCGAGAACATAAAGAATATCATAAATATTAAGAACCGTACCTGAATCAAGTTGAAGTGAGGTTGAGCCAACTCCTTCAATCTTGTAAGTGGAATCATCTCCAAGTTCTACCTGAGTGGTGAACTTCTTCTTTTTGTAACTGGTGAGAGATCCACGGTTACCTGTCATATGCCTGGAGGCACCACTGTCCACCAACAAAGAAGTGGAGCAAGCTGAGAAAGAACCAGTTAGAGCAAAAATCAAATAGTATTCTCTTTTAGGCTCATCAGTTTTATTAGTCTTGGTTTTCTTCTTTTTCTTTGGTTCTTCATCTTCTTCTTCCTCTGCTTCTGCAGCAGATGCATGAAACCTTCTCTTGGGTTTCTTCTTGTTCTGCCTGCAGTCTCTAGCATAATGTCCAAACTCGTGACAAGTGTAACATTCAATTTTAGACATGTCAAAAAACTTACCCTGACGTTTCTTACCCTTCTTTTGCTGAGGGAAAGGCTTCTTGGACTTCTTAGTCTCTGTTGCAAGTGCAAGGTTGTCCTCCTTGATTACCCTGTCAGTGTTCCTTCCTTCTTCTTGTATGCAATCATGCCAAATCCTTTCAAAGGTTGGCTGATTTTCTCGTCCACTAACGGATGCCATGAAGGTTTCCCAAGAGCTTGGGAGACCATCAACCACTGTTTGCACAAGGTCATCATCATCAACAATAATACCAATAGCCGGGAGTTGATCTCTTACATGTGCAATCTTTGTGAAGAAGGAACCAATGCTTTCATCTTTGTTCAGCTTCAAAGTTTGTAGCCTCTTCTTCGAGACTCTCTCTTGACTGGGAGCCTTCTTTTCATATAGGTTTACCAAAGTATCATAGCATTCTTTAGCAGTCTTCAAAGATGTGATGTTAGGCATCAATGCCTCTCTGATAGAATCATAAATGACTCTTCTAGCCTTACCTTGCTTCCTCTTGTAAGCAAGCCTACCAACATTTGTAGTTGGCTCTTCTGTGACATTAAGAACAATGTCATCCAAGTCATTCTCATCTAGAATGGTTGTTAACCTAGCCTTCCGGGAGTTAAAGTTGGTTGAACCATAGAGCTTCTCTTCCGGTTTGAAACCATTGATGGCCATCTCTGTCACTTATCCAAATGTTAGATCTGCAAATCTTATACCAAGATCTAGTGAAAAACAACAGCAGTGTCCCTTTACTGTGTTTTCACATGCTAAGTTCTGATACCATGTTGAATTTTAGCATTAGCATATAACTTAAAAAATTTGCAGATAACCATAAGAAAATAATAAGTGCAGTAAAAACACATTCATCACATCAGCACAATGGACACAAGATTTTTCACTAGGGAAACCTTCAAAGAACAAAAACCCCAAAAGTATTAGTAGCTCATCTCATAAATGAGATGACTTAGGAAATTCTTCAAAAAGTTCCTCAAACCCAGATTTGGATTTTAACCACAGTTACAGTAAAATTTCTCAGTAAAAAATCAGACAATGAATTTCAAACCCCAGATCCACAATTTCCAAATTTACAAAAAATGCCCAAGTTAGGGCTTTATCAGAAAAACAAGTTTATCTCTCTCTTGCCTGAAAAACAAAGGTTTCCCTGTTCATACCTTAAGGTAAATGACAGTCTGTACTTCTGTTGTTGTACGACCATATGGATCTGTCCTAATGTTGCCCAACTGCCCTTCTGTCTACCCGGATGCCCTTCTGCTGGTGCCCGGCTGCCCCTTTGCAGGCTTGGTGCTACTTAGCAGCCTGCCCGATTCCACACAGGGTGGCCCGTGGGTTGTCTTGACGGCTGTGCAGCCACGGGATGCTACATCACCATCACGGCTGAGCCTTGTGGGCTGCCTGGAGATGCTGGTTGGTCACGGCAGCCCCAAGGGTCAGCTCTAGGGCTACCCGAGGGTGCCTAAAGAGCCTCGGCCCTCACGGGTTGAGCTTCCCGAAAAAGAAAGGGGTAGTGCCCCTGGCCAAAAAATAGAAAAACAGGCAGCCCGTGGGAAGAGAAGGGAGCTGCCCGAAATTTCTCTTGGCTGCTCGAAAAAATGAAGAGAGCTGCCCCAATCATTTCTGAGAATAAAATTGTTGATAAAAACACTAGCTGAGGGCTTGCTGAGGATGCCCTAGCTGAGGCAAGAAAACAGTCTTCTTCAATAGCTTTACCTATCAGATCAAACTTGTGTGTTATAATGAGAAGACTTGATCTTCTTTTATAGTCTTCATTCACCTATTAAGTGGGCCAAAATTAGAAAAGATAAAATTATAATATTTTCCTAATTTCCTAATTTCACTTTTACCTTCTTACCAAAAGGTATTTTATTTATTTTTTACTTTTACCAAAAGTCCTTATTTATTTTTTACTTTTACCAAAAGTCCTTATTTATTTTTGACTTTTGACTTTGGCCTTTTTCCAAGTGCTCCTGTGGTCCTTTTTTATTCCAAAAGTACAACATCATAAACCAAGAGAGTTACTAATGCTTTTATCTCACACTCTATGTGACACCTAGATCTGGTACTAAGGTAACTTAACCAAGGGTAGCTAATCCTTGGAGAAGTACACAAAGCCCATAGATCAAGGGTCAAAGTGCCACACATGCCTAGACCCAGTCTAGGGCTTACAGTGCCTTCCTGGTAACAGACCAGGTGCTTCCATTCTCCAACAGAATGGCTACTCAAAACTAAGTTGATTCTACCAGTACTAGACTGGTCTACATCGTGGTCCCGAACCAAATGTCTACTCAACACTAGATTGAGTCTACCCAAGGCAGATCTAAGCCTATAACATGGTCCTAGACCAGATATCCACCATTCAACAAAATGGTCACTCAACACTGGGGGTTGAGTCTTCACCATGGTCCCGGACTAGGTGGTCCCATTCTCCTAAGAGAAGGGCTCTCGATGCTGGTCAGAAAAATCAATAGGTGCACTAGCCCTTATAGACTAGTACGGTCTCCCCCTTAATCATTCTACGGTTTGATCTAAAGTGACAGAAGCCTATTCGGTGTGACAACTACTTTCCATTAGTATTGGACGAGGCCCTTGCGGTGTCACCGGTTAGCTACCTCACCTCTACCCTCTCAAATGGGATACCTTTAGTAGGTAGCTACACACTGTCGACGGCTACGGTGTGGCGTCTTCCCGCTGATGGCTTGGAAGTTGTGGCTATCTGTAAT
>LPNX010180250.1:526065-567030 GCA_001517045.1 Pseudotsuga menziesii | reverse complement strand
GTAAGCCATACAGGTTCACCACTTGTTCTTCATTCATTCATAAGTTATCCAGTATATGGTATAGATCGTTGCAGGGACATGTGTGCAGCCGTAAGGGGGGCTTTCCAGCCAGAAAGCCCTAATCAGTTGCTGGGCCTTCAAATCTCAGCTTTACTCCGAAACTCAGGCACCATTCTCATCATCAGCATCATACTCCGGTACCCGGTGATTATCATATCCGTCCGTGCTCATCCAGAGCAGTTATCAGCAGTTTCGGGATCCCAGGGGCGTGAGCAGCTGTCTCTCTGAAGCAAGTAGCTATCCTGCCTAGAGGTCTCAGAAATCCCGCATCTACGAGGCATTCTCTCCGGCATGGGAAGGTTATCAGTCCTGCAAATCGACAGCTTCATCGGACACCTCCTTCACTGAAAGCGTCACCCTTTTCTGACTGGGGTTCTTGCTGCTGGGGGTTCACCAAAAGCAAAAGAGATCTGCCCATCTCCGATCCAGTTCTCGGTGCTTGCATACTTTCTCCGAAGCAGTCTAGCCGGCTTATCAGTGGTAAGTGTTCATTCGATCTCACAAACCCTAACCCTAATTTTTCCTACAAAATAGGGATTTTTGCATGGCAGTTTCCATGCCCAGTTGTATCAGCATATTTGCTTAGAAATAGAAAATGTCGGGATTTCGGATATTACAGTGGTATCAGAGCTATTTTCTTGGCCAGCTGTGGGCTTAAGAAATGAAAAGTAGATGAATACAGAAGGAGATCCTTTTGTAACCTATAGGAGGAGGAAGAGTAGATACACAGAAGAATTTGAAGATATCCAACTAGAAGATACCAATTCAGACATGGAACAAACAGGTATACATTCGGATAGGGGGGAAGGAACGGGAGAAGAAGAGGATCGGATGGAGTTTCGCAGCTTGGTCTCTGCATTGCAAGACTTAGCCAAAGGACAAAAAGAAGTACTCAATGCAATCAACATATTATCAGCGAAACCAGAAACATGTATCAATAGTACACCTCCCTCACCGGTAGATTGGGGATCTACAAGCAGCAGTGGAAAGGTAGCGTACACTAACATTCAGAATACTCCGCACATATACAGCAGACCTCCTATTAGGCCTAACATGCCTCACTTCTTGGCGGATACAGTAGGGGGCCCGGTCATGCAGATAGAACCTAGCGAGCCTTTTGGGGCTTATCTACAGGAGTATAGAGACTTAGGGGATGAGTTTCATGCTGCCATGTCTTTTTCAGATTTCTGCAACATGAAGAGTAGGAACAGGCCCAGGAATTTCAACAAGGGTTTCAATCACAACTATGAGTTGCAGAAGACCTTGGGCAGGTTGACCATCCCAAACTTTGATGGGACTCGCGGGGGATCAGCGAGGATATGGGTTCAAAAGTTGGATACCTATTTCCAACTCAACCCCATGACAGAGACTGACGCCATTAAATTGGCTACACTTCACCTAGATGGAGAAGCTCACGAGTGGTGGTACCACGGATTGGTGACATTGGGTCACAACACCATACATTCCTACGGTGAGTTCACTTAGAAGATCATAGAGAGGTTTGACAGGAAAGATCCAGAGATACATTTCAGGGAGTTGGCTCAACTCAAACAGATCAGTAGTGCAGAAGCTTTCATTTCAGAATTTCATAGGCTAGCCGTTATGGTAACAGATGTGTCAGAGAGCAGATTGACTATGTTATTCACCGAGGCCCTCACAGAGCCACTACGGGGATGGGTGAAAGCCTACAAACCCCTCTGTCTGTAGGATGCCATTAGCAGAGCAAGAGATCTTCAGGATTCAGTCCCCAAAAACATATTCCCACTGAAAACCAATTTTCCTGTTAGGGACAAGGACAGGACCCCTTTCCAGCAGGATGTGCCCAAGAAAACTTGGATAGACGAGGACACTAGGAAAGACTTGAGAAGGAAGAAGCTATGTTTCACCTGTCAGGAACCCTGGGTACCAGGACACAGGTGTGCAGGGAAGGCGAAGGCTCACTACATTGAGGTATATTTAGACAGTGATGAGGACGACTATGAGCAGGAGGCCACAGAAGAGGAATCACACCAGGGTGATACACCAAAGGGAGTCATTGCTACATTATCTGGAGTACCAAGATTCCGTACTCTCAAGGTCAGGGGGGTAGTACAAGGTCACAGAGTAGGAGTATTGATTGATGGGGGAGCCACCCACAATTTCATTGACTCCACTTGGGTAGCTAAGAGAGGTATTCAGACCGAGAAGTTCGAAGGATTCACCGTAGCAGTAGCCGGGAACTCCAGCATGGAGTGCAACTACTAGATCCCAAAATTGAATGTCGCCTTAGGTAACTATCAGATGACAGACTCTTTTTATGTAGTGTATGTAGCAGATACTCATGTGGTATTGGGTGTTCAGTGGCTTTATTCTATAGGGAAATACACTACAGACTACAGGGCAATGGAAATGGAGTTCCAGGGGCCAGACGGCAAACAGGTAGTTTTGAGGGGCATGAACACTTATTCCCCAAAATCGGTCTCGTCACAGAGAATGGAGGCAGTACTCCGACAGGATGATATAGAATGGGTTGCAGAATGTTTGGTCACCTTCAGGAAACCCCCAGAGACCAGCACACAACACCCAAGTGACATTCAAGCCTTGCTACGGAAACATGAAAAGGTTTTTCGGGACCTTCCATCAGGCAGACCACCAGACCGAGGTTTTGAACACATCATCGAGCTAGAGGAGGGGACAAAAGCAATCATCACCACTCCTTACAAGCATCCCAAAAGATACAAGGATGAGATTGAGAAAACAATCAAAGAATTACTGGAGCTTGGATATATTCGGCCCAGTTCTAGCCCCTTCGCATCCTCAGTAGTACTGGTCAAAAAGAAGGATGGTACACTGCGAATGTGCATCGATTATCGAGCACTCAACAAAAAGACCATTAAGAACATGTATCCCATTCCCAGGATTGACGAACTCATGGATGAGCTTCGGGGAGCTCAATACTTCTCCAAGATCGATCTTCGCTCAGGGTACCATCAGATCAGGGTAAGGGACCAGGACATCTCTAAAACAGCTTTTCGTTGTCACTATGGTCACTATGAGTTTTTGGTCATGCCCTTTGGACTTACCAATGCTCCGACCACTTTTCAGTCATGCATGAACCACACCTTCAAAGCACAGCTACGTAAGTTTTTGCTCGTATTCTTTGATGACATCCTAATTTACAGCAAAACATGGGAAGAGCATCTGAAACACCTGGACGAATCATTGAGTATTTTAGAAGAACATTCGCTTTATGCGAAAATGTCCAAGTGTGAGTTTGGCATGAAGGAAATGCTGTATTTGGGACACGTAATCAATGCAAAAGGAGTACAGGTTGACATGGAGAAAATCCGAGCTATCAGAGATTGGCCCGCGCCAAAAACAGTTACAGAATTGAGAGGGTTCCTAGGTCTATGCACTTATTACCAACGGTACGTTAAGGGATTCTCCCAATTTGCAGCACCCCTCACAAATCTCACCAAGAAGGGGGCGTTCACTTGGACAGACTTAGCACAGAAAACGTTTGAGGAGATGAAGGTTATTATGAGTTCCTGTCCAGTTCTAGCATTACCAGACTTCTCACAACCCTTTGTAGTAGAATGTGATGCCTCAGGGGAAGGGTTAGGAGCAGTGTTGATGCAAAATCATCACCCTATTACATTTGAGAGCCATAAACTGAAGAACTACGAGCGCCATTACTCCATATATGACAAAGAGATGCTAGCCATCCTGCATGCTCTCACAAAATTCAGACAGTACCTGGTGGGTAGTAAGTTCAAAATCAAAACTGATCATAACAGCCTCAAGTATTTCCTGGAGCAGAAGGAACTGAATGAGCGACAGCAGAAATGGGTCAGCAAAGTACAAGCCTATGATTTTGAGATCAAGTATGTAAAAGGTAAGAATAATGTAGTGGTTGATGCATTATCCAGGCGTCCCGCCCCATTATCTCTCAGTAGTATATCCATAGATTGGAGAGCACTTCTCTTAGTAGAATACTCCAAAAATAAATTCGTTTGCGAATTATTGGACGGGCAAATTCAGGATGACAGGTATAGGATTGTTGATGACATCATCTACTACAAAAACAGGATATACCTCGTTCCAGAATCCACATTGAGGAAAAAGATCATTCAGGCAGCCCATGATTCTCCTTTATCAGGGCACCAAGGTTTCTTAAAGACCTACAGGCAGATCAGAGAGAGATTCTCATGGAAGGGCCTCAAGGGGGAAATTATGCAGCATGTCTGAGAATGTAGCATCTGTCAGCAGAACAAAATTGAGAACACCCATCCAGCAGGGTTACTCCAGCCACTACCGATTCCAGAACAAAAGTGGGAAAGCATTTCCATGGACTTTATTTCAGGATTGCCCAAGGTCCAAGGGCGAGATTGTTTATATGTAGTAGTTGACAGACGGACCAAGTTTGCACATTTCTTCTCAATATCATCGGACTACTCGGTAACTCAAGTAGCTAAGTTATTCTTCAGGGAGGTCTTCAGGTTACACGGGTTACCTAAGACCATTGTCAGTGATCGGGATAGCAGATTCACGGGTGCCTTCTGGCAGGAACTGTTTAGATTGGTGGGGACCGAGCTGGCTACTAGTACAAGTTATCACCCCCAGAGTGACGGGCAAACAGAAATAGTCAACAAGTGGATCGAAGGATATTTAAGGAACTATGTAGTAGGGCAGCAGCGAACCTGGATCAAATGGCTACACCTAAGGGAGTATTGCTACAATACTACCTATCACATGTCTATTAGGATGACTCCTTTTAAGGCATTATATGGTTACGAGGCCTTGGACTATGCAGATTTGGCATTTGGAGATAGTAGGGCTCCTAAGACTAAGGATTGGATACAGGACAGTTAGGACATTCTGAAAATATTGAAGGAGAATTTACAAACAGCCCAGAATCAACAGAAGTTGTATGCCGACAAACATAGGATTGAGCGGAGCTTTGAGGTAGGGGATTTAGTATACTTCAGGCTCCAGCCTTACAGACAGTCCTCACTTAAGAAGAAAGGAGCAGAGAAGTTAAAACCCCGCTTCTATGGACCATACAGAATAATCAGGAAAGTAGGAGAGGTGGAATATGAACTAGAACTTCCACAGGAAAGCAAAATTCACAATGTGTTCCATGTATCTAATCTGAAGAAGACCCTTGGGCAACACATTGCTCCATCCACCGAATTGCCTCCTTTAGACGATGAAGGACTACTGATACTGATTCCCGAACGGATCATACAGACTAGAGAGAGGAAGCTCAGGAACAAGATAATCATAGAATACTTGGTTCAATGGAAGGAACTACCACCAAAGGATGCCACCTGGGAAGGTAAACAGGTATTGCAGCATCCCAGTTTGAAGTTGCTTGAGGACAAGCAATATCAAGCGGGGAGGACTGTAATGTCCTCTTCCAATTAGGCCTTGAGGCCAGAAACCGCTAACCTATGTGATTCATGTGGGTTCGAGCGGTTACTGACAGCTAGGGAATCAGCTAAGGACTGATGCCATCCATAGAAGATCTAGGGCATCATCATTAGGTCAAGAAGGGCCACCGAGGCCAAAGTCCACCTTCGTGCATGCCATCCAAGCATTATTTAATGATGCATGCACTCTTTAAGTCTCCATCTACATGCATGCAAGTCAACGGCAAATTAGAAGATAAAGTGACCTAATTAGGTCAAAGATTAGGGTTTGCGCAGTTGAACGTTATAAATAGAGGATAAAGCGAAAGGAGACTTCACTTTTGATTATGATTATTTTGGGAGCTCTTGGATAACAGCACAGCGTGCCACACAGCAGTTGGGGTTGGAGACGGAGTCTTCAACTAACAAGATTTCGGCAGTGAAACATCTGTCCTAGTCTTATTCAAGGTAAGCCATACAGGTTCACAACTTGTTCTTCATTCATTCATAAGTTATCCAGTATATGGTATAGATCGTTGCAGGGACACGTGTGCAACTGTAAGGGGGGGTTTCCAGCCAGAAAGCCCTAATCAGTTGCTGGGCCTTCAGATCTCAACTTTACTTCGAAACTCGGGCACCATTCTCATCATCAGCATCATACTCCGATACCCGGTGATTATCAGATCCGTCCATGCTCATCCAAAGCAGTTATCAACAGTTTCAGGATACCAAGGGCATGAGCAGCTGTCTCTCTGAAGCAAGTCGCTATCCTGCCTAGAGGTCTCAGAAATCCCGCATGTACCGGGCATTCTCTCCGACACGGGAAGGCTATCAGTCCTGCAAATCGGCAGCTTCATCGGACACCTCCTTCACTGAAAGCGTCACCCTTTTCTGACTGGGGTTCTTGCTGTTGGGGGTTCACCAGAAGCAGAAGAGATCTACCCATCTCCGATCCAATTCTCGGTGCTTGCATACTTTCTCCGAAACAGTCTAGCCGGCTTATCAGTGGTAAGTGTTCATTCTATCTCACAAACCCTAACCCTAATTTTTCCTACAAAATAGGGATTTTTGCATGGCAGTTTGCATGCCCAGTTGTATCAGCATATTTGCTTAGAAATAGAAAATATCGGGATTTGGGATATTACACTATCAGATGGTCTACATCCTGCTGCAATTTCCTCGACTTGAGCATCGTGTCGACCTATTGTTCTTTCCCTACCTCCCTGCTAGCCAAGTCTTTTCTTTCTCCATGCCTCCACATCCCAGCTCATATTCCTCTACTCCACGTGTGGCTTGTTCACCCAAACAACTGCTTCCAGTGGACACTGCTCACACCTAACAATAGTTTCCTCTGTCGACGACTCTGTTGACCACGACTCCATGAAACCTCCCTTTATTGCCTTTTTGTACACCCAAACTGCTTCCTCCACCGGTGGCCCTAGCTCCCAGCTCAAGGCTTCTCTTGTCGCCTACACAACCCGAGTTATCACCCGCTCCCTGCTCAACCCTCGCAATTCTCCTCTATCGCTTCTTCTCCTACCTGAGTCATCACCCATCCTGCAACCCCTTGCTGGCTTCCACGACGAACTTTTCCCACTTCCCTGCTCCCCCATGTCCACTCCATGTAGCTCTGCTTTCACGCCCACAGATCACACACCATCAACTCTTTTCCTCTACTCCTATGGCAGCCTGGTTGCTACAACCAATCCATGCGATCGTACGATGGTGTACGATCTTTTTTTCTCTTTTTTTATTTTTTGTAAACCCTGTCAAACGATTTCCCTAGCGCTTCGATAACATGTTAATTTTCTAATACTAGATTTGATCTTCATTCCCAATAAATTACTGCTGAAATTATAAATGGAAAATACATTGATATTTTTAACTCATAACGTAACGTTAATAAAACAAAAAATTCAACACATTTGACACACTTATTTACCTTGGAAAACCCCAATGGGAAAAAACCAGCAGTCGATGATTTTATTAAGATAAAATCTAGGCTCTCATCCTGATAATGGCCATTGAAGAATAAGACAATAACAGCAAGATAGCCTAGCATATCACACCTAGTTGCTACCTTCTAAGTTGCCCCTTGCTCCTTTCATTGAACCCTGCCCCTGCACACTTGGATGAAATTCCTTCTCCAACCAATCAATGAGATCTCACTATCTCACTCTATGTGGTTGTTGTGTCTCCTCCTCCTTTTAGGGTTTCTTTTATAACCTCTCAATGCCCAAAACCCTAACCCTCCAAAGTGATGGATGGATGAGATTAGATCTCAAGCCTCACTTAAGATCAAGGTAGTGACTTAATCTAAAGTTCACTTTTATCCATTAGCCAACAATAAGTTAATTCATGTGGTTTTCCTAAGTCTAAGTTAGACTTAGGAAAACCATACAAAAGTCACTTAATCTCTCAATCAAGAAACTAGAGAGGTATTAGTCATGACTTCCACCTGTTAGACACAGAACCTGTGGAAGTAATTGTTCGATGCTACAAACATCAACATGACAAGCCTCCTAGGATATATGTGGAAATGCTTTCCTAGGTTCTTGAACTAGCAGGAAGTGAAGTGTAAAATACCAGCTTCCAAATTGTTAGTTTAAAAATATTGCATAACAAACAACCACATGTAACTTTCCTTGCATCATCTTACATCCGTGGCCAGTTTACATACATCTATAAATTAGTGGAGGTTTTGTTTTGCTCACACCAGAGTGTAACAACTCTAGAGTAATTTGAAGTCTTTCAATAAGACTTAGTCTTGGGTTCCCTTTTGGTACACAAGCATTGTTGAATCTATATGACAATTCTTCTTCAAAGCTATAGTCTTTAAAGCATATTTTTGTGCATACCTCTATCAGGCCTGTACGGTTTTCACTACTTGACCTAAAACTTAGCTCTTTAGCTCTTCAATGTAGTGTACACATCAGCAACATTTCCTATATGGGAGAACCAACTCAGAAAGTTTCAATTTCATTGTGTATCCAAGATCAATGCAAGTTTGTGATCCTGCATGCGCTTGTGTGTCAAGTTCTCCATGTTTATGTCCCACAGGCATTTTAAATTTGAAACAAATCCAACATAAACGTTTTAAAAATATTGCATTAGGTGCTCTGCTCAATGTTATATTTCCAGCCTTCTAATTAAATACAATATATTGCCTCTAGTCCGCCTCTCCCACCGACAATCATCGGTTCTTCATCATTCAACCACTTTGAACAACTCTTATCATCATAAGATTTCGTGATTGTAAAAATAACTAAATAATTTACACTTCATGATAGAAGAAAAAATTGTTGCTTGATCCAAAAAGAAACAATCTTCAAATTGTCCTGAACTGAACCTAATCTCTGAGAAAGGATTGCTTATAAAACTCCAACAAAATAATTAAAAAACAACTTAACGTGGAAAAAGATAGTTTAAAACAGCATGTACATCAAGATGCTCTTATGATAATGTATCAAAATCTCATAAGAATAAATCCTCTGGCATCTCCATATAAGAAGAGCAATTCAACAAGGTAATATGAATGAAAGGAAGTTAAATAAGGTAATCAATAGAAAACTAGTCATTGAAACAACAATGAAACTGAAGAACCAATACATATAATGAAATATTTTTACAATAATCAAATCAAAAACCTTCAGTGAGTGTGAAAACCCTTCCTAACAAAGTTTGAGGTAACTTTGCCACTGCTGCTTCAATCTCCTGCACATTTTTATGGATCAGTAATGGCATTGTTTTAATTGCATAAAGCAACAAATACAACAATAGCATGAGGTTGGAATGGTAAAACAACAGACCTCTGTTCTGTAACGAGCTGAGAAATGGATTAACAAAATTGCCTTGTTTTGAAATCGATCTGCAAAAGCTGCAACCTATAGATATACAGCACCAGTCATTCAATTAATAGAAAGCAAACTATTGAAATGGGAGGTAGATAATAATTGTACTACTGCCTTAATGGAAACAAGTATCACTCATCTACCCTCTAAAACCTCTGCCCAGCCAATGGAATCACCTTTCAGCTTTTATACTTGCGTTGTAGTTCTTCTTCTATGTTCATTAAACCCAGATAATAAGCAGATTGGGAGAATGTACTCAAGGATCTATATGGAGTACAATTTCAACCAGGGATCACCTAAATAAATACCGTCATATATGGTCCACACTCCACAGTAACAAATTTGATCCTTGCCCAACCCCAAAGGAAAAATAAACACCAAGAAGTCAAGAAAAAGCATGGTAGAACGACATTTAGCCTGCTAAATTTAAACTCACCTCAGACAAATGGGTATGACCATATTCCCGTGCATGCTCGATGGTCATTGCATCATCCACAAATGTAGTCTACAGCCAAGAAAACAGATCATATTATTAAAACATCCCTACAAGTGAAGTTGCATAACATGGAAATACAAAAGTTACATGCTATAACACCATGAGTACTGGTACACAGAATTTTTATCCTGCACAGATCTTGAATTAAGGAATGCAAGCTGCATAAACAGGCCTATTCTTATCAAAAAGTTTGTGCCAGAGAATAATGCATTGTACTGTAACTTGTGGAATGGAAAAAACAGAAATCAGTATAGAAGTTTCACATTTAATTTAATATTTGCATTTTAACTTGATAGAGAATATAAAGCATCAATAACACGTGTAGAATGAGCTCTAGACAGTAATTAGCCTTGAAATCTCTCCAAGGATAGTGGGATAAAACATGTTTTGACCACCTTGAATATAATGCACACCTTAGAAATTGAGATCCACATAAGTGGCCTTAGCCAACTTTGGCTCCAATGTTCCCTTCTTTATGAACCTTCCAATGTGTGCAAGTGGATAAATAAGGCCCCATGACCATGGAGTTTGTGAAAAGGGATCAAAGGGTGACCTTTTGCATGAACATGTGTGCCAACCAATGATTTTCTTCATTAGACCTTAGTGTGCCCCCTTTCTAACATGATGGAGAGGTGATTAAACCATAATAAAGAGCCAATAAGCTATGCACTTTGCATAATTGCACATGTATCACCCTCATAAACACATCCCAAGGGTGAAAAGACACACCTCTCCTACGGTGCTAGGAATACAACCTATGAAACATGTCAATGGCCATAATTACATGGGTTAATAATCATAAATCAACAAAGAATAGAGCACAACATAGTGCGTTCCCATCAAGAATGCAATGCACCATGTTAAGACAGAGAATAGTCATGAAATGTCCCCCCAATTAACAAATGCTCTAAGGAATACATGAGGTGATACAATGACAAAGCATCTGACCACAAAGTACGACAAATCATATCCTTGCAACAAGAAAACCAAGGGAACATCTGCTCTGTAGCCTATATGCCACAAAAGTGCAATCAATACACCTTCATAATAAACACCTATTCATGTATCAACTACAAATGCTGAAAGAATTCATCACCTAGGCCAAGATATGATATATACATAGATCCATGCTAATGACTAAAAGGGAAGAGTGCTCTATGTCTATAACCTTACAATAACATAGCACAACTTTTACAGACGGTAAAGTGAAAAAACCTAGGGGAACTCTAAGTCATGTGTCCCAATAGACCTATCCCCAAACCCCTACACGCCTGCCTAGGTCATAATTGATCTATAGAAAATGGTTAGAATGAGCCATGAAGGCATCAATAGCCTAAACACAGAACCTCAAGGGACCTACCACGACAAACCAGAAGAGTTTAGAAAACCACCTAAGTAAAAAAAAGACACTTTTCATAGTTTATCAAGCATGGTCTAGTGGAAGATATAACTAATACATCATCACATTTGACCCATCATATAACCAAACACTCATTTGACATCACAAAGGCGCCACTAATCATGGATCATCCGGCTCGAACATCTGCTCAAAAAAGCATATGCAACATAATCAACCCTGATGGTGTGACCACTATGCAACTAAACTACCGTGATGCAATCTAAGAGGTAATAACTAGCTCCAACTCGTGAACATGAGCTCTAGAGGAGAATACATGAGAACTCCAAAACCTTGATCATCACTTGACACAGCTCAAGAGAGGAGATCAAATACACCACAAGGAAAGGCTATCACGCTAGTCCATCATAAATAAATAATACAATACATAAATCCAATGAAGAAATTCTATTGTAGTAATGTCAAAAATGGCTTTAGATAAGATCTATGTCACAGGGTTCATTATTTGTTATCCTTTGAATTAAAAATTCGATGAATTCAAAAAAAATTGTCGTTAAATGAGGTTCAGCATACTTACAAATCCCTCATCCTCCTGAGTCAAGTCAGTACCTTCCACCGCTTTCCCTTACTCTTATTCCATTGAAGGTTTTTTTTAGGTTTAGCTCTTTAAGGGAGCTATGCTTCAACGACGGGATATTCATTTTTGGTTCAACTCCGTAAAGGCGGCTATGCCTCAGCCGCAAGATATTTGTTTTTGGTTCAGCTCCAAAAGGCAGCTATGCTTCAGCCGCAAGATATTTGTTTTTGGTTCAGCTCCAAAAGGCGACTATGCTTCAGCTGAGGGATAACACATCTCCTAAACGCAACACTTAAACATTCACTTTTTGTGGAGAATCGGAGTGTTGATTTTTCCTAAGCAGCATCGAGAGCCATTCCCTAAGAGAATAGAGGCACCTAGTCAGTTACCAGGAAATTGACCCGGTCCGAGACTAGGGGACTCAACCTAAGGCTGAGGGTCATTCTTTGAATGGAGGCATCTGGTCAGTTACCAGGAATTTGACCCAGTCTCGGACTGGGGGACTCAGCCTGGGGATGAGGGCCATTCTCTAGGAGAATGGAGGCACCTAGTCAGTTACTAGGAAATTGACCTAGTGTGGGACTGGGGGTCTCATCCTAGAGCTAAGGACCATTCACTGAATGGAAGCACCTGGTCAATTACCAGGAATTTAACCTAGTCCAGGACTAGGGACTCAGCCTGGGGATGAGGGCCATTCTCCGGGAGAATGGAGGCGCTTGGTCAGTTACCAAGTATTTGACATTGAGTCATTTGATGCAGCCTGGACCTGAGGCACCTGGTCAGTTCCCAGGTCATCACCATAAGCCCTAGATTGGGTCTGGGCATGTGATGCACTTCTCTCCTTGATCTATGGGCTATGAGACCCTTCTCCAAGGACTAGCTACCGCTGGTTGAGAGACCTAGCACCTGATCTTGGTGGCACGAGGAGATCAAGATAAAGCATTTAGTAATTCTCCTTATTTATGAAGATTTACTTTGAGTGGGCATGAATGAACCACAAGGACCCTTGAAACAACTTGTTATGACCACAAAAATTCTTGGAGGACCATCTAACCCTCGTCTTGGTTCATGAAACCATCAAGAGAAGGACCAAGTGGCACAAGTCAAAACACCAAGAAGACTTTTGTACCACAAAATTGTTGAGTTTTAATGGTTATATCAGATCTTAAAACTTTTAGCATCATAACAGCATAACCATAAGCCAAAAGATCACTGAAAGATAGACAAGCACAACCACACAAAAAGAACACAAAGATTTATCCTGGGAAAACCCTAATGGGAAAAACCCAGCAAAAGCTTCCTCAATATAGATGCCCCAAAAGATAAAAGGTTAAACCCAAAAGACTAATCCTCCTTCTCCAGCTACAGCTCTTTCTCTCTCTCTCTTATGCGCTACACAAGTGAGTGTGTGTGTCTCAAATGAGGAGCGCCTCCATATATTTATATTCTTTCGTTCACTTAATATTTAACTCGGTTATGTAGGCTCGAGTAATCCTAACTCAGTAATGTAGGCTCGAGTAACCACAACCAGGGTACTAATGACCCGACTTACAACGGAGGGGACTTCCTCATGACTTTTAGTAATTCTCCCGATAGGAACATCGAGGTACAAATTAATACAAGTGATTCTCCCGATAGGAGCATCAGGGACCACTAAAATATATATTTAGAATATTCTTTGAAGCTACAATAATTCAACACTCCCCCTTAACGAGAAGGGTATTCTACAACAACAACAACAGTAGGAGAGAGAGGGAATCATCAACATCATCAGGGTGACACATCTATAAATCATTGGAAGCTTTTCATCATCTTCAACATATATTCTTTATCTTCAAACTTCAATAGCAGCAACACTTTGACCGCTCGATCAACAGCATCATTTCGATCAGCAACATTATCATCTGAACTTTTGATCAACATCACCATCATCATCATACTTTGAGCTTTCAATCAACATCATCTTCATCATCATACTATGAACTTTCGATCAGCATCATCATCATATTCTGAATGTTCGATCAGCAACATCACCATCATCACATTCTAATCTTTCGATCAGCAATCATCATCATCATCATACTTTTGCTCTTTCAATTAGCAACATCATCATCATCACATTCTGATCTTTCGATCAGCAACCATCATCATCATCATACTTTGCTCTTTCGATTACCAACATCATCATCATCACATTTTCATCTTTCGATCAATAACATCATTATCATCACATTCTGATCTTTCGATTACTAACATCATCAACATAACACTCTGATCTTTTGATCAATAACATCATCATCATCACACTTTGATCTTTCGATGAGTAACATCATCATCATCACACTCTGATCTTTCAATTAGGAAGATCATCATCATCAGCAACAACCTGTAATCCACAATACGAAGACGAAAGTCTTCGAATGACTTTTGGACTTAAAGTCCAGGGATGATGCAATCCCACCACATTCTCGACAACCGAAGTCACCGGATTCAATTACGGGATAATCACTCCCTATCACTTTAGGACTAAGTCCAAGGATGATGCAATCCTACCATGTTCTCGAGTACCGAAGTCACCGGATCCGTTATGAACAAAAGTTCAAGGATGATACAATCCTACCACGTTCTCGAGTACCGAAGTCACCAGATCCATTCTGAACAAAATTTCAAGGATGATACAATCCTACCACGTTTTCGAGTACCGAAGTCACCGGATCCGTTCTGAACAAAAGTTCAAGGATGATACAATCCTACCACGTTCTCGAGTACCGAAGTCACCGGATCCGTTCTGAACAAAAGTTCAAGGATGATACAATCCTACCACGTTCTCGAGTACCGAAGTCACCGGATCCGTTCTGAACAAAAGTTCAAGGATGATACAATCCTACCACATTCTCGAGGACTGAAGCCACCGGATTCGTTCTGAACCGAAGTTCAGGGAATATACAATCCCACCACATTCTTGAGAACCGAAGCCACCGGATCCGTTCTGAATCGAATTTCAGGGATGATGCAATCCCACCACGTTCTCGAGGACCGAAGCCACCGGATCTGTTTTAGACAAATGTCTCGGGATGATACAATCCCTCTTCATTCTCGAGGACTAAAGTCACCGGATCACTTTAGGACAAGTGTCCAGGGATGATACAATCCCACTGCAACATCACTGCTCCCCCTTTTGAGGAAGGTCTTTCCGAACAACACCAAGCTTGTCTCGAAAGTGTTCGAACTTTACCCGAGACAGAGGCTTCGTCAACACATCAATGTTGAATCATCATCTTGTAACATCATCATCTGAACCATCATCATCTACATCTTCAGTATCTGAATACTGAACTATCATCATCTGTATCTCCAGTATGTGAATACTGAAAGCATCATCATCTATATCTTCAGTATAGAAATACTGAAAGCATCATCATCTGTATCTTCAGTATAGAAATACTAAAAGCATCATCTGTATCTTCAGTATGGGAATAATGAAACATCATCATCTGTATCTTATCTCCTATGTAGAAATACCGGATTTCAATGTGCTTCGATCTATCATGGAACACTGGGTTCTCTGTCATCTTTATACAACTCTGGTTATCACATAGAATCACTGTTGTATCCAATAAACCTAACATCACCTTCTAAAGCCATATGGCTTCACAACTAGCAGAGCAAGCTGCTATGTATTCTGCTTCAGCCGTGCTAAGAGCACTACTGGACTATTTCCTGCTAAACCATGAAATCATAGCAAACCCCAAACAAAAGCATGCACCTGATGTGCTTTTCCTGTCTAAGACACTTTCAGCCCAATCTGCATCTGTATAGCCATACAATATATAATCATGGTTTCCATCATAGTATAGACCAAAGTCTATAGTCCCTTTCAGATATCTCATCACATGTTTTGCAGCTATCAGGTGAACACATCTAGGTTGAACTAGATACTGATTCAAGGTGTTCACATCAAAACAAATGTCTGGTCTGGTATTTGTTAGATACATCAATGACCCAATAATCTGTCTGTATTGAGTCACATCCACTAACTCTGACTAGTCATCGGCTAGCAACTTTAGGTTGGAATCCATGGGTGTGGCCATGGCTTTACAATCCAACATATCAAATCTTTTCAAAACTTCCACTGCATACTTTCCCTAATTAAGAAAGATTCCTTCTGAGTTCTTCCATACTTCCAGACCTAAGAAATAATGCATTAGGCCAAGGTATTTCATCTCAAATTCTTCAGCGAGCTTCTTGCATTCTACAATATGTTTGTCAAAAATAGATCATCCACATACAATAATAGTATGACAGGTTCATCTTCTATAACCTTGAAGTAAAGGTTAGGATCGGCTTTAGTCTTCGCAAAGCCCAAGCTCGTCAGGAAAATATCTATCCTTCCATACCAAGTTCGAGGAGCTTGCTTCAAGCCATACAGGGCCCTTCTTCAACTTGCATACGTGAGTTCGTTTGTCTTCAACTACAAATCCTTGTGGTTCTTCTATGTATACTTCTTCCTCAATCACACCATTCAGGAAGGTCGTCTTTACATCCATCTGGTGTAAGTTCCACTTCATCATGGAAGCAAGTACCATGATAGTTCTGAAGGAAGTGTACCTTGCTTCCTGGAGCAAGTGTCTCTCCATAACTAATTTCCTCTCTCTGAGAGAATCTTCTAGCCACAAATCTTGCCTTCCATCAACAACATGTTTTGTCTTGCAAGTCCACTTGGAAGATACCACGCTCTTGCTTTCCGGTTTGGTTATTATAACCCAACCATCATTCTGGTATTCTTCCATCATTTTGTTATGTCATCAACATATCCTAGTCTTCTGCATTCAACCTTGAAGGTTTGAACCCACTTTACTCTTGGTAAAGTCTCGGTCTATCAGGAAGCTGTCCATCATGCCATACCATGTCGAACTTAGAGATATTTTGTAGTCACTCCCCTTGAAGTAGAGCATCATCTTCCCTCATCATTCTGTACTGAAGTGACAGGTAGCATTCTCTAGTATTATGTATCTATCTCAGTTTACCAAGATCCCTTTATCTTGAACTTTGTCAAAAAGTTCCTCATGCACCCATCTGTGAGCTTGTCGTCTTCCGTAGGTTTCCATCTTCAACCTTGTAGCAAAGGTTAAAATATTCATCACTCTAGGTGATCTATCAAGCTCCCGAATGTGCTTTTCTATGGGTGCCTTCTGATCTCGTGCAAAGCATATTCTGTACAAGTGGTTCTCCGCTTGATATATACCTCTACTAGAGAAGTGTGTCTGGTAAATAGAGTATATCATGCCATAGTCTATTCTTTCTGAGGCAAACCACAAACCTTGCTTTGTACACTGGTTCTTGTAAATCCATATGGAAGACACTACGGATTTCCCTTCAGGTCTCGAAACCATATCGAAGACATCATTCCTCATGATCAACTGTTACTCTTTGATCATCAATTCTTTCATAGCCGGAAAGGTCGGCATCAATGATGTCACCCAACTTTGTTACACAACTAGAGTGTGTCTAAGGCCTCTTGGAAGTCTCGCCATACTTTTCTTCATCTTGAGTTATCTCTCGTACCCAAGGTCTTCATCTTTCGAGGTGGATCTACCACTCTCTGAAGCTCTTTCTTCCGTCATGGTGTCTCTGACCTTGGGAGCTTCAAATTCATGTTTATTGGAGTGAATCTTGAATTGTCATCGCTTGTTCTTCAGAACAAGTCTCATCCTTCTTTTCTTGTAGGCGGTTGTACAGGACCTTTCCTACAAGTCAAATGCACCAATTGCTTGGTTAGAACCATTTCATAGAGCATATGCATAACCACAAATTCTTATGCATCATGCAATTGTTTATCCAATATGACATCATTGAGATTGTGCACTAATCCAATATGTCAACAAAGAGGTTTCATTCTAGATAAGTAGCAACGGAGAGTTATATAGCACCATGAGCTACGTACCCATCACATGCATATTAGTAGTATACGGTCATTAATGCAAACATTCTATCATGCATAATACATCAACTCAATATAAAACAATATCATGCAATGACAATTGAATACCTATCTTTTATTTGTTTCATGGGTAGACTCCTTCTTGATCCTTCTGCTTCATCATCTTCTTCATTCATGACATCATCATTTCTTATCCAAATGCTAAGATGGATAAGAGGTTCTTCAAGAATTGAGTTCTTCATATTCCTCATCGCTTGAGGGATCTTCTTTGAATCGTGAGCACTTGATCTTCAGTTGCTCCCATCTTCTCTTTTCTTATTATGAGTCGAGTTTCTTCTTGAGTAAGGCTTTAGCCTCATCTCCCTTTGGAACTGGAACCTCTCCACTTATGTAGGTGTCCAATTCATTTTCTTCAAGAACCAGTGAAATCCTATGCTTCCATGCTCGGATGTTTTTCAGCTTTACCAAGCTTGTCATCAAGTTGGGGTGCTAGGTCATTTTGAAATCAGAACCTCAAATGTAAATGGCAAAAGATTAGATCTTACCGGTTTGACGTGTTCGTCCTGGTTTCGAATCTGCCTTATCTAGGGTTTGTCAGAGAAACCCTAATTTTCAAAACTTGGAATATTTCAGATCTGATTGGATAGAAAGATGTGCCTCCTGAAGACGAGCTGAGCAACATATTCATTTTCCCAAAACTGTGATCAGGATTGCAAAATCTCTGATGCCCTAGTTTTCCTCGGTTTCTTCTGTAGAATGTCTGATATTGTTTCTGTGATATCTCCGAAATTACTCCTCTGTGTCTGAAATTTCGTACTGCGGTAGCCTCGCATGTCCTCTTTCCAACACTGCGGGTTAGAGCAAAATTGGTTTTACCAATTGGTACTTATGCATGTTTTCCCAAAGTGACTCATTTCAGGACTGTTCAGAAGAGCGAACTTGTACGGACTACCACGTGTCACTGTTTCATCTTCGGGGTCTGAAATTTTTACCACAAAAAGTACAGTCCGTGCCCTTTCTGGAACATCTTGCGAAATTTTATTTGGACCTTCGTAACCCTAGATATAGCAATTCTCCCTAGGTCACCTGTTTAAGGCTGAATCCTGATAGAGGCTGGAACCCTACCTTGGAGGAATCATATCTCCTAGAATATAGAAAATCTAAGACTGAAACTTTTACACAGTGTACATCAAGAATTTATCTTCGGCTTGTGAAAGTTTCGGCTCCTGAGTCTTCTCCAATCTCGAGATATAGCGAATCTACCAAAACTACTAGTTTTAGTATTTTAGGGTTTTCAAGCATGAAAGCCTAATCTTCAATAGCTGTGGCTGTAGCACTATTTCGGCTGCACAATGACTTCTTTCAGGGTGGCTCTAATACCATGTTGATTTTTAATGGTTATATCAGATCTTAAAACTTTTAGCATCATAACAGCATAACCATAAGCCAAAAGATCACTGAAAGATAGACAAGCACAACCACACAAAAAGAACACAAAGATTTATCCTGGGAAAACCCTAATGGGAAAAACCCAACAAAAGCTTCCTCAATATAGATGCCCCAAAAGTAAAAGGTAAAACCCAAAAGACTGATCCTCCTTCTCCAGCTACAGCTCTTTCTCTCTCTCTCGTATGCGCTACACAAGTGAGTGTGTCTGTCTCAAATGAGGAGTGCCTCCCTATATTTATATTCTTTCGTTCACTTAATATTTAACTCAGTTATGCAGGCTCAAGTAACCACAACTGGGGTACTAATGACCCGACTTACAACGGAGAGGACTTCCTCATGACTTTTAGTAATTCTCCCGATAGTAACATTGGGGTACAAAGTAATACAAGTGATTCTCCCGATAGGAGCATCGGGGACCACTAAAATATACATTTAGAATATTCTTCGAAGTTACAATAATTCAACAAAAATATTAAAAGTCAAAGGGTCAAAGATGAAAAAGAATTAAACCCTAATGTCAACTCCTAATTATGTGGGACCAACTCAAATGCTTGATGGACTATAAATAAAGGAAAATTGCAAATCATTTTGGCACACACAACTTCATCACTTGAATGCTCCTCTACTCGTTGACTGAGATCTTCAACAAAATTTGCAGCTGAGGCTGACTGAGATTTTTCAGTGGCTGGTAATTCTTTCTTCTTCAATTTTTGCAGCTCTAAAGCTTGCATGGGATTCCCTTCTTCCTTACACAGTCTCAGTGTGAAGTCTGTTGGCAGCTAGCAAGGTCACGGTGACTAGGGTAGCAGCAGCAAGCTGCTACATCAGCCCACAGTGATGATCTAGGGGAGCAGCAGCCCATGTTGGTGGTTACGGTGACAGGGGTAGCAGCAGCAAGTTGCTGCAGCAACCTACGGTGGTGATCTAGGGCAGCAGAAGGCTACTCCAACCCTCATTGGTGGTCACGGGCTACAGCAACAGGATGCTCCCACCTTCGCTGGTGGTCGCAGGAAGCAGCAATAGGCTGCTCCAACTCTCGCTGATGATCACCATTGGCAGCAGCAGCAAGTAGCAGGTCACGGGAAGCAGTTAGCAGGTCTTGGGAAGCAGGTTTGGTGGTCACGGGCAGTAGCAATAGGGTTGCTACAGGTGGTTAGGGTTAGCAGCAGAAGGCTGCTACAGGACTCGGCAACAACTCACACTCCATGTGGCAACATTAAATGGTGGCAACAGTAAGCCTGCTAGGGTCACTTTGTTTGGAAATTTTTATGAACATTCATCTCAAAATTCTGAGAACAAAATTTCTCTTTTCATGTACAAACTCAGTCATCTCATTTAGAGGATGAATTACTAATGCTTTGGGGTTTTTGTCCTTAAAAGGTTTCCCCGTGAAAAACCGTGTGTTCAATTGTGTGATGCCTAGCTGACTACTGTCCTTGTCTTGCTGTTGTTTACTTTTCAAGTTCTATCTCTATTACAGTCTCCAATTTTTAAGAATGGCATGCACATGTTAAAATTCAACACGGAATTCCATACCACATCCCTTAACTCTTAACGAGTAAGATCTTTCGGATGGGTGAAGGATTGTCCTTGTCCGATGGTTAAGAGTCCAAAAGTAAAAGATGAGAGCATATTTCAAATTAAAATGTATTATATAATTATATTTAAAATAAAATATGTGGTATTTTTATTTTCAAGAATATTTTTTATATTTTTAAAAAATGTATTAATATGTATATTGGCAAACTCAATGGCAAACCTCATTTTGAATCTCATATAAAAATTCAAATTCGAACCAAATTCAAGGTTGTTGAATTCAAATTCTAACCCGAGCCATGTGACATAGATAAGACGGGACCCTCAAAGTTGATCAAAACATGAATGCACCAACTAATCTACTCTACTACTCTAACGAGCTTAGTCATTGCATAATTTGTAATATAACTTCAAGATTTTCCCATTAACAAGCAATTGCACCCTTTCTCCATCAAGGTGACTAAGGAAGAATGAATTGGTATCGATGGATCCCACGATTCTATTGAGGTCAAGCCATAAACTATCAAACTTACCATGCTTGACTGGCTTTTCATTTTTGTTGTCCCACTAGAACAACCCTTTTTATAAAATACCCTTTGACAAGCATTCTTGTCAAATACTCCTTTGGTTTTCTCTTGATTTTGAACCAACTGATCAAATTCCTTTCTTTTATTTTCACCCAACTCCACCAATTGACTTACCCATGCCTAAACTACTTGATGACTAGTAAAATATTGGAGCAAAGAGTATATAAGAATTTTCAATCAGTTACAATTGGTAATGTAACTATAACTCCATATACCAATTCAAACAGGTTCTTCCTCGTAGCCTGTTTCTTTGTTATATTGAAAGCCCACGGGGCATACTTAATTTTTCCATCCCAACTCTTTTTTTTTCACCCACAATTTTCTTGGTGATTGCCATTAAATTTTTATTGTTGGACTCTGCTAGACCATTTCCTTGTGGATAATAGTTTGATGAATGGAACAATATAATGCCATAATTGAAACAAATAGCTAACAACTCGGTTGACCTAAAATCTTTAGCATTATCAATTGCTATTTTTGTTGGAACTCCAAACCTGGTTATGATCTTATCCTCCAGGAATTCCATAACCACTTTATTAGTTTCCCTTTTTGTAGGTACTGCCTCAACCCATCTGGAGAAGTAATCAATCGTTGTGATAATCCATTTAAATCCATTGCTCGAGTGCTCTAGAAATTCACCAATAATGTCCAAACCCCACAGCTAAAAAGGTGCCTTGAACACCACAGGCTGCAAAGGAAAAGATGCCAAGTATTGCCTCCCTCCAAACACTTGACAAGGATCACATGGTATAACAAATTTGTGCGCATCTGCAAACATAATGGGCCAATAATATCCCGCTTTTAAGATCTTATGATCAGTTGTTCGAGTTGCATGAAGTCCCCCACACAAACCTACATGTGACTCTCATTAACCTTTAGCTCCAACCTTGTCCACACATCTTAGGATTAAACCATCTAGATTTCTCTAGCCTAGGCCACCTTGGAAAAGACAATACTTAGCTGCTTTGAGTCTTAAAGCTCTTCTTTGATGGTCATTCAAGTGATTATGGAATGCCAAATTCTTCAAGTAATGAACAATATCCGTGCACCGCTCATATTGTTTATTGATTCAACCTGATTTCCATATCATACTCATAGGTACTCAACACCCACTTTCTTCTAATTCCTAGGCAGTCTCGTTGAGTCAAGATATCTTTAACTACAACATGCAAAACTTCCGCTATAATCCTACAGTACCCCACATAACTTTTGAAATACTTTAATGATTGTACCAAGGATAGGCTTGTTTTCATGGTGGTATATTTCAACTCAAAATCCCTACGAGCCTTACTCATAAATGCAATAGGATGCTCCACATTTTCAACACAATTTTGCAATGGTACATTTGCGATGGTGTCCTCAAATGCAAATGAAAATACTTGAAACTCTTTAGGATAATCTAAACTAACAATACATGTAATGATGCACTGGCCTTCTTAATCAATCCAATAGCATTCCTGCTTTTGTCATTCCATTACAACTCTTGGACTTTCTTTAGCATATTGGAAACAAGCTTACTGATTTTAGCGAAGTTTGGAATAATTGCCCAACAAAGTTGATTTTCCCAAAGAACAATTGAATTACTTTCTTGTTTCTTGGTAGAGGGGTTTGACAAATAGCCTCCACTCTTTCAAGGTCAACTTGACGCCATCCTTTGAGATAACACGCCCAAGGAGTTTTCCTTCGTCCACTCTGAAGACTACTTTCTTTAGGTTTAGAGATATATCATATTTTTGCATCTTTCAAAAACCTACCTAAGATGTTGCACATTATGACTTAGTTCCTTTGAAAATACTATAAGGTCGTCCCCATATATTTCTAGAATTTTCCCGAACAATTCCCTAAATGTGAAATCCATCACTCTTTGGAATGTGGACCCCAACATTCAACAACCCAAATGGCAGTTATAGGTACTCATGAGTACTCCATGGGGTGGTGAAGGTTGTTTTGTGTTGATCTTCCTTCTTTACGAACACCTCGTTGTACCCAAAGAATCTATCTAACATGGATAGTGTTATCACAAATCTTGTAGTTTCCCTGTGAGCTGAGCCTATTCAGCACGGCAGAGGAAAGGCAACTAAAATCGTGACATACAATATCCAAGACTTTCGAAAGAACTCAGATGTCAGACCAGTCAAAGAATCGGCACTTCAGACCCAGTGAAAATACAAAGCCCAAGGAGCGTCCCTATGACCAAGAAACCTTAAAATAAGGAAAAAAGAATAGATGACCCAGGGAAACTTGGTGGAATCTCTTAGTGGGATAGTTAATTAGAGTTTTAAGCAATTACTAAGAGATTTCGAGTATCCATGTGAAAAGCCCCAATTTTTTCCTAGGGTTTTATGCAGAAAAATGGGGTTTTATGCAGAAAAATGGGTCTAGGGAAAAACAGTGAAATTTCGTGAAATTGGATACTTAAATTGATTATTGGATGTAAGATTAAGCAAATGAAAGAAAAACCAACAATACCAAGTTTACGGTTTCTGAAATACCCACTCCTCCCAAGGAGGGCATTTTCCCCTAAGAAGTAGACCAGTCATTAGGATGGGCAAATGATGTCCGATGATGAAGAAAGTTGAAACTTGGAGGTTTTGTGTTTATTCCAAAGTGGGTTTTATTTTTTATAGCTCGCCGCAAACCAAAACCTACCGATCTACAAAATGAGAGTTTTATAATTATGGAAATGATGGGCAATGCATGTAGAAAATAAAAGAAGGAGAAATTACCTGTGAGACGTACCTAGATCTTGTAGATGACTTTAGAAACGATGACAAATGCCACTTTCCCGTCAAAAAGATCATCTTCGGAGAAGATCTTGTTGTAGTTGAGCAACAGACAGTACCCTAGCACCTCCTTCAACCTGCCAGATCAGAGAAAAATCAAATGATAAGGCAAACGAATGAGATTTGCAGAATACGGAAAAGATAGGGAGTAAAAAATAATAGAGAAAGAGGTAGTCCCTGAACCGAACACCTAAGAGTCGGGACGATGGTGAGTTTCCCCACAAAAAACGCCCTCTCTCTCTCCTAGCACGCCTCCTCTCGTGCAGATGAAGTGGGTAAAGGAAAAAATGCAAGATGTATCCCAAACAAGACTCAGTATAGAAGGGTACCAAAGCCAATCATTAGATCATAAAATCACGCACAAGATACACAGAAGAATAATCCCAGACAAAATTCTCTTTATTCAAATTTCGGTGCCAAAGTTCATGAATACAATGAGGGGGGGTTGTTGATTAAGTTGTCATTGATGCCAACAGTTGAGTCTTGGTGCCCCTTGTGGAGCCCCTAAGGGTTGTGTTTGATGTGTAAGTGTCAGCGTCAAAGGAGACCTTTTAACTTTGTCCAAGCCCAAGTCAGAAGCCCTTGGAGCCCTTGGGACAATGGAAAAAGCCCTGGACTTCCTGGAGAACAGTCAAGTACCCCCAAGTTGGTTTCATCAATATTTTAACAAGATTAAATGATAAAAAATAAAAATAAAAAAATTTTTAATGAAAGATTTAAAATTAGTATTAAAATTAAAATTAAAATATTTAATAAATAAAACAATATTAATATTAAATCTAATATTCTCAATTAACCCCTAATGTCCTTCTATCTAAAAAGTTAAAACATTTAAAAAAAACAAAAAACAAAAAAAAGGAAAAATATTAAATCTAACATTCTCAATTAACCCCTAACGTCCTTCTATCTAAAAAGTTAAAACATTTAAAAATAAAAAAAATAATAAACAGAACATAAAAAAAAGGGGAAGTTATTTCATTTTAAAAATAAAAATAAAAGACTTCCATACTTTATAAATATTCCTACCAGGAGATGAAAGAAGTCCGTACCATTTTCTTTTCGCTACGGCAACATTTTTTTGATCTGCAATTCACGGTACAAGCTCTGAAATTTTACTCGCTGGTGTGGAAATTTTCGGTGCCGAGGGTTACAGGAGAAGTTCAGCACAGTCTCGAATTCTAGGCTATTACACGGTCTAATTTTTTTTGGTTGTCCGAATTCTTGAAGCAGTGAATGTCCAGCCCGCGTTGTTGAATTTGGATGCTTCATGAACCGAGACTTATTCGCTGGTGGAAGAATCACAGAGTTTTTGCAGACCCAGTTTTGTACAGATTTAGTTTTTGGTTTGTGCAGAGAGAAGTAAACAGTCCAAGGGTGAAATTCGTGGGTGTTAGCAGACCGAGTTTCTTCCACAGAGATATATTTTCTGGTTTTAGCAAAACAGTCCACAATCTTGACAGTATTTACTGCATTTCTCAAGCTTGAGTTTTTTTTTTTAAGGAAAGAACTGTCCAATTTTGTTTGAGGACAGAACAGTCTCGCTTTGTGAAGCCCATCTACAGCCTGCGATTTTGCTGATATTTAATTTTGGGTTGACTGCAATTTAGTTTCAAAGGGAGTGCATGTTCAATATTGAGAACTCGCTGAGTTTTGGTCTGAGAATTTTGCCGGTGACTGAATTGCTGCGAGTTACCAGCAATCTCGTTTCTGTTGGACAACGTGGAAGTGGTTTGAGCATAGAAGTTCATGTTTGAAAGTCATGGGGCCTAACTGATATTAGTTACAGCGTATTAATTATTGAAGGCGTGTTTAGAAATCAGCATTCAAATTCTTGGCAAGCTCGAGTTTGTTATCATTGGCAGCGAATTGAGTAACCTCCAACCTTTATGACATTGAATTTCTTGTGCCATTAGCAGCCTTAACATCTTCGCTGGGTTAAGTTTTGGACTGAGGTAAATTCGTGGTGGTTTAACTGTGGTAATTTTTATGACTGAATTTTTTTTTGGTTCAAATCAGCAATTGTTTGGACTGAGCCTGTGGACTGCAGATTTAGTAAACAGCCATATTTCAACAGCAGTAAACTAACATTTCTGTGGTGACTGAGGAAACTTCTTTTAGCAGTATACTGATATTTGATGGGATACAAAAACCAGCAATTTGTTTGAGTATTGGGGTGACTTTTGCAGACCTGTTTTGGTCTTTACACAGACCTTTACAGCTCCACTTTTGCAGTCTGAGTTTGAGTCTCGTTTTCAAACATACTTGGTGTTCTATGTAAGGAAGGAAGAAGCCAGTGTTACTCTGTCAAGCATACATATCAAAGGAGCGCATACAAGTGAAGGTCTGAACTTGTTCAAGCAGGGATATCAGGTATGTAAAAGTCAATCTGGAAGACAAGTGCAATTTTTGGTCACTGTGTTAAAAGTTCTGATAGCTCAGAGTTCAAGCAAGCCTTGAAAAACTACAGCAATGAAGGCATGTTCAAGCAGTGTTGAGTTAAGTAAGCACATACTCTTGTAGACATCTTTATAGTCACGTGCATTGGTTGGCTAAATCATAGTGCCTACATGTGCTTAATCAAGTTGAAAAAGTCAACTCCTAGAGTTTTATGATGACATTCTTTGTGACTAAGTATTGACTTGATAAGAGATGATAAGTGAAAGATTGATTTGGTGATGAGACAAAAATCAATTAGCAGTTGATAAGATTGACTACATGATCAGTTTATCATGTTGACTATATGAGTAGGTTAGCAGGATGATCATATGAACAGTTGAACAAGTTAGCACAAGTTGACCACCTTGACAATGACAGTTGAATGACAACAGTGGCATATACATATGTACTTAGTAATAAAATACACTCAGTGGCATGACACTCAGCACACAGTAATATATGTATGATGAAACACAGTGATAAATGCTCAGTTTATGTATGAAGTGCTAGAGATGTTTACACAATGATGTGCTCAGTTTGATATGCTTAGTGATGTTTACACAGTGATACTCTGTGATGTATGATGAAAACACAATGTGTGATGATATGGAATTATATAGTACAATGTTGAATAGTGGGAATTAGGAGTGAGTACATTGGTTCAGTTGTGCAGCATTAGCACAGGCTACTACATGTGCATTTGGTCTGACTCATATTGGCTGAGTAGTATGAGCAGTTGGTTTGACCCAGGTGGTCTGGTACACAGTTGGTTGAATTCAGATTGATTGATTCAGATGATGTGAACAACAACTTGATTGGTACAGCTAGATTGCGCATGTTGATTAGTAGTGTGGAGCAGTTGTGATGCAGTGGTCAGTGGACAGTGGATGGTCAGTGGACAGTTGATGGTCAGTGGACAGTTGATAAGCAGTGGACAGTTGATGAGCAGTGGTCAGTTGATGACCAGTGAAAGTGGTTGTGCAGTGTGGTTTAGATTGTGCAGTGTGGTACAGGTGTTGGATAGCAGGTCCGCAGGATCAGTGCAGTTTGTGGTTCAGTAGTTCAGTTTCTATCTTCATATAAGGGTGGCAGGACGGGGCTAGGAAAGGAGGTCGTAGCCTCCTTCCGGTGGAAGCCGGAAAACCAGGGAGTGGCAGCTTCCTTCAGGTCGTAGCCTGTAAATCAAGGGGATCGTAGCCTCCTTCCAGTTGAAGCTGGAGAAATTGAAGTCTTTGTAATAAGGGGGTGTTGCCTCCTTCCAGTTATTTCTGGAAAACTATTTTAAAAAGGCTTCCGTGGTTTTCCCCCCATGACTTGGGTTTCCACGTAAAAATCTTGTGTATTGTGTTGCTATGCTTTCTATGTGATGATGATGATATGATGATGATAACAATGTTGATGGTCATATAATGATAATGTGACAATGCATGATATCGAATAAGTTGTTGATTATAAAAGTTGAAAAAGTAATAAACATTGCACACACTGATTCACCCCCCCCTCTCAGTGTCTACAAGGGTCACCTCTCTTAAATAGTTTGAGAGAGACGTAAACCCTAACTTACTTTTACATCCAACGGTTGAGATTAAAACATCATCAACGGTGGAGATCAACAATACATAACTCAACACATAGATCAAGTGATTAAGTCAAAGAGGGGGCGCACTTTGCTCAAGGACGCATATGCTAAGTGAAAGTCACAATATAACATGAGATGTAACATGATAGTACATAGGAAGGGTTCGCTAGGGGCTTAATTCACCCTAGGCCCCTTTACAACTTCATAATACATGATATAACAATGAAATACATCAATACCCAAGTAGAGGGGGCACCCCTTGGGGGGCTTTCCTCACTGACTGAGCCAAGATAAAAATAATCCGGACTTCTGTTGACTGAAAACTGGTGGAGGACTGTCTGGTATGCTGAGACACATCATCTATCGAAAGTCCAAGCCATTTCATTGACGAAGGAGGCCAAATCGATTTTTTCGGTGATTTCTCTAGTTCATTTTTTGCTAGTACAACCTTTGGAAAATGATAAATCCACCATAACTCTGTCTAGGGTGCAAACTAGGGAAAACTGACTACTCCGGATGATCTGGAGACATAGAAGAACGGTATAAGTGACTACTCATACCCCCTGGAACACTGCACTGCTCTAGGAGAACCCAACACAATCAACTAGATCATCACCAAAAACTGTTTGATGTATTTGTAACTTCAGAATGTACTCACTTGTATACTGTACCCCGATGTTTATTCCGGGAAGTATCTGTAATGTAATTGAGTCATGTCATGCCCCGATGTTCCGATCGAGAGATTCAATAATGTAAACAAGTCATATAAAGTCATTGATGTTAACACTCCATTGTAAGTCGGGCAATAGTCCCCACAATTATGTCAAGGTTAACCCTCCTTGTTGATCGGAGGGCAATGTCCCCACAGTTGTGGGGCACTAGGGTTATTAGACTCTCCTAGAGATGTCGGCCCTAGTAAGTAATTGTTAAGTGGGGCCGACATGTTGAATTGGACATTAAGTGAACGAAAGAATATAAATAGAGAGTGAGCCTCTCTATTTATCACACACACACTCACTCACTGGGGCGCATGAGTGAGAGAGCAGAAGCTCTCTCAAGTGTGAGAGAGAGAACAAGCTGTGGAGATCATATTTTCTGTTTTCGGGTTTTACTGCTGCCATTCGTGCTCATTTTATCTCTGAGGAAGTTGTGGGGTTTTCTCCTTTATGGTTTCCCCGAGGAAAATTCTTTGTCTCTTGTCTCTTGTATTTAATGTTGTGCATGTTATTCTCTCAGATAAGATCCTAAGATAATGCTAGCTTTAATGTTAAAAATCTAACATGGTATTAAAGCTAACATGAGAAGAAGACATTGTGCAGCTGCAGAAGCTAGGGCCTCTTACTTTTTGGGTCTCTCTCCACAATCCATCAGCAAAAGTATGCTAGGCTGACTTTCCATTAAAGGGCGCATCTTTCTGTCGAAGCAGAATTCGATTCCAGACATTTTCAGTTTTTGGTGCGGGAAATTAGGGCTTCTTACAGAAGAGGAAATTTTGAGTGAGCCCAGCATAGGATTGCTCTCCTCATCAAAATCAAAGTTTAGAGACCTGGGTCGAGATTTTTTGTTGGGTGAAACTCCGGGAAAGTCAAACCTTAGTTTGACCCCGGGCTGGAAAAACCCTAAATACTAAAACTGATAAGTTTTGGTACATTCACTATATCTCGGGATTACAAAAGTCTCAGGGGCCGAAACTTTCACATGTCAAAGATAAATTCCTTATGTACATTGTGTCCAAGTTTCAGCCTCATATTCAATATATTCTAGGAGATATGACTCCTCCAAGTTACGGTTCCAGCCTCTCCTAGGATTCATCCCCAAAGAGGACACCTGGGGAGAATTGCTATATCTCGGGCTACGAGGGTCCAAATGAAATTTCTAAAGATGTTCCAGAAAGGGCACGGACTGTAATTTCTGTGGTCTAAGTTTCAGACCCAGAAGATGAAACAGTGACACATGGAAGTCCGTACAACTTCGCGATGTTGAACAGTCCTGAAACAGGTCACCTTGGGAAAACGCTCATAAGTCACAATTGGTGAAACCAATTCTGATGAAACCTGTGGTGTTGGAACAAGGACAGGCGAGGCAACATCAGGGAAAGGCGAGGCTACCTCAGAAATTCCTTATGTACACTGTGTCCAAGTTTCAGCCTCATATTCGCTATATTCTAGGAGATATGACTCCTCCAAGTTAGGGTTCCAGCCTCTCCTAGGATTCATCCCCAAAGAGGACACCTGGCGAGAATTGCTATATCTCGGGCTACAAGGGTCCAAATGAAATTTCTAAAGATGTTCCAGAAAGGGCACGGACTATAATTTCTATGGTCCAAGTTTCAGACCCAGAAGATGAAACAGTGACACGTGGAAGTCCGTACAACTTCGCGATGCTGAACAGTCCTAAAACAGGTCACCTTGGGAAAACACTCATAAGTCGCAATTGCTGAAACCAATTCTGATGAAACCTGTGGTGTTGAAACAAGGACAGGCAAGGCAACCTCAGGGACAGGCGAGGCTACCTCAGTGCTAAGTTTTAGACAGAGAGGAGCAGTAATTTCGGAGATACCGCAAAAACAATATCAGGCATTTCTGCAAAAGAAATTGGAAAACTAGGGCTTCCTATTCCGAGAGCTTCCCTCCATTGTTTTCAGAAAAGGAGTACATTGGACATCTTGTCTTGAAGAGGTCTATCTTTATATCCAATCAGATCTGAAAGATTCCAAGTTTTGAAAATTAGGGTTTCTCTAACAAACCCTAGATTAGCCAGCTCCAGAACCAGGACGGACACCTCAAATCGGTAAGATCTAATCCCTTGCTATTTTCATGTGAGGTTCTCATTTCAAAGTGATCTATCACATTAGCTTGATGATAAGCTTGGTGAAGTTGACAACTTCCAAGCATGGAAGTATTTGACCTCTCTGAAGAAAATGAATTGGACACCTACATGAGTAGAGAGGTTCCAGTTCCAGAGGGAGATGAGCCTCAAAGGCTTACACAAGAAGAACTTGGTCAAGGCCAAGAAGATCATTGTTGATTCAATCACGGATCAACTTGTACCACAAGTGTCTTCCCTCAAGACACCGAAGATGTTTGATTCCTTGTCCAAGCTATTTGAAGGGAAGAACATAAATCGGAATATGACCTTAAGAAACCAGTTGAAGAATGTGAAGATCCAAAATACAGATACCATACAGTCAGACTTTACAAGGGTCTCTCAAATCAAAGAACAACTTGAAGTGGTAGAAGAAGAAGTGGAGAATGCAGAAGTTGTGATAACCACCTTGAATGGCCTCCCAGGATCATGGAATTCATTCATTTAAGGAATGTGTGCCAGAAGGAAGTGATTACTTTCAACAGACTCTGGGAAGAGCACACACAAGAAGAAGCTCGACTCATAATAAGAGAAAAGAAGATGGGAGCAACTGAAGATCAAGCTCTCACCATCCAAAGAAGATCCCTCAAGTGAAGAGGAATATCAACTCTTGAAGAACCTCTTATCCATTTTAGCATTTGGATAAGAAACGATGCTATTATGAATTAAGAAGATGATGAAGCTGAAGGCTCAAGAAGGAGTCTACCCACGAAACAAATAAAGATAAGTATTCAATTGTCATTTCATGATATTGTTTTATATTCAGTTGATGTATTATGCATGATAGAATGTTTGCATTAATGACAGTATACTACTAATATGCATGTGATGGGTAAGTAGCTCATGGTGCTATACAACTCTCCATTGCTACTTATCTAGAATGAAACCTCTTTGCTGACATATTGGATTAGTGCACAATCTCAATGTTGTCCTGGTAGAGATGGAAGGCATCTAGAAAGTTTTTGTGAGATATGGATGAATGTTCTATTGGCTAAAATAGTTGCATAATCATATATCTTGATGCAAAAGAATTTTTCATTATGAATATACCTTATGAAATGTTTCTAACCATACAACTAATGCATTTGACCTGTAGAAAAGATTGCGTAAAATCGCCTACAAGCAAAGAAGGATGAGACTTGTTCCAAAGAACAAGTAACAACAGTTCAAGATGAAGAATAATATGACGAATGCAACGACATCATTGATGCAGAACCTTCCAGCCATGAAGAAGTAACTAAGAAGAAAGGGAAGACCAGTTCAAGCAGAATGATGTCTAGGATGCAGTATCGATACATGAAGGGAAGTTCGTAGTTCCATCATGCAATAGATGGAAACATCGTAGGATACAAGGCGAGATTCGTAGCACGAGGCTTCTCACGAAAAGAAGGCATAAACTACGAAGAGACAATTGCAGCCAGTGGGAGTTGAGACACATGACAGGCAGAATCATGTGTGCAAATGAAAGAAGGCCTTGTACGAGCTCAAAAGACACCCATGGGATAACACATACATGAGGAGCTTGATGAAGATCTAAACCTTTGCTACAAGGTTGAAGATGAAAGTCTATAGAGGATGACAAGCTCACAGATGGGTGCGAGAAGAACTTTTGAAAAAGTTCAAGATAGAGGATCTTGGTATCCAGTGATCCTAGAATGGATACATAGAATATTAGTAGTAGAGGAAGCTACTTGTCACTCTGGTACAGAATGTTTCAGTGCATAGAGTACGAAAGACAGAGGGAGAATGATGCTCCGCTTCAGAGGGATTGACTGCAGAAGATCCTAAGGTTCGACATGGTACAACATGATGGATAGCTTACTGATGATTCTAGGCTTTACTGAGAGTAAAGCGGATTCCAACCTTTTCTTCAAGGTTGAAGGTGGAAGACCAGTGATGCTCCTGTTATATGTCAATGACTTGTTCCTGACAGAAAAGAGGAACTCATTAAATTTGCAAGAAGAAAACTTGTTGCCAAGTTCGAGATGAAGGACTTGGATATGATGCACTATTTTCTAGGCATGGAAGTGTGGCAGAATGCAAATGGAATCTCCCTAGACAAGGGAAGTATGCAGTAGAGATCCTGAAGATGTTCAGGATGATGGACCGCAAGGCCATGACCACACCTATGGCATTGAACCTAAAGCTATTGAGCGATGCTTCATCAGAGTCGGTTGATGCTACGACGTATCGTCAGATGATTGGGTCCTTGATGTACCTGACAAATATGAGACCAGATATTTGCTTTGCTGTGAACACATTGAGAAATGTTCACCTGATGGTTGCAAAACATGCAGTGAGGTACCTGAAGGGTACAGTTGATTATGGGCTCAAGTATGAGGCGAATCAGAAGATTAACCTGGAGGGTTATGTGGATTCGTATTGGGCAGGCAGTGCCATTGATAGGAAGAGCACTTCGAGGTGCTACTTCAGTATGGGATCAAGTGTGATCTCTTGGTTTGGTAGGATGGAGTCATGCATGGCGCTGAGTATAGCCAAGGCAAAAGATGTTGCCACTTGCTATTTGCGAGATAGTATGTTTTTTTTATATAACTACTATTTGATTTGGTTGATCTGACTTGTATTTTTGTATGATGCAGAGAGGAGCAGTGAAGCTCCAGTATGTGATCCAGATCGAGATCTCTCGAAAGAGGGAGTTCTAGCATAGTCGGTGAGACAGGTTGTCTGAGCATAAATCCTGGCGAAGCTCGTAGGTTTCTCAGATGTAAACAGACCTGTAGGTTGTCCTCGGATGTAATCGGTCCTGACGAAGCTCGCAGGTTATCCTTGAACATAATCAGCCCTGATGTGGTTCTATGCTAGAAATGGCCAAGGTGAAGTTTGAGTACTTCAGGGAGAAGCTTGGTGTTCTCCAGATCAAGGTTCCCTCCAAGGGGAAGTGATGAGTCCATGAGCCATTCTGACATGGTGAGAGGATTGGTTCCTTCCATGTCAGATGTGAGTGCTGAGCCATTCTGATGTGACTGTAGCATTGGTTCCTACATGATTAGATATAAGTGTTGAATGCCATTCTTGGAATAGAGGGACTTGGTCAGTTACCAAGAATACTCAACTTGGTGCTGAGATGCCATTCTCTGGGAGAATGGAGGCACCTAGTCAGTTACCAGGAATCCTCAGTCTAAGACTGAGAGCCATTCTGGCGCGATGTGTTTACACATGGTCAAATGTAAGTGCAGAGCCATTCCGATGCAGTGTGTTCTCACATGGCCGGATGTAAGTGCAGAGCCATTTCGGTGCAGTGTGTTCTCACATGGTCGGATGTAAGTGCAGAGCCATTCCGATGCTTTGTGTTTGCACATGGTCGGATATAAGTGCTGAGCCATTCTAACGCGATGTGTTTACACATGGTCAGATGTGAGTGTTGGGCCTTTCTGACAATATCAGGTCAGATGTGAGTGCTGGGCGTGCATTTCTGACAAGATGAGGTGAGATGTAAGTGTTGGGCGGGCCATTTTGACTTAGGGTCAGATATAAGAGCTGAAGAAGACCTACATGAAGGCTAGGCCTACAACCAGCATGAAAAAGGGCTGGCTCTGTAGAACTTCCTATGACGAGAAGAATGAAGAGATAGCACCATTTGATTGAGATAGCAGAAGCAGTAATGATGATGATGATTCAGTGATGATCCAGCTTTGATGATGATCCAGAGTTGATGATGATCCAGCAGTGACGATCCAGATCAAGTGATGATCCAGACTTGATGATGATCCAGCAGTGACGATCCAGATTAAGTGATGATCCAGACTCGATGATGATCCAGTGATGATCCAGACTTGATGAAGATGACTTGACGATGAAGATGACTTGACAATGAAGATGACTTGATGATGATTTTGATGATACAGAGAAGACTTGTGCTGATAAATTGTGTCGAGAGAATACCTTCCTAGTTAAGAGGGAGTGTTGATGTATGTGTAACTTTGGAATGTATTCACTTGTATATTGTACCCCGATGTTTATTCCGGGAAGTATCTGTAATGTAATTGAGTCATGTCATGCCCCGATGTCTTGATCGAGAGATTCAATAATGTAAACAAGTCATGTAAAGTCATTGAGGTTAACCCTCCACTGTAAGTCGGAGCAATAGTCCCCACAATTGTGTCAAGGTTAACCCTCATTGTTGATCGGAGGGCAATGTCCCCACAGTTGTGGAGCACTAGCGTTATTAGACTCTCCTAGAGATGTTGGCCCTAGTAAGTAATTGTTAAGTGGGGCCGACATGTTGAATTGGACATTAAGTGAACGAAAGAATATAAATAGAGAGTAAGCCTCTCTATTTATCACACACACACTCACTCACTGGGGCGCATGAGTGAGAGAGGAGAAGCTCTCTCAAGTGTGAGAGAGAGAACAAGCTGTGGAGATCATATTTTCTGTTTTCGGGTTTTACTGTTGCCATTAGTGCTCATTCAATCTTTGAGGAAGTTGCGGGGTTTTCTCCTTTATGGTTTCCCCGAGGAAAATTCTTTGTCTCTTGTCTCTTGTGTTTATTGCTGTGCATGTTATTCTCTCAGATAAGATCCTAAGATAATGCTAGCTTTAATGTTAAAAATCTAACAAAAACATCTCAATGGACTCCTGAATCTCAGTCCTGGCAAGGAAAATCTTATGAACAAGGCTCTGGAATGAATGAAATTGTAAAGATCCACGCTAACACCCCATGTGAAAAATAGCCCAAAATAGAATAGAGACAAGTCTGTATGTTGCATCATGGTAGCCCAACTGCAGAATGTATATGTGATAACAGATAGCATTCCATATCTAGCGACTCTTTACAACAACTTCTTCATGTTTGGGAGAAGGTAATTATCTTTTAAAGGTAATTGATTTAAATTCCTAAAAATCCACACATAACCATATCTCCCCGTTTTTCTTTCTCAACACAACCTGATTAAAAACCCAGGATGAGTGCCTAGTATGAGCAATGACCTTTGCTGCCAGCATCTTCTACAACTCCTTTTGAATAAGAGGGGCCAAGTTTGAGTTTATCCATCTCAACTTTGCCTAAAAGGCTTCGCATCTGGTTTCCAAGGTATTGTATGTTGAATTATGTCCCCTTTGTAGGTCTTCAAATCATCATACGACCACATGAAAATATCCCCAAATTATTTGATGAGTTTCTGTTTCTTTTCTTTCTTCGAGTGAGGTGTTCTTTCCAATACTAATAAGTTTCGGGCCGATTTCTGATCCAATGTTTATTTCAATCCATTCTTCAATCTTCCTTCTCTTCTTCCTCTGCTTGTACATATTATGTCTACCAAAAATCATCTCTTTAGGAATCAAGGATCAACTAGCAACCATTGGAAATCCTGTAGAAGAAAAAGAGCCCATGTTGACAACATTAAATGGTTTCCCATCTTCTTGGGATGTGTTTGTTCAAGGTATTTGTGCAAGGAAGAAGCTTACCCAAGTTTGATAGGCTATGGACAGATTGTACTCAAGAAGAAGCTAGGTTGATCTCCAAAATGCAAAAGACGAATGATGAAAAAAGCCAAGCACTTGCAGCTCATGCAAGGAAAGAAAAAGGTAGAAAGTTTACTAAAAATACCAACAGAAGATGAGTATCAGAAAATAAGAAGGATATGTCCAAGATCATATGTTATAACCGTAATCAATTGGGACACTATGCAAGAAATTTCACTCAAGAGAACAACCGTCAAAAAGAGAAAACATCATGCACATGCAACAGCAATGAATGAGTCTCCATTACATAAGAAGACTAAGGAGACATCAGATGAAGAATTTGTCCTTTAAAAGGAGTAGTGTTTTGGTTAAAAGATAGTGGTGCTTCTAAGCACACGACATGTTACAAAAATTCTTCAAAAAGAACTTGGAAACAATTCCAAGCATAAAGTTAAAAGAGTAGGAGAATCCTCCTACTCTCTAGATTTAGATGAAGCAGATAATATACTCTTGGCTAGAATACCAAGGGATCTTTCGAACTATGAAAGTAGATCCAAGACGAATGTGGATCCAGTGCTTTCAGAAGACATGAGGACCAACGATGAAGACTTTAACAAGTTCCAGAGTTGACAAACAAGAAGATCAAGGTCTTAAGAACCAAACGATGGAGCAGAATACACTTCCAAAAACTCCAGTGATCTTTACAAGGAGGCAAGGATCCTACAAAACACATGAAAGATAAGCATTTACTATCATTTGAGGTATTCCTTAAATTCCTAAGTATTTTGAAGGATATTGTTCGCAACAATTATATGTACATCTGTGATACAGTTTTCTTTCATGCATTTATATATGACTACGATTGATGAGCAGTCGGCTCGTATAGTACATATTATGTAAGTGGCATATAATACTACACAGCATCCCATGAGCCCTTGATGGAGCTAATCTTGGATAAAACCTTTTTGCTAACATAATGAGAGCAATGCATGCTCTTGATAGTGTGTTCCGGTGAAGATGGAAGGCATACAGATAGTTACCATGTGTGTTTAGGATATGGATGGGTGTTGCACTAAAGCATTGGTTAAGATGCAACGGTTGCATAAGAAAATGTCATTGCATTGACTTGATTGATCAATATGCAATGTTGTTAACTATATGATTGAATTTGAATTATAGGAAATATCACATGCTATGGCCTACAAGATGATGAGACTTGTTCCAAAGGACAAGTGATGGATGTGAAGTCATCCAGGATACAGATCCCATTGATATTTAGCGTTCAAGGAGGAGCAAGATGCTCAAAAGCAGGAGGCTTCTAGGAGCATGGCTCTCAGGTCAGGTTCCAGATCAAGATAGCAGGATGGCTTCCATGACAAAGGGGGAAGCTACAATGGATTAGATGACTACTAAGCAATCACGGCAGTCATATGTGGACCCATGACCCACAGGTACAGAGGATCTCATATGTAGATTGACGATTAAGAGTAGGAGGATCCAACGAATATTGGTCTCTCTACTACAAATGTTCATCCTTCCGATGATCATGAGAAGTTTGTAGCCAAGTCCCAGAGGAAGTCTGAAGTAATATCCAGTGATCTTGAGAACAAGAGGCTCGTATCAGTAGACCCATTCGACGGGAGATGATTCAGATGGATACACAGAAGATTAACAATAGAAAAAGGACTACAAATCACTCTAGTGCAAGACATCCATATGCAGAGAATGCAAGATGTCCAAATGCAAACGGAGCATGGTGCTTAGATATAGAAGGAGCAAATCACATAATTCGAGAATCTTGGCATGATTCTTGGGATCAGAGGTGTGGCAAAAACTAGATGAGATTTTCCTCAATTAAGGAAAATACATAATAGAGATCCTAAAGAAATTCGAGATGACGGATTGTAAGTCCATGGCCACACACATGATGATGAATATGAAGTTGTTCTTTAGATTTGGAGGATCTCACAGGCACTTGAGTGGATCCTAGATGTACCTGGTCAGCACTAAGCCAAATATATGCTTCGCAGCCAGTACATGGTAGAGTTTGGACATGTACAACAAAGCATGTGTTGAGGTACCTACATGGTACGAATGGATGGACTCAGATATGTCTTAGACAAAGAAATGAAGATGCAAGGATATACAGACTCTAACTAGTGCAATGGACAAGAAAGAGCACATCAGTGATGTTGCTCTAATTTGAGAACAACCATGATATCCTGGTTTACCAAGAAAGCAGTCATCAGGGGCATTCAGTACAACAGAGACAGAGCATATTGCAGCCAGTATTACAAGATGAAAAGTTGTAAGGATTCATAAGGTTCCAAATCAATTATATCCGAGACATGGTGCAAAGGGGAGCAATGAAGCTCCAATACATATCGAGGGATGAACAAATTGACGTAGTACAAAATAACTCCTCTAGTTGAGAGGGGGTATTATGTTTCTCCAAAGGCAGTAGCAGATAGATAAACCCCCCACCAGTTAGTCATGTGGGACATGACTCAAGAGTTCTCTCCACTAATAAGTCATGCAATGGTACATAGCTCAGACACCAGTGAGCCATACAATGGTATATGGCTCATACTAGCCATACACTGGTGTATGACTCATATTAGCTATGTACTAGTACATGGATGAGATAAGCCATGTAGCAGATAAGCCACTCAGTAGTACATAGCTCGTACTAGTCATGCAGGAATACCTAACTCAGATGTTGGTTAGTCATGGTACTTGACTCAGACATCCAGGGGCTGCTGTAGCTCATGAAGAGTGCACACATACATGAGCAAAGTTATAGTTAAGATTGTTGGGGGGCAGTCAAAGACTATCAATAGACCTCATATACTAGTTAGTTGGGCGCATCTCTCTTATGAGAGGTGGCGCTTCCACATTAAGATCACAACTAAGCAATCCCCCAATCATAGCAATCAACTCAAGCTCATCTCTACGAAAGCTCACACCCTCTCCTCTTGGTTGACGTTTTGATGTGGTGGCATCTTGTAATTTGGTATGAGATTTTGAGGTTTCGGGGGCGCATCTCTCTTTAGAGAGCTGGTGCCTCCTCGTGGCAATGCATCCAATCAATCCCTCATTTTTCTCCAACGAATTCCAGTTAACTGAAGTCCTCTCCAAGTGATTGTTGTGCCCCCCTTGAGCTTGGTTGATCTATAAAAAGCGAGGCCTTCTTCCTCATTCTAGACAGATGCAAGGAACCCCTGCTCATTGTAACACTGTGTTTATTTTGATTAATGAAAGTTGAAGACTGTTGATTAATTTGTCATTGATGCCAACAGTGTATGGTCATTCATGCCAACTATTGAGTCCTTGGTGCCCCTTGTGGAGCCCCTGAGGGTTAGTGTTTAGTTTATGGTTGTTTTGTGTAAGAGGAGCCCTTTTGACCTTGTCCAAGCCCAAGCTTGAAGCCCTTGGAGGCCTTGGAACAATGACAAAAGCTCTGGTTACCCATTGACTTGCTCAAGTGCCCCTAAGTTGTATCTTGGTCCCATTTGAGTCCATTGTCGAGTTCCTTATTCATGGTTGATATTTGGTTACTAGTCTTTGTGCTGCTTCTTGTGCTTGTACTTGTCTTAGTCTCTTGAAGTATTTGATGTGTTGATGGTGAATCCCGTTGCTTGCATTGGATGGTCTTGAGGTTGTTAAGTTCTTGTAAGGTCCTTGAGTCCACAATCTTAGATCTTGATACTCTTGCATGTGGAGACTTAGGTGTTGGAACCCACACTTATGGTGGTATATTGGAACCCATTCTTATGGGGTCCTTGGTGTCCTTGAAAGTTTAAGTCTTGAACCCACATAAATGTTTTGATGTCCCTTGGACGCTATATGGTCATTGCCATGTAGTAGCCTTATGATCATGCATATGAAGCCCATAAGGTGTTGCAAACTAGTGGTGAGGTCTTTGTACCCCTCTTTTGGGGTGTTGGTACTCTTATAGTGATGAAGATATATAGTGGAACCATTCGATATGTTTTTAATGATATGGAGACCTTGAACCACGATGATGTATGGTCCTATTTGTTGTTATATGGATATTGGGATTTAGATGGAGGTAGAGCCCATGGACGTGCCTTATTATGTTGAAGAAGACTTTGAAACTCTTGTAGTTGGTGGTATTGTCTTTTGCACCCTCATGTGTGGGGTCTTTGACATCCTGAACAAATTGAGGATTTTAAGGGTATTGGACCATCGGATTGCAAATAAACCCATCATGGGGAGATAGCCCTTGCCGTTCCATTTCCAATGGTAGGTGGCACGTCACGTGGCTCCTTACGGTTGAAGAGATATGAATTTTTGAAGTTGGGGTACCCCACCTTTTTGGGTGAGCCGACTAAACAAAATAGAATTTAATTATTTGTAATTTTGAATTGCATGTCGGCTCAAGGTAATATTTTTTCTCTACAACCCATATAAATAGAATATCAAGCATTTCATTTTTTCATCACCACTTCTCTTACGAATTTCGCACTTTTTGGAGAAAAGTGCGAAATTGTGTGACAGAAAAAATTCTAGGCATCTTCACTAAAATAGGCATAACTTTCTCATACGAAATCGGAATTACAAATTTTTTGGCTCATTGGAAAGCTTGTTACGAGGGCTGTGTGATGAAAGGA
>LPNX010180250.1:472966-512436 GCA_001517045.1 Pseudotsuga menziesii | reverse complement strand
TATTGTGTTATGGTTATCATTGCTCTTATACTCATCTTTGTGACATGTATTAACACGTAGTGTCATGATCTGGCGGTCATAATTATATGGACTTGGATGTATTCGTATTATGTATTGATGTCCCTACTTAGACTTGGGAGTTCCCGATCTATACTCATTGGTTTTACCCTCCTTAGGGAGAATAGAGGTACTCTTTCCCACCATTGTTTTGGATTGCTAGTGTTGGCTTCATTTTTCACTGTCTCCACCCATCCATTTCCTTCCAGTTTTGTTTTTAACCCGACTTACTACTTGACTTGTGGCATGGAGGACCTTTCCCCGCTAGAACCTTTGTTGGACAAGCCTCCCTATTTATATTGTGTCTCGGCTCTGAGTTGGTAAAAGAACTTGCCTTTGGTGAGTTGAATTGTCTGCCTAAATCATTCTGGTCGATTGTCCCGATGTTTGGCACTGTGCAGAACTCCTCCTGGTCACTTGAGATGTTGTTGGCTAAAACTGAAAGCTCATGTACTACTTGTATAGGAAAATGTTATATATGCGCCCATGGAAAATGAAAAATGCTAAACTGTGTTTCTTAACATATGTGAAAAAGGGCAAGAGCAATGACTTGCTAAAATACCCCTTGAAGGGTATAAGAAAAGGTCACAAAAGCAACGGTTAAATATATGTTGTATCCAAATATTGCTGACCTTATAAATTTGAATATGTCCTGGATTAAAGCTGTGATTAGTTGTGCTTTTAAGCACTGGTGAAGTCCCAAAGGGTCATATAGGCCAAAAAGGCCATGGAAATAAAATTGATGGTCCTAATGAACTTGGATCAAACTTGATGTAGACATGATGCCTAAGTTGAATAAGCACTCTCTGAACAACTCAACCATTTGTGAGGCACTGCCATTCCCTGTTTTGTTGTTTGTCCGGCATTGGTTATAGTGAGTATTTCCTTGTCATATCCAAAGTGTGATGATGTTAAGTAGGAAGTCATCCTTTGCCCTAGCCTTGTCACTTTCAGCCTTCACCCTTCACTAGCAAATTGACTACAACTATGAAGTGAGTATTGTCCTGAAAGTCTAGTTTAAGTAATAATAAATAAAGCCCTATATATGTATTTGGTTAATGTACCGCCAATGAAATGACCGCTACTTGTTGTGATTGTTGCTTAAATGATTTGTAGAGCATGTCCTAGCCTTATAACGCTTGCAGCAAATGGATGATAGTTTGAGTTATAATTGGTATCTGGTCATTTACATATGGTTATATTGTCTAAGGGATATGGTTGATGATCAGGTAGAGACCTGAGAGGAGTATGAGTGTACTCCCTAGATGGATTTGGACTCTCTGAGTCTAATGAGATAGTTTGTTTTTAGTTCTGGGCACTTGCAGAGATGGTCAGGCTCATTTTACTCTCTTGATGCATTTTTGCTTCACAGGATGATGTGTCTGAGCAGGAAGATGTTTTTATTGGATCTCCTAGGGCGCTGTATGGGGAATAGGCGGTGCAACAACTTGGTTGTACCATAGTACCCCCATCCCAGAAAGCCTGGTGGGCTCAGTTTGACAACGTAGGCATCCTAGGAGGCTGTTTTGGCAAGTTCACATTTGCCGAGGCAGATTAAAAAATGATTAAATGGCTATTGAAGAAATCGATTTGGGCTACCGAGGCAAGGAAATGACATGGGATGAGTCATGATGATGAGATTGATGTCCTCGGCACGTTCTCCAACAGTTGCAGCACCTGATTGGGCCCACACCTATTTTTGGGGCATTTTTATATTATTTTCTGGAGCTTTTGGGAGGCTCACGATTTCCTCAAGTAGGCACAAAGTCAAAAAAATAAAATATTATATTATTTTATTGTGCCATGGGGCACCCAGAGGGAGTTAGTTAACACTCCATGGACCCACGATGTGCTTCATTTATTTCTTGTTGAGTGGGGTACCCTCATGGGTGATCGAGTCCACTTTGGCACTTTATGGTTATATTGATCCATGTATTGTATGTTAAGCTCATCTCAACTATTGATTATAACATTTTATCTTTTAATATTAGCCACTCGTTTTGAAAGTGGTTAGGATTTTGGTTCTCTCATTTCTATTTAAAGGAGAGAGCTTCTCATTTTTAAAGGGTATTTGGCTCATGGATCTGATTAATAGCAAGATTTTTTTTTGTGGATATTTTTTGGATCTGCTTTGCATCTGATGTTCTTCGGTGGTGATTGGAAAATCTCTTGCTTCCTAGCATTCGGAATACTTTGTGAGATCTATATCTTTTTTCGGGATCTTTGTCTTGTCTACTAGAGGGCGTTTTCAGCTCGAGCGTTTTTGCAGGGGAGCCTCAACTCGCTCGGATTGTTTTTGTCTTGTATCAGGGGGTTTTCATTAGATTCATTGTGATCTATGATTACATCTTGTTACTTTTCTGTATATCTAGCCTTTTCTTTCATGGTACAGCAAATCTGATACTATTGACGTTTGTTTGTGCAGGATAGGGGGGCGCATTGGTCACTTGGAGCATAACGTTGGTCTTACAACTCACTCATATCTTCCAGAATTGATCGGGATGGCGGGGATCATCATCATCAAGGCATCTACAAGCATTTCTAGGTAAGATCTAACAGGTAAGTCTCTTCTCTTTCAGATCTCAATCCATTGTACCTGCTGTTCTTCAATTTTTCTGAGAAACTCTTAAATAATAAAAAATCCAAAAATATTTAATCGGGGAACCGCTTGATCTTTGAGCAAACAATTTCTAGGTTTTGTAGATCGGGCATCCCCCTCACTGAATCATCCTCAACGCTGTCCTGATTTTGACTGGTTTGCCCTAGATCTGACTTTCTGACTGCTCAAACCCCAGCGCCCCACTGAAAATTTGACTTTTTCCAGAGTTGACTTTTTTTCTGGAAAATAATCACATGGGTTTGTAGATCAGGTCTTCCTCTTTCCAAAACACTCCCAACGCTGAGCTAGTTCCTACCAGGTAGCCCTAGATGTGAAAAACTGACTTTCAACCTCCTAGCTTCCCTCATCAGATTTTGACTTTTCCAGATCTGATTTTTCCTGAAATTTTCTGACTTGGGTTTGTAGATCGGGCCATCCTGATCTCATCTCCACTCCAACGCTAAGCTGATAGTTTCCTGGTGGCTCTAGATCTACAGATCTACCTCTCCAAACCCTAGCGTTAGCCCTCCTACTGTTGATTTCCCTGTAACCCGAATCTTTCGGGCCAAATCCTTTTCTGGGTCCATAGATCAGGGCATATCCCAGGTGGGTTCACTTTAACGCTGTGCAAATACTAACTCCATTACCCAAGGCTGAACAGGCACTGATCTCCAAGCATAGCGCTAGCCCTACCTTGACCTCTTTCCCCCGAAAGTTGACCGTTCTTTGATAACTCAAGTAACTTGACCTCTTCATATCTTTCACCGAGTCTATCTCTTTGGTACTAGACAGTCCCAACTTTGTCCATTGTCACCCTGTCTCAGTTACGTTTCCCAAGACAACGATTATCTTCATCAGTTGCTAGTACCTCAACCCTCGATCTAAGTATTACCCCTATAGATCACTTTGGATCAACCCTCATACAATTGAAACCCTCATCCAAAGCCCAAGTCCACTTAGTATTATCATCCATGGATCTAGAGTTTCCAATTACCTTACACCTTACGTACATCAAGCCATACTTGATCTGATCTGGTGTCTAGGTCTGATCTCTCCTGTCAGGAGTAGATCTAGGTCTCCCCTCTTGTTGTCTTGGACTTAGACAACATAAAGCGAAGACTGCCTTGATTGGCATGACAACCATCCATTTGGGAGTCTAGGAAGTCTTGGTTCCACCTCCTTAGTTGCTTGCCCCTCTACCATCCATCCTAGATCCACCTCACATAGGCAACTACAAGGTTGGTGATAACATTTTGGCGTCGTTGCCGAGGAGGTAGAGGCCTACCTTGGTTTAACATACCTCACCTTTCCCTACGACATATCTCTTATCAGTGAATTACTTGTGTGGTTCACCTGGCGACTCCACCCCACGACTCCACTGAAAACCGTACCCAACGTATTAATCTTAAGTTCCTAGAACATCTCATAAATCACAATGAACTCAAATTTATTAGTCCAATTTTTCAATGAAATCAAGGAAAAACCAACTAAGTTTAAAAGGCAACTTCTATCTCGTCTGGACCTCTCTGAAATCTATGAGGCACCTCATCATATGCCAAAAAGATACATTAAAGGGTTGCCTCGTTTCTTTGCAAATGCAATCGAATCAATTGAAAGCCACTTGGATGCTTGTTGGTGTTATATGGCATTCATGGGCGCAGAACATGAAGATGTCTATACGCAAGCCCTTTCTGAATCCTTAGGAGGTAACGTCGATTATTGGTTATATACGTTAGCGCCAAGATCCATCACTGGATACAACATGTTTACCAATTTATTAAGAAAAGAATGGGGTAGAAGCATTGATGAATCCATACATCCAAATAATGATTGTGTTGTTGAGGATCAATCTGATGAAGATGATCAGGATAACCATAATGAGATAACTGACGATTTTACTCATCAAACTGATTCCTCCTCTCCCGAACCAACAGTGGACATGCCTTTGAATGACTCTTCGATGCAAGAGAGTGACGATGATCAAATCTCGACCCTTCAGGATTATGACCTTGATATTGATATAGAAGGGGAACTTATTAAAATCTTGTCATCATTAGCTAAGGAAGGCACGAATAAAGAAGAACAAAATGATCACTATCAAGAAACATCTTTAGTTGAGCCTTCCATAGGTGGAAGGCCATTAAAGAGTTTTTAAAAGAGCAACTCCATAGTCATTGCCTAATTGATGATAATTTGAGTCAGTATCCAACCTATCCAAATCTTGATTCAGACCTTGATCATATCACTGCAAAAGAAGAAAGGGTTGAAATTAATCAAACTTTTATTAAAGAACAATCTTGTGGTCTAGTGTGATTGAAGAGCATGCCTATAAGCGGGATAGGGAAACTGAAACCGAACTTGTTGGTGTTATTCCTTATCTAGAGCCTAAAGAAAAAAAATCACATGATGATACAATTGTAAGTGAATTGAATCAAGAACATTGCAATGAGGATCCTTGTCCTGATAGTATCAATAGAATTCTTCAGCTAATCCTTAAACAGAATATGTTGGTTCAATGTGTGGATAATGACCTTGTTTCGAATCTTGAAATCACTCCTGGAATTAATTTAAAAGCTCTTTCCTCTCGTCAAATTTTGAGATCAATTATTCCAAGTCTAGGAGAAAATTTTCAATCCACCCTCCCGTCCCAAATTTTCGAGTTTTCTTGTATGTGTTTGTCTTTTAATCAAGTTGATACTTTCCAAATCTTTGATCAGGAGTTTAAGCATTGTCATGTAATTGGGGAAAAGGCACTTCATGTCTCTTCTCAGTCATCTGTAATAAATAAATGTTTTCAATTTGTAAGTCTGTATTATGGATGGTTGGAGAAGGTGTATAAAGATCAATTTCATCTTTTCTCAATTTTTAAACAACAAATGGGCATGATCTCATTCACAGTTTCATTGCATTACAATTTGTCCCTATTTGATTTTCCCATTTCTTCTGGAGTGAATAGAATTCAATGTCCTAGTAAGGTAGAAGAGAAAACAAAGAACTATTTGGAGTGGTTGAATCATGAGTCATACTGTCTCCTTCCATCAAGAGCATGCTTGCATACTTCTTATGATCCTGTCAGTATCTGGATGGATGAGTTTCTAGAAAGTCAATTTCAGCCTTGGCATGATTTCATTCCAAATCTTTCTTTGAATTTCAAACAACAAGTTAGAATGGTTTCAATTTTCATATACATTACTTTCAAACCATCTCTGGCTTGTTGGGTCATTAACTGTAAAGAAAGCTCAATGGATTCGTTCAGCAAATGGTTGCATTGGATTTATGTTTTACGTAACACTTGTCTAATTTGGTTAGAGTAGGGTAGGTAGGTCCTGAATAAGCCTTTCCCGACAGTAGTGTAGAACCATGCACCTTTATTTGAAGCTCTTAGTGTAGTTTTGGTTTCTGTTATCCTGCAAAATAAAAAATCAAACTATTTGAAAGTTATGGTTATAGATTAGATTTATTTTCTGCTGTTCAGTTTCATGCATCTTTATTTTCAGTATTTTATATATTATCCACATATCGTTCTGCTATGATCGGTCTGTGAGTTTGGTATAGCTCTGGACATGCTGCAGGTAGTCAGTGACATTTTTGGTAGCGGTTATAGAGTTGGATGGATTGATCGAGGATGCAAAAAGCAAAGTGTGAGGACCAGAGATTCTGAGGTTCTCAAGCGCTCTTTTCAGCAGAGCACTTGTCCCAGCCGAAGCCAGATGTTATCACATATATAGTAGGCGAGCTACCATATTCTATTTTTCAGATACAGTACATTTTTCAGCCAGATCTCTTACATATGAGATGCTGAGATGAGCAGTTTTGACGAATCATTATTTTATTCGTGGACTATTGTACTCTCCCATGTCAGGACTAAGTCTCAGGACACTCAGATTTGAGGACTGATGTAGCCATTTAGTCATTTACAGAGCAGTTATTGATGCCCAGATTTATATCAGTGCTTTCTCATTGGACATATGATGGTTCAGATGGATTATATGCATGATTATGACTCGGCTTATATTATATTGTGTTATGGTTATCATTGCTCTTATACCCATCTTTGTGACATGTATTAACATGTAGTGTCATCAGCTGGCGGTCATAATTATATGGACTTGGATCTATTTGTATTATGTATTGATGTCCCTACTTAGACTTGGAAGTTCCTGATCTATACTCATTGGTTTTACCCTCCTTAGGGAGAATAGAGGTAGTCATTCCCACCATTGTTTTGGCTTGCTAGTGTTGGCTTCATTTTTCACTGTCTCCACCCATCCATTCCTTCCAGTTTTGTTTTTAACCCGACTTACTACTTGACTTGTGGCATGGAGGACCATTCCCCGCTAGAACCTTTGTTGGACAAGCCTCCCTGTTTATATTGTGTATCGGCTCTAAGTTGGTGACAGAACTTGCCTTTGGTGAGTTGGATTGTATGCCTAAATCATTCTGGTCTATTGTCCCAATGTTTGGCACTATGCAAAACTCCCCCTGATCACTTGAGATGTTCTTGGTTAAAACTTAAAGCTCATGTACTACTTGTATTGGAAAATGTTATATATGTGCCCATGGAAAATGAAAAATGATAAACTGTGTTTCTTAGCATATGTGAAAAAGGGCAAGAGCAATGAAATGCTAAAATACCCCTTGAAGGGTATAAGAAAAGGTCCCAAAAGCAATGGTTAAATATATGATGTATCCAAACATTGCTGACCTTATAAATTTGAATGTGTCTCGGATGAAAGCTACGATTAGCTGTGTTTTTAAGCATTGGTGAAGTCCCAAAGGGTCATATAGGCCAAAAAGGCCATGGAAATAAAATTGAAGGTCCTAATGAACTTGGATCAAACTTGATGTAGACATGATGCCTAAGTTGAATAAACACTCTCTGAACAACTCAACCATTTGTGAGGCATTGCCATTCCATGTGTTGTTGTTTGTCTGGCATTGGTTATAGTGAGTATTTCCCTGTCATATCCAAAGTGTCATGATGTTAAGTAGGAAGTCATCCTTTGCCCTAGCCTTGTCAGTTTCAACCTTCACCCTTAACTAGCAAATTGACTACAACTATGAAGTGAGTATAGTCCTGAAAGTCTAGTCTGAATAATAATAAATAAAGCCCTATATATGTATTTGGTTAATGTATCGCCAGTGAAATGACCGCTACTTGTTGTGATTGTTGCTTAAATGATTTGTAGAGCATGTCCTAGCCTTATAACACTTGCAGCAGATGGATGATAGTCTGAGTTATTATTTGTATCTGGTCATTTACAGATGGTTATGTTGTCTATTGGATATGTTTGATGATCAGGTAGAGACCTGAGAGGGGTATGAGTGTACTCCCTAGATGGATTTGGACTCTCTGAGTCTAATGAGATAGTTTGTTTTCAGTTCTGGGCACTTACAGAGATGGTCAGGCTCATTTTACTCTCTTGATGCAGTTTTGCTTCACGGGATGATGTGTCTGAGCAAGAGATGTTTTTATTGGATCTCCTAGGGCACTGTATGGGGCATAGGGGGTGCAGCCACTTTATTGTACCATAGTACCCCCATACCAGAGAGCCTAGTGGGCTCAGTTTGACAACGTAGGCACCCTAGGAGGATGTTTTGGCAGGTTCACATTTCCTAAGGCAGATTAAAAATGATTAAATGGCTATTGAAGAAATCGATTTGGGCTACTGAGGCAAGGAAATGACATGGGATGAGTCATGATGATGGGAGTGATGTCCTCTGCACCTTCTCCAGCAGTTGCAGCACCTGATTGGGCCCACACCTATTTTTTGGGCATTTTTATATTTTTTTTGGAGCTTTTGGGAGGCTCACGATTTCCTCAAGGAGGCACAAAGTCAAAAAAATAAAATATTATATTATTTTATTGTGCCATGGGGCACCCAGAGGGAGTTAGTTAACACTCCATGGACCCACCATGTGCTTCATTTATTTCTTGTTGAGTGGGGTACCCTCTTTATGGGTGATCTAGTCCACTTTGGTACTTTATGGTTATATCGATCCATGTATTGTATGTTGAGCTCATCTCAACCATGATTAGAACATTTTATCTTTTAATCTTAACCACTCGTTTTGAAAGTGGTTAGGATTTTGGTTCTCTCATTTCTATTTAAAGGAGAGAGCTTCTCATTTGTAAAGGGTCTTTGGCTCTTGGATCTGATTAATACAAAGATTTTTTTTGTGGATATTTTCTGGATCTACTTTGCATCTGATGTTCTTCGGTGGTGATTGGAAAATCTCTTGCTTCCTAGCATTCGGAATACTTTGTGAGATCTATATATTTTTTCGGGATCTTTGTCTTGTTTATAGGAGGGCGTTTTCAACTGGGGCATTTTTGCAGGGGGGCCTCAACTCGCTCGCATTGTTTTCATCTTGTATCAGGGGGTTTTCATTAGCTTCATTGTGATCTATGATTACATCTTGTTACTTTTCTGTATATCTAGCCTTTTCTTTCATGGTACAGCAAATCTGATATTGTTGACGTTTGCTTGTGCAGGATAAGAGGGCACATTGGTCACTTGGAGCATAACGTTGGTCTTAGAACTCACTCATATCTTCAAGAATTGATCAGGATGGCGGGGATCATCATCATCAAGGCATCTACAAGCATTTCCAGGTAAGATCTAACAAGTAAGTCTCCTCTCTTTCAGATCTCAATCCATTGTACCTGCTTTTCTTCAATTTTTTTCTGAAAAACTCCTAAATAATAAAAAATCCAAAAATATTAATTGGGGAACCGCTTGATCTTTGAGCAAACCATTTCTAGGTTTTGTAGATCGGGCATCCCCCTCACTGAATCATCCTCAACGCTGTCCTGATTTTGAATGGTTTTCCCTAGATCTGACTTTCTGACTGCTCAAACCCCAGCGCCCCACTGAAAATTTGACTTTTTCCAGAGTTGACTTTTTCTGGAAAATAATCACGTGGCTTTGTAGATCAGGCCTTCCTCATTCCAAAACACTCCCAACGCTGAGCTAGTTCTTGCCACGTAGCCCTAGATCTGAAAAACTGACTTTCAGCCTCCTAGCTTCCCTCATCAGATTTTGACTTTTCCAGATCTGATTTTTCCTGAAATTTTCTGACTTGGGTTTGTAGATCGGCCCATCCTGATCTCATCTCCACTCCAACACTGAGCTGATAGTCTCTTTGTGGCTCTAGATCTACAGATCTACCTCTCCAAACCCTAGCACTAACCCTCCCACTGTTGATTTCCCTATAACCTGAATCTTTCGAGCCAAATCATTTTTTGGGTCCATAGATCAAGGCATATCCCAGGTGGGTTCACTTTAACGCTGTGCAAAAGTTGACTCCATTACCCAAGGTTAAACAGGCACTGATCTCCAAGCATAGTGCTAGCCCTACCTTGACCTCTTTCCCCCGAAAGTTTACCGTTCTTTGATAACTCATGTAACTTGACCTCTTCATATCTTTCACTGAGTCTATCTCTTTAGTACTAAACAGTCCCAACTTTGTCCTTAATCACCCTATCTCAGTTACGTTTCCCAAGACAACGGTTATCTTCATCAGTTGCTAGTACCTCAACCCTAGATCTAAGTACTACCCCTATAGGTCACTTTGGATCAAGCCTCATACGACTGAAACCCTCATCCAAAGCTCAAGTCCACTTAGTATTATCATCCATAGATCTAGAGTTTCCAATTACCTTACACCTTACGTACTTTAAGCCATACTTGATCTAATCTGGTGTCTAGGTCTGATCTCTCCTGTCGAGAGTAGATCTAGGTCTCCCCCGTTGTTGTCTTGGACTTAGACAACATAACGCGAAGACTGCCTTGATTGGCGTGACAACCATCCATTTGGGAGTCTAGGCAGTCTTGGTTCCACCTCCTTAGTTACTTGTCGACCTACCATCCATCCTGGATCCACCTCACACAGGCAACTACAAGGTTGGTGATAACAAGGCCCTATTCCAAAGGCTTAGAGACATTGGCATCTCCAAGACCCTATTAACCACTATCATACATCTATACAAGTTTGTCCTTGGTAGTCATTGCATAGCTCATTAGGTGTGAGATTGCATTAGGACTACCATTGGGGTTAAACTAGGGTGCCCCCGATCCCCCATCTTGTTTAGGATCTATATTGATGAGTTTGAGATCTTCCTTCACGAGGATATCTAGGACAATGATGGGTGTAATACCTCCCAAACTAACATGTGTGATTAAAGTCCCAAAGATGCACACTAGCCCAAGGGGAACCAAGGGAAACAAGCCAATGTCACCACAACTAACCCCTCTCACTTTAGGTTGGCTCTTCTCCAACTCAAGGGGGAGTTTTCCCTAGGGTTAAGGTTTACGAGGGCAAAGCAATCAAAAGCAAGGTGATTCCAAAAGGGTTTCCCTAGCAAAGGTTTGTAGTATAGAGATATAAAATGGAATGATAGGAGGATAAGGGAACCCACCCCAAAGGACTAGTGCCAATCCAGCCTACAACAAATGGAGTCAATGGATCACTAACTTAGAGGGACCTTGCTTCAAAGATCATCCAGGAAACAAGAGAGCTCTAGGTAACCCTAGCGTCAATGGATGGATTGGAGGGTTCAATTTGCAATAAGAAGGGGAAGGATCAATCCTTCCTTTACTTCTTTCTTGAGTGAAACCATGCACTAGAAGGTGTTAGAATTGCACCATCCAAATGAAAGACAATGTAAAGAAAAACATCCCTCTATGCAAGAACTTCAATTGAATCCAAAATCTAGTCCACTTACACAATATTGCCACTATCATGGCTCAAGAGAAATAACATAGACGCTGCTAGAAAATATGATCTCCAATAGATAAGCACAATAGCAAGAGAGATGCCACACATTAACAAGAGAGAAACCCTTAGACAAAATTTGCTCCAAAGATAGATATATCAATTAAGCTCCAAAAGAGAGATAGCTCCAAACAAATAAGGAAGTGGCTCCCATTATACAGGAGTGGCTCAAACTTCCTTTACAATAAAAAATTCGTTATTCCCCTAGATTTAGCCTAGGGTAGGGTAAAATAAGACAAAACCTCCACTTAATAACTAACTTCTAACAAGTTACAATAAAATAATGTGGTCAAAGGCACATGTACAATATAAGAGATACATAATGCCCCAAAATGAGGGGGCTCCTCCATCAAGCAAGGGAACGAATGATATGATGATGATGCCATGTGGCCTCCAAAGGCCCCTTCAAAGGTATATGCTCCAACAAGCAATGTCCACAAGACAACAAAATCAAGCCTTGTGCCCCCGCTCCAAAACGAAATATCTCCATAAAGTGATGATGATTGATCACAAGAAAGACCCCAAGCAACCCTCAAGACCTAACACTTCAATGGATAGGTCTCTAAGTCAATCAAAGGCTTCAAGGTTGGACGTCATCTACAAGTGGCAATACAACCAAGGAAACATCCTAGAACAAGGATGGACTCATCAACAAGTAACCAAATGTTGCTTCCAAGTGGATGGCACCCAAAAGCATAGTAAGAGATCTTCCAAAAGGTGGTTGCTCCACCAAATATGCCAACAAAATCTGGATAGCCCTATTCCAAGTGGACAAACCCAATGCATAACCACCAAGTGAGTGGAATGCTTCCTCTACAAGTGACATAAAGATGTGGACGGTACACAAGAAATAGCAAGTGGCACCTTTGAATGCACCATTCAATGTAGCATTCCATTGAGAAATGACATGACCATGTCTTGCAACAACTCATGCAACAAAAGCCTTCAAATAGGCTAAGGAACTTCTCCAAGGTGATTGTTGATTCAAAGTAACGCCCAACTTTACATAAGACAATAATCTACTATTGATTGGGATCTGAAATAGTCCACAAACTCCATGAAGAGTTGTCATCATTGCTACAACATCACCATAAAACTCAGCAAAACATCACTTTGATTAGTGTCACCCCCTTCTCAAGAGTGTGATCAAATTCACACGTCGACACCCATACAAAATGGGGGGGACCACGGTGCCTCCTCCAACAGGTTTTAATATCTATACTACTTTTTGTTGATGATGTGGTCCTCCTAGCCTGATCTCCAAAGGGGTTGCAGAGACAGTTGTGTAACTTACCTCTTCCATGCAATATTCAATAGTTGATAGTCAATCTAAGTAAAACCAAGGTTATGACCTTCAATGGGACAAAAAGGACTTATCAAACTTCATTCCTACTTCAGGAGGGCACCTACACATACTTAGGGTTCAATTTTTAAGACCTTGCTTCAATTTCCGACATGCCCTTCAACCTTGGGTCAATAAGGGCTACAAGTCATTAGCCCTCCTCAAGAGACGATGCTTCAGACACCACTTTCAAGACATCTCATCCAAGATGTCCTTCATGGACTCCTTTTTCCAACCCACTATCCTCTATGGACCAAAGATTTGGTGGCCTTGTTTACTTGACTCTGAATGGGCCTCAATTGAGAGTCTAGACCCTTCTCCTCTGGTGCATCATTAGATGCAAGCAAACAGTCCCTCGACACATCATCCTAGCAGCGTTTAGTGCCTATACCCAATGTTGCACGACTTGGACTCCGCAAAGACTCGATTGGCATATGACTCGTCGACTCGGGAAAGACTCGGGACGGACTCGACAAGACTCGGCAAATAGGAAAAAAATATAATATGGTACAATTTGGGCACAAAATAGAGTTTAAAGGCATTTCCAATCCATACAAGTTATAAACTACAATATATGCAATAATTCATAACATTATCTCATAAACACAATTAATTTTTGTATGCAAAATTTTAAATAGTGATCATAGATTCATGAATCATAAGCCATAGTGGCCATAAACCATAAACCATATACCATAAACAATATACTATAGTGATTTAAAAATCAGAAATGGCAGCAAGTTCAAAATTCAGTCTCATAACAGAAATAGAAAACCAAAATAGACAATGTCTCCATGTACTCGAGTCTCATGCCTAACCACGAGTACACCTACAATAAGCCCTCAAGGAGCTAGTGCCAACATCGGCAGACTAAAGCAACTGTGAAGCAGGTGTATTTGGAGTTTCCATTTGAGAATATGGCAAACTAGAGAGATCCTAAGTCTCTTTGTCAAGTCAACCCAAATCATCAAGGAACTCCTCCTCCACAACCCACTCAAACTCTAAATCAATATCATCCAATAAAATTGGATCTAGGTCCTTCGGTTGCATTTGTTTTGAGAGCATTCGAAGGTTGTAGTAGATGAAAACCAACTTCTCCAACTTCTCATGCTCCAAGCTGTTCTTTTTTTTGCTATGGATGTGCTCAAATACCAACCAATTGCGCTCACAACCTGAAGCATTGCAAGGTTGACTTACAACTTTGATGGCAAATTCTTGTAATTGTGGTGCCTCAAAGCAACAATCTATCCACCAATGGGCTATAAAAATTAAAAACATAAAAAATTACAAGTTTTGCAATGTCAAAATTGAACAAGATAACTAGCAAATTTACAAGCTAAGTTCTAAGTTCTAACTATTTAGTTTTTACAAATTGAAGCTTACATGGCATTTTCTTGTCTTTGAGACGTTGGGTTGAGCTAAATCCAAACATGCCATATGCTTCTTCGTACATATCACATTGCAAGTTGATTTTGTCCTGAATTTCTAGATCCGAGAACATCTTCTCAATGCATATCATGACACCTCTCATCACCTCATGATCTCTTTGAATGCTAGAGTCTAGATTATAGAATAAGCTTGGATTGAGATATGCTCCCGTTGCATGCAATGGTGAATGTAGTTGCCTATCCCACCTGGAGTCAATAATCTACCATATAGGAAGATATTTTGATGAATCCCCCTTGTAGAAAGTCTTGATGGCCTCTTTGCCCCTATCCATGCCCTCGTAGATGTATCCCATTGCATCTTTCTCTCCATCCATGATCCTCAAGACTTTTACAAGTGGCTCAGTGAAGTTAACAATTTCAATGACTTTCTCCCACAAACCATCTCCTAAGAGAGACAGCTTCACAACAACTACATCTGACTTTGTGCTATCTTTCCTACATATCCATTCTTGGCTACAAGACATCCGTCTCAAAGCTTCGTACTCATTCAAAAGGCTTTGGAGGGAAAGAAAGGTTGTGGCAAACCGTGTGATAGCAGGTCGACTCAGTTCACCCTGTGTGTATTACCTCATAAAGTTCAAGACCCAGGCATGGTTATAGATATACCTGGTTATTTGTTTGCACTCTTGCACAACAACTTGCACCCATTCCATCTTCCTCATGTCCTCCAGCATCAAGTCTATGCAATGGGACGTACATGGAGTCCAAAAGATGGTGGGGTATTTTGCAGAAAGCACCTTCCGGCTGCCACATAATTTGCAACGTTGTCAGTGACTACTTGGACAACATTTGCCACCCCAACTTCCTCCACAACATTAGCTAACAATGAAAAAATGAGATGTGTATCCTTTACATGCGAGGATATGCATCAATGGATTTTAGAAACATGGTTCCTTTGGGAAAAGCTATAACAAAATTAATGATTGTTCTGCCTCTTTGATTTGTCCACCCATCAGGCAAACTTGTGCAACCTATAAACTTCCATGACTTTTTAATGGTCTCCAATTGTTCCTTAACACACTCAAGCTCCTCATCAAGCTCTTTCCCCCTAAGTGCAATATAAGAGGGGGCTTTGTATCCAAGGCCAGTAGCTGCAATGACATCAACCATGGGCTGATAAAAATATGGCTTTCCATAGTTAAATGAAAAATCGTTATGGTACCAAAACTTCCTCATTGCCATATCAGCCTCCTTTCTCTTCTTTCATTGAAGCTCTCCAAGAAAGGTTGAGATCCTGGAGTTGTATGAGGAAGGAAGAACGAAGAAGCTATACTTCTCTTTGTTGCAACAGTTGATGTGGAGGACCCTTTTGTACTTGGATTCGGTGGTCCCATTGAATCTCTGCCTATCATGAAAGTTTCAAACTTGTATCTTGCTCTCTTTTCACTCTGTTCTCTAATGGCATCTAGAGCAGATGTCATTTTAGCTGTGACTTCATCAGGGCATTTGTCACAAACCACCACATATTTGCAAGCAACTCTTGCAATGTGGTATTTCAACCTATTTATGCCCCCAGACATCTAGGTTGAGCAGAAATTGCAAATGACCCTATGGTCATCATTGGGATTCACCCGCACACAATATTGCCACCCTGAATCTAGAGGCCTTCTGGCCTCGGCTTTAGGTGCCATGGAATTTGAATTGCAAAAACATTAAATGTTGTACATTAATAAGCAATTATCAATGATCACAGATTTATTTCTAAATTTTAATTTTAATTTTTTTAAACTAATTATCAATATCAAATTTCAAAGGTCATCATCATACTGTACATTCATTTCTAAATTTAACTTTTAAATTTTTTGAGTTATCTAATGATTTCTTTTAAGAAAGTGTGGTTTTGTAGCTAAGTATCTCAGCCACACAGGGCCTATGGGCTGAGATACTCAGCCACACGGCATGTTTTTATTTTCTTCAAATGTTCTGTGTGGCTGAGATACTCATCCCACAGAGCATTTGAAGAAAATAAAAACATGCCCAGTGGCTGAGTATCTCATCCACACAGGGCCTGTGGACTTAGATACTCAACCACAACCTAAATGGCCACACTTTCTTAGAAAAAATCATGAGATAACTAAAAAAATTCAAATGAAAACTATAAAATCAATAAATCATTGTAAAAATTAAAATTCAGTTGTGATTGTTTATTACATAAAAAATTTGCATTTTTAATAATTTTATTTATTTCAACTTCTTTTTGTAATTTTGTTGTGCCTTGTGGCTAAGTATCTCAGCCCACATGTGTTGTTTGTATGCTTTGTAGTTGAGTATCTCAGCAACACAGGCCCGTGGGCCGAGATACTCAACCACAAGGCACAACACAGTCAAACAAAAGTTGGAATAAATAATAAATAATAAATATTAAAAAAAACAGAGTTAAAAAAATGAAAACTAAAATAAAAGAACAGAGTTAAAAAAATTGGAACCTAGCCACGATGCTTGGGGAGTTGATGGTAGACAAAAACTGAAGCTTGCACTGACTCCACCCTCCTTCAACTTGGACGTGAAAGCCTGAGAGGTCAACGGTCCAGACTCAGTGAACGGCACTGGAAAACTGCAGTCACAACTTGAGATTCGATATCACTCAAAAATGGTTGAATGAATTGTTGGGATCGACAGGAGGTGTTTATAGCCTCTTAGGCATCCCTTTTCCCTCCAAAAAAAATCAATTAGAACCCTGATTTTTTTACATCCGGGTTAAAATTCGAGGGGGTTTTTTTTTCCTCCATGGCATGAGTCCGACCAAGTCTGGGCAAGTGCTCGGCGAGTATGCCGGCTACGGCGAGTCGTGGTCGAACCTTGCGCAAGTACTCGCTGCAGGGTTTGACTTGTCCCTATTCACAAGTACTCACGAGTTGCACGCGATTCGTGCTTCACTGCGTGGACCCTTCCACTTGAAACAGTGTTATGTTTTATCTCTTTTCTGCATCACGTCTAGAGCTTCTCCGCCTCAGCCAAACAATAAGACCGATATCCATACTAACCCTATTGTTCTTCAGAGACTATTACGTCATCTAATCCTCCAAGCCAAGCTCGCAGTTGGTCTGAAGGGGTCTCAAATCTTTTGGAGTCAGTGGGCATTTAGATGGATTGACTCCCTTCATTTAGGAATTCCTTGGATGCACCTAGCCATTCTCCTACCTATCAGATAGGAGTTGGACTGGATCATCAAACATGACATTTACCAGCAGCTTATCTAGATTACTTGGGTTAACCCTCAAGGTGGGTTATGCCCAAAGATGGCCTTCTCTGTTGAGCACTTCTTGAAGCTAAGAGACAGTCTCTTTATTCAAGGCACTCTTAGCATCCCCCTAGGCCAGTGCAGAGTGAATTCTCATAAACTTCGGGTAGAGACAAATCACCAGATTGACCATTCTAATAGGATTTGTCAGTTATGCCATCTTCAAAAGGTCGAGAAAGAGGAGCACTTCTTTTCTTGCCCCATATACCACAATATTAGAGAGGTTCCACTGCCTTTTGAGGGTGATCCAAACCCTCATTAGCTTCTTTAGATACCCCGACCAAAGATACTTGGCCCTATCCATGCAGACGGGCCCTCAAATTTCTCGCCCATATTCTTTAGCCTTCTACTCAACAAAATTCTAACCAATGGGTAACTTCCTTTTTCACGATGCTACCCTCAAAAAGGGGCAGTAAGAGACAAACTGATATTCACACAGCCTCATACTCCAGATCAATGCGGACCGATGGGACCTTCCCCCATCCCTCGAGATCTCAGTAGCATGACCTAACCAAATCTCTCCCCATGAGGCAAATGAGACCCCCCAGGCCCCAAAAACGGGTTACCTCCTCCAAACAGAAGCGCAGTGAGCGATCCAAACCTTCCACCAATTCTTCCTCTATTCCTTGATATACCTCCCTCTTGTTAAAATAGCAGCAACAAAGAAGGTCTTCCTGCATGCATGTGTCCTTGCATGCAGAAGACTTAAATCAGGAAACCAGTTGTATTTAATTTGCTTTTCCTAAGTTTACTTTGGAAAATAAATTAAAGTGATCTAATTATTAATTAAATTTATGAAAACACTTTTTATAAAGTGAAAGTGAAATTAGGGTTTCGCTTAGCATAAAGTTATATAAGAAATGTCAATTGGTGGAGAGGACACAATTGCATTCCGACAATGACGAAGAAAGAAGTGTGAGAGAGAATTTTGGCGAAGAAGACGGAGGAGCACTAACTCAAGAAGGCATCCCTAAATTGCAGAGGAGAAAGACAGGAGACTTTGGCAGAGGTACACCATCCAACAACAGCAATAGCAGCACCGTACAGCAGGGTCGTACACTGTACAGCAGCAAGGTCGTACGGATTCCGTACAGACGTACAGTAGCAAGTCGTACAACAGTAGGCTGTCGTGGGAACCGTGCCATCTCACAGGTTTTTCTTAGTGATTTTTGGGTGATTTGATTTTGCCATCCAAGGCATAAATCAAAATTTCTAATTTATAAAAGCTCCATATTTTCTTAATAAAAATATCATCTCATACTGCTGCACCGATTTTCCCATCTTAGGTTTTGTCAGGGGGTTTCTACCCAAAAAGACTGTGTCGTTTCTATTTTATGTGATTGATGTTGTGAATTATTTCTCAGTGCTTTATATTCCGCTGCATACTAGTAAAGAAGTACATGTGTGGTTATTTCAGTAATCAATTAAATATACTATTTTAGCCCTAGTTGTGCTTTAAAGGAAAATTTACATGGTATCAGAGCTCTGGAGAGCTAAAGCTGAGAGATTTGCAGCACCAGTAGATCAAGGGCAGATCTAGTTGAAGACACAAACCTAGATTGCAAATCTAGGGTTTGACAGGTACACTTCAGTATGGTCGTGCCTTTGAGAGTTGAGGATAGACTCTAGGGTGCTCAAAACTTTCCTATATGGAAAGAAAGGATCACAAGGATCCTGGACGTCAGTGATGCAGAGGAGCACATCGACTCCACGAAGGTTGCACCCACAGATCCGGCAGATTTAGCAGCTTGGAAGAAGATTGATTCTAGAGCCATGTTGATCATCTTGAATGGGGTGAAGGGCCACATAGTCCCTCGCCTTTCCGAGAAGAAGACCGCATTAGAGATGTGGACGGCTTTGGAATTTCTGTACCAGAGCAAGAACGAGAACCGAAAGATGGGGCTGAAAGAGAGGATGCGCAGCACAAAGATGGCCAAGGGAGAAGGCATGGTGCCTTATCTCACAAGGCTTACACAAATCAGGGATGAGCTTGGTGTTGTTGGCTCTAAGACTCAAGATGAGGAGCTAGTTCGAATAGCCCTCAATGGCTTCTCTAAGCCATGGGACACAATTGTCAAAGGTGTTGTGGCTAGGGAGAAACTCCCTGATTGGCAAAGACTATGGAATGACTTTGTGCAGGAGGAGACTCGCATGAGTCAAGGATCAGGTTCATCCAGCAATGCGCCACAGATTGTGGATGAGGAGGCTCTAGCCTTGACAGGGAAGAGAAACGGGAAGGCAAAGAGGAAGGATAGCAAGAAGAAACTTGACATTTCAAACGTCAAGTATTTTATCTGCCACAAGCAGGGACACTTTGCCTCCCAGTGCCGATACAGGAAGAAGAAGAGTAACACTTAGATGGCTGGATCTGCAAAGGTGGAAGATTTCAGCATGAACTTCGATGAGGAGTTTTGCTTGATAGCTTGCATGGCAAGCACCACAGGGAGCAATATATGGTACATCGACAGTGGAGAATCTAGTCACATGACTGGACAAAAGAGATTCTTCAGAGACTTTTAGAAGGGTGGAATAGAGATCCACATTGAGTTGGGTGATGATGCGGGGTATCAGGCATAGGGAGTTGGCATTGTTTCATTTCAGAGGGAGTCTGGCAAACCCCTTAGTTTTCCTAATGTGTTATATGTTCCAGGATTGACCAAGAACCTTATATCAGTCTCCACTCTGGAGGACATGGGATATCAAGTGAAGTTTCGTGACCATAGAGTTTATATCAAGCCCAAGGGGTCAGATAGGAGCTTGGATCGGGTGATTGGCATCAGGAGTGGGAAAGTGTATAAACTACACTTTGAGCTCGTAAAGGCTCTAGTCAGCAGCAGCAACGATCAGGGTGAGTTGAGGCATAGGAGGATGGCACACTTACATCATGGAGAACTGAGGCACTTGAGACAGGCTGTTATTGGAGTTCCTCAGGTACAGGAGGAGAAGCACAACCACTACAAGGGTTGTGCTTTGGGGAAGAACATCAGGAAGCCTTTCCCACGGAGTGAGCACAAGTCAAAGGAGCCCTTGGACTTGGTGCATTCGTATATACGCAGACCTATGAGTGTCTATTCTTTCAGTGGTTACAGTTACTGTGTAACCTTCATTGATGACTATTCTAGGAAAACCTGGATCTATTTCCTGAAGTCCAAGTCAGGGGTCTTTGAGAGGTTCCGAGAGTTCAAGACTCTCGTGGAAAACCAAACAGGAAAGAAGATTCAAGTGTTGAGGACAGACAACGGGGGTGAGTACACCTCCAATGAGTTCATGGAGTATTGTTCGGCAGAGGGGATCCAGAAAGAGAACACAATGCCCCATACCCCACAGCATAATGGAGTTGCAGAGTGGAAGAACAGGACTATGGTACGAGCAGCCAAGGCCTTGCTATTTAATCAGGGATTACCACTATTCCTTTGGGCCGAGGCATACAGGATTGTAATGTACATTCAGAAAAGGTGTCCCCACACAGCTTTGGGGAGGAAGACACCCAAGGAGGTCTACCCAAACACTCAGTCAGATGTGAGTCACATTCACATATTTGGCAGTGTCTGCTATTGTCATGTTAATGTTGACACTAGGAAGAAGCTGGACCTTTCTGGAGAGAAGGGGTTACTTATTGGTTATAGCGAGACTTCGAAGGCATACATAGTTTACATTCCTGCTCGCAAGAGGATCATTGTGAGCAGGAATGTCCAGTTCGATGAGGACGAGACCTTGCGGAGATCTATAGACTTCCAGCAAAGCAACAACTAGCACAAGACACGAGGATCAATTTGGAGGAGCCAAATGTATAGGTACAGGTACAGACACAGGGCACAGGTTCTGGTAGTCAAAGGGAGTCAAGTGGACAGGATCCTCCTATCTTTAATGGGGAGGATGAGCAGCAGCAGGAGGACGACATTCAGCAGCCGTAGTAGGAAGACACTAGGCCACGGCCTAAGTGGTATAGGACCATTGTTCAAGATTCCAAGCAGGTGATTCGTCCACAGAGATCTTTTAGATGGAGTGTACCACCAAAGAGACTCAGTTATATGGCACTGATGATAGAGTTGAATAACTCTGAACCTTCCAGTTTTGAGGAGGACGCACAACATGATGTGTGGAAGGCAGCTATGGTTGAGGAGTATGACTCAATCATGAAGAACCAAGTATGGGAGGTTGTGTCGAGACCTGAAGGAAAGAAGGTGGTGGGATCCAGGTGGATCTACAAGGTGAAGCATGCAGCAGACAGAAGTGTGGAAAAGTACAAGGCACGCTTCGTGGCAAAGGGATTTTCAAAGAAGGAGGGCATTGACTATGAGGAGACATTCGCCCCAGTTTCCAGGTATTCTTCCATCCGGACCATTAACTCTTTAGCAGCAGAGATGGGTTGACGAATCCATCAGATGGACATCAAGACTGTCTTCCTCAACGGAGTGATAGAGGAGGAGGTATATATTGAGCAGCCAGAGGGGTTTGATGTGGAGAACAGGGAGATGCATGTATGCAAACTACATCAAGCTCTTTATGGGATCAAGCAGGCACCTCGAGCATGGTATTCGAGGATAGACAGCTATCTACAAGAGATGGGATTTCAACGAAGTGAGGTTGACCACAACTTGTACTTCTTGACATGTGAGGTGCCTAACATTCTGGTCTTATATGTGCATGATCTCTTTCTGACAGGAGATGAGAGGTTGATTGGGGACTACAAGTCCAACCTTGCAATTGGGTTTGAGATGAAAGACCTTGGGTTGATGCGTTACTTTCTAGGCTTGGAGGTTTGGCAGAGAGATAGATGCTTCTTCATTGGACAAGGGAAGTATGCAGTAGAGATCTTGAAAAGATTCAGGATGGAGGACTGCAATCCTGTGGCCATACCTCTAATTTCCAACTAGACGAAGATTGATGCATCATGGTCAAACGGATTTGATCCTACCTTGTATCATCAGCTTATCGAATCACTTATGTATCTGGTCAACACTCAACCAGACATCAGCTTTGCAATCAACTCTTTGAGTCAGTTCATGGTGGACACTCGGAGAGTGCATTAGACGGTTGCGTAGCACATACTTCGCTACATCAGAGGTACAGTGGAGTATGGATTGGTTTATGATCGCAGGGGAAGTGTACAGTTAGCAGGATTCACAGATGCTGACTGGGCAGGATGTGTAGAGGACAGGAAGAGTACTTCAGGTTGTTGTTTCAACATTGGATCAGGCGTTGTGTCTTGGTTCAGCAGGAAGCAGAAGTCAATTGCATTGAGCTCGGCAGACGCTGAGTACATGGCAGCCAGCATGGCTACTTGTGAGGGTATGTGGCTGAGGAAGTTACTTTCAGGATTGTTCGAGTGTGAGCTAGAGGCTATAGTAGTTCACTGTGACAATCAGAGTGGCATCAGGCTATCTAAAAATCCAGTGTTACATGACCAGAGTGAACACATAGACATTAGGTACCACTTCTTGAGAGACTGTGTTCAGAGAGGAACCATTCAGTTGGAGTACATACAAACAGATGAGTAGGTGGCGGACATTTTTACTAAGGCACTTTGCAGACATAGTTTTGTGAAGTCCAGGGATAAGTTGGGGTTGCTACAAAATCCCTTCCTCGTTGAGAGGGAGTGTTAAAATGGCAGCAACAAGGAAGGTCTTCCTGCATGCATGTGTCCTTGCATGCAGAAGACTTAAATCAAGAAACCAGTTGTATTTAATTTACTTTTCCTAGGTTTACTTTGGAAAATAAATTAAAGGGATCTAATTATTAATTAACTTTATGAAAACACTTTGAAAGTGAAATTAGGGTTTTCACTTAGCATAAAGTCATATAAGAAAGGTCAATTGGTGGAGAGGACACAGTTACATTCCGACAGAGACGGAGGAAGAAGTGTGAGAGAGAGAATTTTGGCGAAGAACACGGAGGTGCACTAACTCAAGAAGGAAGCCCTAAATTGCAGGCAAGAGAGACAGAAGAATTTGGCGGAGGTACACTGTACAGCAGTAGCGGCAGCAGCACCGTACAGCAGGGTCGTACATCATACAGCAGCAGGATCGTGCATCGTACAGCAGCATGGTCGTACAATGTTGGACACACCAAGTACATTGAGAGGGGGGATGAATCAGTGTGCACAACGTTTATTGCTTTTTCACTTTTAACAACTTATTCAATATCATGTATTATCACATTATCATTATATCATCATCGTCATTATTCTCATCATCACATAAGAAGCATAGCATCATACACAATACACCAGATTTTATGTGGAAACCCAAGTCTTGGGGGAAAAAACACAGAGCCTTTATAACAATAATTATCCAGCAACAACTGGAAGGAAGCAACTACTTCCTTATTACAATGACTTCAATTCTCCAGCTACAACTGGAAGAAGGCTACAACCTGAAGGAAGATCCAACTCCCTAGTTCTCTGGCTACAATCGGAAGGAGGCTACAACCTCCTTTCCTTGCCCCGTCCTGCCACCCAAATATGAAAATAGTCACTGAACTAGTGAACCACAACAACACTGATCCTACGGACCTGCTAATCAACACCTGTACTACACTTCACAATCAATGTCAATGATCACTTCACCACAATTGTATCACACTGCTCAACCACTGTCACTATTGACCACTGGTCATCAACCTGTACAATCGATCTATCTAATCAAGTTGTACCAATCAATCTGCTACTCACATCAACTGACTCAGTCAATCTAAGTCTACACACCAAACTCAGTCCACCTAGGTCAAACTAACTACTCATACAACTCAACCAATCTGAGTCAAACCAACTACACATAAGGCAACGTGTGCCAATCTTGCTCAACTGAACCAACATGTACCAAGCTTCTTGTGTACTTATCCCAAATCAATCATATACATGATTTAATCTAATCACGTGCTCTGACAATCAACCAACCCTTCTTACTTGGCATAATTCATCAAGTAAGAGACATATTTGAGCAACTAGAGACTTCACATATGATCAACCAAACTTTGTCCAATCACACTCAACTCAATGACACCACAACCAACCTCAATCATAGTCAAGGAAGACTTGACAGTTAAACATGACAAACCTCAACCAAGAAGATAAAAGACTTAACCAACTATGTCAAACTCAGTCAATCTCATAAACTCTTAGACACAAAAGGATTTTTCACTCCACTCAATTCAAGTGAACAAATCAAACAAATATCAAGCAAATAGTCACTTACAATATTGTCAAAGCTTGTCATTAACAGTTAATAACAATCCAGCTCCACTTAGGTCAAAGACACAATGATCAACACTTGTCAAACTAGTTTTCAAAGAAAACACTTAAGTTGATCAAAGAAATCACTCACAAGATCTATTACTTAAATGTCAACTTCTCATTCAATACTACACTACAACAATCAAGATAAACACCAAAGTCTATGCCAACAATATCCAAGATAATCATCAAGATTTATATCAAGATCACATCAAGATATATTCCAAGATAAACATCGCCATGGCCTCCATAACAAATTCAATGACTTCAAATATATATATCAATATATAGGCTCACATACTAAGATCAAAGATGAACTCTATCCATGAGAGACATGTGCCATCACAAGAGAAACCCAAAAGCATGAACCATACCTTTTCGAAGATCAAAAGATGAAGAAACAGTAGAAAAGTTAAAATAAGATCTAGATCATGTCACCACATAGCCCTCGTAACAAGATTTCCAACGAGCCAAGAATTTTGTAATTCTGATTCTATATGAGAAAGTTATGCCAATTTTAGTGAAGATGCCCAAACATTTCTCCTCCACAAAGTTTCGCACTTTTCTCCAAGAGTTGTGAAATACCAAAGAGAAACTTGATGAACAAATGAAATGTTTGATATTATATTTATATAGGTCATGGAGGAAAGTTAGTACCTCAAACTGGGTCGACATGCAATTCAAAATTACAAATAATTAAATTCTCTTTTGTTTGGTCGGCTGCCCCAAAAAGGTGGGGTACACCAACTTCAAAAATTCATATCTCTTCAACCGTAAGGAGTTAGAAGATGCTCCATATATCAATGGAAATGGTTTGACGAGGACTATCTCCCTGTGATGGGTTTATTTGCAAATTCTTGGTCTAATACCCTTAAATTCTTCAATTTGTTCAAGACTTCAAAAATTCCACACATAAAGGTGACAAAGACCATGTTACCTTATGCATAAGTTCCAAGGTCAAAGGCTTCAATGGACATCATCAAAGGCAAGAGGGATTCGATGGTCTTCACATCCACAGACATCACATCAACAAGGAGGAGGGATCCACCATATACTCGTCATATCAAGGGTATCAAGGACCCCAACACCACCAATCAAGTAGGAACAAAGACTTTTTCAAGAACCACTATATATCTTCATCACCATAAGAGTACCAACACCCCAAAAGAGGGGTACAAAGACCTCACCACTAGTTTGCAACACCTTATAAGCTTCTTATGCATCATCACAAGGCTACAACATGCCAATGACCATATAGCGTCCAAGGGCCATCAAACAACCATATGTGTGGGTTCATAACCCAAACTTCCAAGGTCACCAAGGACCCCATAAGAATGGGTTCAAACATACCACCATAAGTGTGGGTTTCAAGACCCAAGTCTCCACATGCAAGAGGATCAAGATCTAAGCTTGTGGACTCAATGACCCCACAAGAACTCAACAACCTCAAGACCATCCAATGAAAGCAATGGGCTCCAGCATCAACACATCAAGGGACTTACACACATGAGCCACATCATCCATGCAACAACCAATCAAGAAACCAAAACAAGTACAAGCATAACAAGCAGCACAAATACCAATAACCAAAGATCAACCAGGAGCAAGGAACCAAACAATGGACTCAAATTGGACCATGATACAACTTAGGGGCACTTGACCAAGTCAATGGGTAACCGGGGGTTTTGCTATTGTTCCAAGGCCTCCAAGGGCTTCAAGCTTGGGCTTGGACAAGCTCAAAAGGGCTCCTCTGACATAGACAACCACAAACTAAACACTAACCCTCAGGGGCTCCACAAGGGGCACCAAGGACTCAACAGTTAGAATCAATGACCAGACATCGTTGGCATCAATGACAACTTAATCAACATACAGTCCGTACAAACCGTACGGTTCCGTACACCAAGATGTACGGATTCCGTACAGCATCCGGCTGCCTTGGGAACCATGCCATCTCCCAGGTTTTTCTCAATGATTTTTGGGTGATTTGATTTTTCCATCTAGGGCATAAATCAAAATTTCTGATTTGTAGAAGCTCCATATTTTCTTAATAAAAATATCATCTCATACTGCTGCACCAGTTTTCCCATCTTGGGTTTTGTCCGGAGGTTTCTACCCAAAAAGACTGTGTCGTTTCTATTTGATGTGATTGATGTTGTGAATTATTTCTCAGTACTTTATATTCCGCTACATACTAGTAAAGAAGTACATGTGTGGTTATTTCAGTAATCAATTAAATATATTGTTTTAGCCCTAGTTTTGCTTTAAAGGAAAATTTACACCTCTTTAGTTTTGGCTTTTCTTGCTCATAGATCTTTTTCTCATGTACACATCTCTGCCCCTGTACGCTTTCCCGTGGTTGGGGTCAAGGATTCTTCATGCCTCGTCATAGACTCCACACTCTATAATACTTTACTTACTACATCTTCTCTTTTATTGGAGACCTTTTGGTACTCCTGCTTTGTAATGAAATCATTGTACTCAGCAGTCCCATTGACCTATTTTGTGGTCATTAGCCGGATATTAATCAAAATATCTTATCTTCCAGTTTACCTTATCTCCATTAGAGGATGACACTTGGCAAACAAAACACCTTACAGGGGAACACCTTGCACGCAATGATCTAGAAGGCCCTTATTATATCATTTATTCAAACAAAAAATCAATTCTCAAGGGAGCACTGCACTAGGAAAGTTCTAGGTCAGCTCATACGTCGAGAAAAAGGCTTATTTTAATGGAGCACTTAGCTAAGGAGAGGAAAAGTAGCATTTCTAGACTTTCTCATGTATTTTAATGTTATCTTTTGGAGAAAAGGAATCTCAAGATTTTTGTTAATAATATTTTACAAATTAGTTGATGAGGAGCTCTATAAAAGGAGGACTCCTCTCATTTTGCATGGCAGATGTTTAAGTCGTGGAAATCCCCCTAAAAGGCCCAGGGCGTTGTCATTTGTAGGTAAAAGAGGACGAAAGGATTTGGTGAAGTATGATTTTCTTGGCTAGGCTGTAGACCACATTGAGGCTTAGGCTGTCAGGTTATCCTCTGCTGGTATATCTTGTATTTCAGATCTGTTACACATATTTCTGTCGACAATTTTGTCATTTGGAGGAGGTTTTATGAAAGGATTTCAGCCCTCTAGATCTCTTCATGTAACCAGAACTGTTAATGAAGATAAAGGCTGCTGTTCATTCATGTTTTGGTGACTGTTTGTTGTTTTCTTTACTTTAATGGTTGTACCATATGCTGGTTGATAATCAGTTGAAGATTAATGACATCTTTGTGAGCTTTTCATGCAGTCCTAAGTATCCATGTGGTCGATTTAATTGGTAATCTTCATGTGTTAGATAAGCTTTTGATTTCTCCTTTGCATTCCAAGTTTCTTCATCAAGTAATGCTTTGATTCCATTCACCCAAAAGACAAGCCACAAGGTCTTGCTTGTCTTCTCATCCTTTTTTCACCTAAAGAAAGTAATAAAACTCACAAAATCACTAATCTAATTTTCGGATCTGTGTCAATAGGACAGATTAATCCAAGGGATCCCCTTTTGTGCCCAGAGGAGAGCCAGCCTAAAGTGTCCTCCAGACTAAAGTTAGGAGCATGACCAAGGTGACAGTGGGTGGTGTCCTCAGTTCTTCTGAGGTTTGTACTTGGACATTTAGACTTATATTTTGAAGTGCAGATTTTAGAAGTAACAAAAGAGAACATACAATGTGGATCAAATACTTATACTGTCTAAATCTATTATACAAATTTTATACTTAAATTTTATTAAAAGCAAAGAACGAAAATAAAGGACACTATGAGTTACTGTTCTCAAAGGAGAATGTGCATGAATGGATAAAAGTTAAAAATACATGTTTTGGGACAGAAGCTAATCTTTGTAAACTCTTTTCTATTCCAATCTGGCAAAAGTTAAAACACGTGAAATGGGGAAAGGCTACCTCCATGATAAGAATCTTTGCTCTCATTGCATCAACATTGTTTGGATCAACTATAAAGTCAGCCATTGTATCTCCAGTGAAAGCAATTTCTGGCAATATTAAAGTGTCTGTGATCTGCCATTCAATTGAAACTTTCAATAACTAGGCCAATATGAAAATAATAAAATAATGGAAATAAACCATGTCCTTCTAGTGATTAATAAGATACTGTTGACCATGAATGCAAGAACTACAACATTCCAACACAACAGAGATGTTTCAAGAAAACTGACTGCACAGACACACCTCCACACCTGAGAACTTCAAATTCTTGATATCATCCCCTGAACGACCAAGATACTCCTTCTTTAGTTTCTGCTTTACAGAATAGATGATATATCCCTAAATTCGTTCAACAACAAAAAGAGCTTAGAAATTTTCCATTGTGCTGAGTTGTAATAGGAAAGGGAAATAATAGATAGTAACCACACCAAACAGTGTGTCTGGAGAATAAGCAAAACATTACCTGGCTTGGTATAACATGATAGGTCTTAAATGGCCTGACTATAAGGTCCTTCCTTATCTGATATTCCTCTCCTGCAGACAGGACTGATAACTGAGCACCTACCCATCGTTAAACCACTTTGTTTTTAACTAATTTTCAGATATCAGAAAGGAAAAATGTCCAGAGCATACCAACATTCAACCCTACTAGATTGTGATTCAGCTCTGAATGATCCATTGCTCTGTGAACTTCAAACAACTTCTCTACATGTTCTTTTATGTCTTCTGGCACAAAAATCGTTGGGGGCCTCATGTTGTATAAACCCCGAGTTGCAACGTACATTGGAAGTCCACCCTGATATTTTATCAAACATAAGAGGTGGTTATCTAAAACCTGGGTCATAAAAAACACTAGAAATGAATTTATAATAGCTCTCAATTCATTTATTAGGGAATTTATATTTCAATCATGAATACATCCAGCAATCCCAATTAACAGTACAAAAAGCAAATTGTACATTGGAACCCTGGGACCACACAACATACATTAAACCTTCGCCCATCAAAGAGCTAAACACAGCCAGCATGCGATCCGAGTGCAACCACAGATATCCAGCACACAACATCCATGCACCATAAAGGGCCCACTCTGTACTGACCTTCTCCAACAGACCAACCTTTATACCCCAATAGGAAGGCCTGCAGTGGCCCAAAACCTTGCATTCAGTGCAGAAAATACTAGGGGTGCCAGGTTTTAGCCTGTGTGTGCACTTCAGCAGCCTACATGTGCCCACCTCATAGCGTTGCGCACAGACTTCAGTAGCCTATGTGCACCCACCTCACTGGTCTACACATGCACACTTCATCAGCTTACACACACCCACCTCACCAGTCTTCATGTGCACCAGGAATGATAATCGTTGTCATGGCCGTTACACATGCATGCCAACAACAGCATGATGTGCACCAAAAATACAAACAGTTATGAGACCCAAAAAATAAGAAGCCCTAATTTCCCCAGCTGCGTAGTGTCTTCTTCTCAGGTTAGCTCTGATACCATGTTAGATTTTTATCATTTAGACAGTATTATCTTAGGATCTTTAACTGAGAGAATAACAAGCACAGCAATCAAACATAAGAGATAATAGACACAAAGATTTTCCTCGGGGAAACCATAAAGAAGAAAACCCCGCAACTTCCTCAGAGATAGAATCGGCACCAAAAGTAAAACCCAAAAACAGTAAGATGATTTCCCGACAGCAGTAGTCTCTCTCTCTCTTGTCCCAACTTCTTCTTTCTCTCTCAGTTATGCGCTATAACCGAGTGTGAGTGAATGTGTGATAAATAGAGAGGCTCACTCTCTATTTATACTAATTTCCGACTTGACAATAACTCACTAGGGCCGACTTCTCTAGGAGAGTCTAATAACCCTAGGGCCCCACAACTGCGGGGACTTTAACCCTTGATCAATAAGGAGGGTTACCTTTATGACTTTACATGACTTGTTTGCATTATTGAATCTCCCGATAGGAACATCGGGGCATGACATGACTCAATTACATTACAGATACTTCCCAGAATAAACATCGGGGTATAATACATATAATATAAAAGTGAATACATTCTGAAGTTACAAATACATCAACACCTGCCTAATGTTTATTTGGGGCCAATTACAAGTTACATCACAATTAAAAATTATGTTATAAAAATTTCAAGGCCCAAATTATCTCTAAATTTTACATGTTTGACCTCACATAAAGTCTTCACTTCTAAAATATTCAAGCTGGATCTCTCCATTCTGAATCAATTTTTGGATCTGATGATGATGGATCTCAATATGCTTGGTCCTGGCATGATAAACTGGATTCTTTGACAGGTGTATACTACTTTGGTTGTCACAAAAGATAGTGGTCAGCCCTTGAGGAAGATTCATTTCACCGAGTATCCTCTTCAACCAATAGCTTCACAAGCTGCTCCAACTATTCCTTTAAATTATGCTTCTGTAAAGATGATTGCTTCTCGTTATCCCCCATTTTGTCATGGGCGTCCACATGTGGTTTTTATCACATTTCAGCAGGATTTACAGGTTGATGGTGTTGATGCTTGCCTCTGTGATGATGCCTTGGACGGTTTGAGTGATGGATCTTCATGCTAGTAGCTATGGGATGTGTCCTCTCATGATCTATTGGCTATTGATGTACTCTCACATGATGATGTTGGATTTATTTGACATGTTATCACCCTTTTATGGAGCACCCTAGTGCTTTGGGTCTGATTTGGCATCTAGATCACATGGATTATCTTTTCTCATAGAGCAATCTAGCTTATTTATGGCTATTGTTCCTTTTTCTGTGCAGGCCATACCTTCTCAGTAAGCCTTATAGCTCAGTTCTAGAGTGATTTGTTTACCATACAACTGCTGGTATTAAGCAAATTGTGAAGTTTACCTTGTAAGCTTTGATTAGTTGAAGGATAAGTTGATTTGAAGGATAAATTCCCTGTGTATATGTGTGATTGTTTTATGCTTCCGCTATTTACTTTCCAGCTATTGTGTGATTGTTGCTATGTCAGGAAGTTATATTTCTGCAATTAAATAACAGACATGTTTGATTGATAACATAAGGACAGCACTCACCTAGGGCTTGGAATTTTAACAGGAAATAGATTAAGGAACCTCAAATTTGGGATAAAATTTCTGAATTTTCCTTGAGAGGCTATTCTCAAAATCTCAACATGGTATTAGAGCTGATTTGATTGAGATCACTCTCTTGGTGAATGGGGGGGGTTCGGTGTTTCAGTTTTGTATCTAGGAGAGGTGCTTGATCTATTACAACCTGTTGGGTGTGAAACCCTAGTGTATTTTGGAGAAAGAGCTAGAACCTTATAAGGGTTTTCTACTTAATTTGTCCTTGATTTTGCAAGCCCATTTAGTAGCTTACATGGAGACTTGTGCTTGACATGAGGACGCTTGGGTTGAGGAGTGTCCATGTAGTTTTGGTGGACCCAGAGGAGTACATGGCTTAGGAAATAGCATTGGAGGGTTGGAGACCTTTGGAGAAGAACAATGGAGGGTTGGAGACCTTTGGAGGAGAGCGTTGGACCTTGTCTTGTGGAGCACTCACCTAAGGACCCTTGCTTGATGGACATGCTTACATTGAAGCTTGACATGTGTCACCTTGGAGATGGAGTGCTACACATGTGGACCTATTTAGTTATTAGTTAGGTTGCTTGAGAAAGTTGTTTCTGGACCTTGTTCACTTTACTTTTGTTGGCTTCCCTCACCTATCATATGTGAACGGATGAGGGTCTTTTGTTATATTCAGATTCATTCACACATCATGTATTAGAGATGGGAGAGAGTAGTGAACCTACATCTTTCACATGCATTTCTTCTTCATTGTACTTTGCACTCTTGTCTACTATGCTAGGGTTCTTTTGTTGATGTAAGGAAGGCATCAGGGTTCGGGTTTACCCTAAGAAGACAAATAGAGATAGGGTTTGGGAGAAACCCTAGAAGAGCACAAGGAGCAATTGTTCTTGTGGTTCTTGTGAAAGAAGACTAAGGTTTTGTGACGTTGGAAACTCTAAGACAACTTGGAGTGCTTGATTTGTAGAAGACAATGGAAGACTATCGTGTTTTCTCTTCTACACTTGTGTGACGCAAGTACAGGTGACAAAGAGGACTAGTCAATAAGCTCATTATGGATCTTTGGAGAAATGACCAGCTTCGGTTGAGAGAGATTCCTAGCTAGGAGGAGTTAGTGTGATGCTAGATTGTGGTTTCCCTAGCGAGGGTTTGAGGAGCAATGGAGAGTCCTAGCTTGTGATAAGCTTGAAACTATCTTGTATCAACTTGGGATAAGTTGTTGGTATGTACTTGTAATTTCATTCTCATGTATGTATGATGTATGCTGTGTTGTCAAAACCTTATGTATTTGCAACTCTAATCTGCAACTTATAATCTCATGGTGCATGAGTAGTTTCTAGGGTTGTTTGGTATGCAGATTTATCATCAACAACTAACTGATTTTGTTGAGTGATTTGACAAACATAAATAAAGCTAAGTAGGCAGATTTATGGATGTAATAAATTTACCATGATTAAATAATTTTCAGATCTGTTATATGTTAGGATCTGTGCCCTAGAGGCTCAATTCATTGTTCCCTTGAAGTACAATTGTTCCGTGTTTATTTTCTTGGGCTGCTTTGTGTATCTGGTTGGACATATGTGAAATATAATGTTATAATTTATAATTCAGATTCATCCCGAAGGCTAAAAGTTCACAGGAAACAAATCCGAGGAACCTCGAGTTAGAGCTGAAATTCCTGGATTTGCATTGGAGGTGATTCTCGAAATTTCCACACATCGTGTTTCTTCTCTGAAATTTGTTCTTTCCAATAAATATCTTTGTCCATCTCACCTTTCTCTTCATCTCTAGTACCTGCATGATACTCATATAATTTGCAACATCAAACGTCGATGAAATATCCACACCTTCTGATAACTTAAGCTTATAGGCGTTATTTTAAATCTACCCAAAATTCTTCAAGATTCTATTTTCTTATACTTCAATTACAAGTCCTCTATGAAACCTGTCTTTCTGCAAATGTGCCATGAGTCATGACCAAATACCCTTCCACAAACTCTTTTCTCCTAACATTTCTCGTCTGCTCTATGTTTATACTTAAAAATACTCTATTGTAGTTGGTCATGAACATTTTTTATAAAATCTGTAAATCATTTTGCATCTGCACTTTGTTGCCACAAAAAATAACCCCCCTAAAGTGCAAGGTCCTCACTAGGGTGTAACTATGTGCAACTATGGAAGTAATGCCATTGTCACCTTAGTAATCACTTCCATTCACTTTAGTGACTGGAGAAGTCACAAGGGTGGAATCCATAGAGCAACTAAGTGTCAAGAGGTTTGGCAAACGACTTAGGAGTCAGGATTAAGGATAAATTATGGAAGATAAACGAGTGGAAGACTGAAATGCTAAAAGAAATAACTTGAAACAACATCCATGAATCCATTAGATTGTTTGCAATTGAAATAAAGCAAGTAAAATGAGCAATCCCAAAATCTTTAAGTGCTTTGCAAAATGAAGAAATGATGAACTTGTGGCCAAATACTAAATCAACATAACTATTGAAAAATATATCCCATTAAACATTAGTAATCTAGTCAAGATTGTTGTTACAACTTGGTGAATAACCGGCAATTGAAGTGAAAACTTTAAACCAATTATGAAAGTGTATAAGCAATGGGTGCAAGGATTAAGTATCAAGATAATTGCAAGTAAATCCAAAAAATAGCATAAAGAATTTATCTCAATGAACCACAACTCTAACTCTATTGTTGGGATTGCCAATAGAATAAATCTACGCCATATTTAGAAATAACTTACAAAAGGAATTGTTAATTAACCTATGTGAGGGAGATAAAAGAATTTGGTTAATAACAATGAGAAATTTCAAGCAACTTGCATTGATAAAGTTTAGTACAAGGAAGTTGTTATCACATATATAGTAGCCAGGCTACCATATTCTATTTTTTAGACATAGTACATTTTTCAGCCAGATCTCTTACATATGAGACGCTGAGATGAGCATTTTCTATGGATCATGATTATATTCGTGGACTATTGAACTCTCTCATGTCAGGACTCAGTCTCAAGACACTCAGATTTGAGGACCGATGTAGGGTTATATCAGTACTTTCTCATTGGATAGATGGTGTTTGAGAAGGATTATACTGCATGGATATGACTCAGCATTTTATATTGTGTTATGGTTATTATTACTCTTATACTAATTCTTGTGTTAGCGGTTATTATTGCTCTTATACTGATATAACTCAGCATTTTAATCACATAGGTTAGCGGTTTTGGGTCTCAAGGCCTAATTGGAAGAGGACATTACAGTCCTCCCCGCTTGAGATTGCTTGTCCTCAAGCAACTTCAAACTGGGATGCTGCAATACCTGTTCACCTTCCCAGGTGGCATCCTCTGGTGGTAGTTCCTTCCATTGAACCAAGTATTCTCAGATTATCCTGTTCCTGAGCTTCCTCTCTCTAGTCTGTATGATCCGTTCGGGAATCAGTATTAGCAGTCCTTCATCATCTAAAGGAGGCAATTCAGTGGATGGAGCAATGTGTTGCCCAAGGGTCTTCTTCACATTAGATACATGGAACACATTGTGAATTTTGCTTTCGTGTGGAAGTTCTAGTTCATATGCCACCTCTCCTACTTTCCTGATTATCCTGTATGGTCCATAGAAGCGGGGTTTTAACTTCTCTGCTCCTTTCTTCTTAAGTGATGACTGTCTATAAGGCTGGAGCCTTAAGTAGAATAAATCCCCTACCTCAAAGCTCTGTTCAATCCTGTGTTTGTCGGCATACAACTTCTGTTGATTCTGGGTTGTTTGTAAATTCTCCTTCAATATTTTCAGAATGTCCTGACTGTCCTTTATCCAATCCTTAGCCTTAGGAGCCCTACTATCTCCAAATGCCAAATCTGCATAGTCCAAGGATTCGTAACCATATAATGCCTTAAAAGGAGTCATTCTAATAGACATGTGATAGGTAGTATTGTAGCAATACTCTCCTAGGTGTAGCCATTTGATCCAGGTTCGCTGCTGCCCTACTACATAGTTCCTTAAATAGCCTTCGATCCACTTGTTGACTATTTTTGTTTGCCCGTCACTCTGGGGATGATAACTCGTACTAGTAGCCAATTCGGTCCCCACCAATCTGAACAGCTCCTGCCAGAAGGCCCCCGTGAACCTGCTATCCCGATCACTAACAATGGTCTTAGGTAACTCATGTAACCTGAAAACCTCCCTGAAGAATAGCTCAGCTACTTGAGCTGCCGAGTAGTCTGATGATATCGAGAAGAAATGTGCAAACTTGGTCAGTCTGTCAACTACTACATATAAACAGTCTCGCCCTTGGACCTTGGGCAATCCTGTAATAAAGTCCATGGAGATGCTTTCCCACTTCTGTTCTAGAACCGGTAGTGGCTGGAGTAACCCTGCTGGATGGGTGTTCTCAATCTTGTTCTGCTGACAGATGCTACATTCCCGGACATGCTGCATAATTTCCCCCTTGAGGCCCTTCCATGAGAACCTCTCCCTGATCTTCCTGTAGGTCTTTAAGAAACCTTGATGCCCTGATAAATGAGAATCGTGGGCTTCCTGAATGATCTTTTTCCTCAATGTGGATTTTGGAACGAGGTATATCCTGTTTTTGTAATAGATGATGTCATCCACAATCCTGTACCTGTCACCTGAATTTGCCCATCCAATAATTCGCAAGCGAATTTATTTTTGGAGTATTCCACTAAGAGAAGTGCCCTCCAATCCGTGGATATACTACTGAGAGATAATGGGGCTGGACACCTAGATAATGCATCAGCTACTACATTATTCTTACCTTTTACATACTCGATCTCGAAATCGTAGGCTTGTACTTTGCTGACCCATTTCTGTTGTCGCTCATTCAATTCCTTCTGCTCCAGGAAATACTTGAGGCTGTTATGATCAGTTTCGATTTTGAACTTACTGCCCACCAGGTACTGTCTGAATTTTGTGAGAGCATGCAAGATGGCTAACATCTCTTTGTCATATATGGAGTAATGGCGCTCGTAGTTCTTCAGTTTACGGCTCTCAAATGCAATAGGGTGATGATTCTGCATCAACACTGCTCCTAATCCTTCCCCTGAGGCATCACATTCTACTACAAAGGGTTGTGAGAAGTCTGGTAATGCTAGAACCGGACAAGAACTCATAATAACCTTCATCTCCTCGAAAGTTTTTTGTGCTAAGTCTGTCCAAGTGAACGCCCCTTTCTTGGTGAGATCTGTGAGGGGTGCTGCAAATTGGGAGAATCCCTTAACATATCGTCGGTAATAAGTGCACAGACCTAGGAACCCTCTCAATTCTATAACTGTTTTTGGCGCGGTCCAATCTCTGATAGCTCGGATTTTCTCCATGTCAACCTGTACTCCCTTTGCGTTGATTACGTGTCCTAAATACAGCATTCCCTTCATGCCAAACTCACACTTGGACATTTTCACATAAAGCGAATGTTCTTCTAAAATACTCAATGTTTCGTCCAGGTGTTTCAGATGCTCTTCCCATATTTTGCTGTAAATCAGGATGTCATCAAAGAATACAAGCAAAAACTTACATAGCTGTGCTCTAAAGGTGTGGTTCATGCATGACTGAAAAGTGGCCGGAGCATTGGTAAGTCCAAAGGGCATGACCAAAAACTCATAGTGACCATAGTGACAGCGAAAAGCTGTTTTGGAGATGTCCTGATCCCTTACCCTGATCTAATGGTACCCCGAGCAAAGATCGATCTTGGAGAAGTATTGAGCTCCCCGAAGCTCATCCATGAGTTCGTCAATTCTGGGAATGGGATACCTGTTCTTAATGGTCTTTTTCTTGAGTGCTCGATAATCGATGCATATTCGCAGTGTACCATCCTTCTTCTTGACCAGTACTACTGAGGATGCAAAGGGGCTAGAACTGGGCTGAATATATCCAAGCTCCAGTAATTCTTTGATGGTTTTCTCAATCTCATCCTTGAACCTTTTGGGATGCCGGTAAGAAGTGGTGATGACTGCTTGAGTTCCCTCCTCTAGCTCGATAATGTGTTCAAAACCTCGGTCTGGTGGTCTACCTGATGGAAGGTCCCGAAAAACCTTTTCATGTTTCTGTAGCAAGGCTTGAATGTCACTTGGGTGTTGTGTGCTGGTCTCTGGGGGTTTCCTGAAAGTGACCAAACATTCTGCAGCCCATTCTATATCATCCTGTCGGAGTACTGCCTCCATTCTCTGTGACGAGACCGGTTTTGGGGGATAAGTGTTCATGCCCCTCAAAACTACCCGTTTGCCATCTGGCCCCTGGAACTCCATTTCCATTGCCCTGTAGTCTGTAGTGTATTTCCCTATAGAATAAAGCCACTGAACACCCAATACCACATGAGTATCTGCTACATCCACAACATAGAAAGAGTCTGTCATCTGATAGTTACCTAAGGCAACATTCAATTTTGGGATCCAGTAGTTGCACTCCATGCTGGAGTTCCCAGCTACTGCTACAGTGAATCCTTCGAACTTCTCGGTCTGAATACCTCTCTTGGCTACCCAAGCGGAGTCAATGAAATTGTGGCTGGCTCCCCCATCAATCAATACTCCTACTCTGTGACCCTGTACTACTCCCCTGACCCTGAGAGTATGGAATCTTGGTACTCCAGATAATGTAGCAATAACTCCCTCTGGTGTATCACCCTGGTGTGATTCCTCTTCTGTGGCCTCCTGCTCATAGTCGTCCTCATCACTGTCTGAATACACCTCAATGTAGTGAGCCTTCGCCTTCCCGGCACACCTGTGTCCTAGTACCCATGGTTCCTGGCAGGTGAAGCATAGCTTCTTCCTTCTCAAGTCTTTCCTAGTGTCCTCGTCTAACCACGTTTTCTTGGGCACATCCTGTTAGAAAGGTTTCCTGTCTTTGTCCCTAACAGGAAAATTGGTTTTCAGTGGAAATTTGTTTTTGGGGACCGAATCCTGAAGATCTCTTGCCCTACTAATGGCATCCTGCAAAGTGAGGGGTTTGTAGGCTTTCACCCATCCCCGTAGTGGCTCTGTGAGGGCCTCAGTGAATAACATGGTCAATCTGCTCTCTGACACATCTGTTACCATAACGGCTAGCCTCTGAAATTCTGATATGAAAGCTTCCACATTTCCGGTCTGTTTGAGTTGAGCCAACTCCCTGAAATGTATCTCTGGATCTTTCCTGTCAAACCTCTCTATGAGCTTCTGAGTGAACTCACCGTAGGTATGTATGGTGTTGTGACCCAATGTGACCAATCCATGGTACCACCACTCGTGAGCTTCTCCGTCTAGGTGAAGTGTAGCCAATTTAATGGCGTCCGTCTCTGTCATGGGGTTGAGTTGGAAATAGGTATCCAACTTTTGAACCCATATCTTCGCTGATCCTCCGCGAGTTCCATCAAAGTTTGGGATGGTCAACCTACCCAAGGTCTTCTGCAACTCATAGTTGTGATTGAAACCCTTGTTGAAATTTCTGGGCCTGTTCCTGCTCTTCATGTTGCAGAAATCTGAAAAAGACATGGCAGCATGAAACTCATCCCCTAAGTCTCTATACTCCTGTAGATAAGCCCCAAAAGGCTCGCTAGGTTCTACCTGCATGACCGGGCCCCCTACTGTATCTGCCAAGAAGTGAGGCATGGTAGGCCTAATAGAAGGTTTGCTGTATATGTGCGGAGTATTCTGAATGTTAGTGTACGCTACCTTTCCACTGCTGCTTGTAGATCCCTGATC
>LPNX010180250.1:398089-461835 GCA_001517045.1 Pseudotsuga menziesii | reverse complement strand
GTTTGCATGCACAGTTATTTTGCAAATTTGTATGAGGTTGAGTGTGCGAGTCAGCACTATCATAGAACATTAGAGAATATCAGTATTTGGGATATTTCAATAATCCTCATCACTTTGGCAAACTTTCTCAAAGCATAAGTAAGTTTTCTTGGGTAAGCTTCTCTCATTATTTTTCTATCCAATTGGAGCTGCATATTTACTTCATTAAAACCCTAATTTAGTAAGTAGGAAAATTCACCGGCCTGTTTCACTTAGAATTTGGAAATTTTGGCATTTGGGTATTTGCGGCTATACCTTGAAATCCCAAGGTCTCCTATAGCGTCACATTTCGACTCCATTTTCCCACACAAAATAAGGCACTCATCTTTAGACTTTAGGCAATTCGCCCTCCTTGTCTTAGTCTCCATTTTTTGCAAGTTTTACTTGCCGGATTGGCTTGTATTCTTAGACATTGTTACATCTATCATGATTCATCTATCCATAACTCTTAAGTGCTAGTTCACCTTAATTGTCATTCAATTCATCATTTTGGGTATATTTCCAATTTTCACCATCAATCCCCCCAAGGTATTGACATTGATCATTTACACTAGCACTTATACCCTAAATCATTATAATTCTATAGTCATTAAATATAAACCTTTTGGGATACATTTAGCTTAATTAATTCTCGTAGTCCAAAACATCCTTACCGGTGACTATCTTCCCTAGCTACGAGATTAATAGAACCACATGGTCAAGTCAATAATAAAACGCCTTGGAGCCTTGCCCAATCGTCAAAAACCTAGGGGATTGTCGATTGAAACCACACCATGCAAGCAATCCCAATGTAGATCCATCCATGAGGATCACTCATAGACGTAAATACAGCATACTAAAAAACACGCTACGACCATTTACAGGACAAGGCCAAGGCCTAGGCGAGGACAGTATAGAATAGAGTAGGAACAGGACAAGGAGGCAAATAAGGGTAGGGGCAGGGACAAGACAAATAGGAGTAGGAAAGAAAAAGGGCCAAGGTGAGGAGCAGGATCAAGGGAAAGAATCAGCAGGCAAGACACAGAACCAAAATACTAGATCTAGGATTTCACTAGCTACACACCTTACGTACTCTATTTGCCTTAGTTTGATCTGGTGTTTTAGCTTGAGGTTTTTCCTTCTAGGTTGGATCTGGGTCTCCCCCTTTGTCATTTGATTTCCAAGTGGCATAAAACGAAGGGATCCCTGACCGGCGTGACAAACGATCCATATATGAGGGTTAGGATACTCATAGATCACCTCTTTAGTTGCATGTCCCCTCTACAGTCCTGAATAGGATACCTTTTATGGGACAACTACAAGTGGTGTGATAATATAACCATTTGCAAAAGATTTCAAATGGAGTGAGTTACTTATATAAACCATCAACATAAGAGTGGTTTGGGCAGGCTTTAGCTGCTAAGAGTTTCTGGCGAATGTTATTTAATGAAGGATTATGGGGAAAACTTATAGGAATAAGTATTTCCCTATGCTTATTGTTGAACAATAGATTCGAATTAACCCTAATCCACTCAAGTGTCAAATTTGTGGAAAAGAATTGATTAGGGCTCTTCCAATTCTTGGACAATGGACAGCTTGGAAAATTGGTAGAGCAATCGGGTCAAGTTAGGAGAAGATCAATGGGTGGGAGTTGCTGAAAATTAATCTCTCTTTGGAGCTAAGAACTTGTCTAAAGAATTGAGGTTTTTTGTTTTTGGAGGATGTTGGGATCCAAGAGGATATGGAGGGTGGAGACAAAATTCACTTTCAATGCAAGAGTTAGCTCTACCTGAAGTTTTGGCTAATGAATGGAGGTTATTTACACGTCTTCTATCACACAATGCAGTAGTGCTTCAAGAGGAGGATGATCAATTAGTTTGGACATGGAATATGGTTGATGGATCTCTTACAGCCAAGTTGGGTTGAAGCATTAGCTTATGGGTTGGAAGAAGGTGAGGTCACTTGGCGGTGGACTCTGTTTTAGAAATGGAAGTTGGCTTGAAAACTAGAATTTTTGCTCAGTTGGAGAAGACCACAGAATTTTAACCTAGGACAATGGACAAAAGAGAGGATGGCAAGGTCCAAATAGGTGCACTCTATGTAATAACAAGGAGTCTGTGAATCATCTATTTGTTACATGTTCCTTTGCAGTGCAAGTATGGAGTGAATTTTTTCAGTGGTTAAATTGTCCTGTCTCTTGGAAATTGAGTCCTTTAGAACTCAGTATGAAGCTATGGGTGACAAATCCTATATAAAAATCTTTTCAAGAGCTTTCATGCTATGTGATGAGAGGCATCTAGCTCCAGAGGAATCAAACTTTAATTAGGGATAATAGTGGGATTCCTAGTCATCTGGATCATAAAATTCGAGTTGATTTTAAAGAATTGAAAAGATCAAGTTTACCCAAACATATTAAGATAAGGAGAGCTTTGGTGATTAATTCAAATGTGGCTTGGAGTTTTTTTAATGGTGCCAATTAGGATTTGAAATGTGGTGTTGGTATGGTTTTGTTTCTCTCTTTGGATCATTACTATTGTCTAAAGATGGGTGCAGGGGATAGAACAAATTGTAGGGTTGAGCTTCTGGCACTATGGGTTGTCTTACTATTTGCCAGTTGTTACAACTCAAACTTTCAGGTTATTTAAAGCCCCAAAGAATGCGGCCCTAATAAAACTTTTTATTTCACCTTGAAGTCGACCCTAATTTCCCAAGCACTCAATGCCTAGTTAAGTGTATTAATACACAAAACATTTGCCATAACTCAAACCATCAACGAATGCAACATTTGTTAAGTTTTGGACTGAGTTTGTTTTTCAGATGACTGAGGAGGAGTGGGCTGTCATTGCAGACCCGAATTTTCCACAGAGATTGGGTTGTCATTGCAGACCTGAATTTTCCATAGAGATAAAAAAAATTGGGTCTTCCTTAACACTTGAACACTCTGAAATCCTTGGGTCATCTGTTGATACAGTCTGATTTTGCAAGTTTTTGGGTATATATACAGACCGAGTTTTGGGAATATACGTTCCAAGTTTTGTATCTAAACAGTCTGAGTTATGGTGAACCTGTTGCAGTGATCATCATCTACAGTAGTCCCGAATTTTCCGAGGTCATCCACAGTCTGAGTTTTACTTGGCTTGAGGTCTTTCACAGCATATTTCCACAGTCTGAATGTTTCTCTAGCTCATACACAGTCCGAGGTCTGTTTGGGATCTTCTACAAATGACATACATAGCCCAAGTGTGAGTTTGATATGCACAGACAAAGGTATGATCATGTATACTCTACGATGCAGACTTATTATGATGATAATGATACATACTCTATAATGATGTACATGCTATGATATGATAAGGATGATGTGATGATGCATGCTACACTATACACTCTATGATGATAATGCATGTGATGATGATGTACACTCTATGATGTTGCTAGAGTCCTATACTTGATGTACACACTATGTTGATGATGCATGCTATGATGTGATGATGCATTCCTATGCACTATGATGTACACTTGATGACGATGATGCATATCCTATGATGATGATGCATACCCTATGATGACGATGCTACTTGATGATACACTATGATGATGCATGCCTTATGTTCAGTGAAAGCAGAGCAAAATTACTTGTTCAGTGATTGTGTATGATGTGGTGTACAATGATGTACCTAAACAGTGTGTGGCAATGAAATGACATATCAATATACAGTGATGGTTTGGCAGTGATCAGAGAGCAGAGGTTATCAACAAGAAGTTTAATGATTGGGTTTGACAAGTCCATAGGTTCAGTTCTCTTTTTCTTCAAGGTGGTAGGGTGGTGCTAGGGCTCACAATCTTGTGAATTAAGCTGTTCTAGCAGCTTGTCAGTTGTAGTTGACGAAGCCTAAGGGGTTGTAGCCCCTTCTAGTTGTCGTTGATAAAGTTGTATTAAATTTGTTTACCCCAGTTGTTGTTGGGTCAAATTTATTTTTAAAAAGGCTTCTGTGGTTTTACCCCCAGGACTTGGGTTTCCACGTCAAAATATTGTGTACTGTGCATCTTGTTATTTTCATGTACATTGATGATATGCTATGATTGGTGATTAAAACCTTTCTCTTAATTTAAAAATTTATATTGTGCAAATACTGATTCACCCCCCTCTCAGTATTTCAACACCCCCCTCTTTCTGTGACACATATACAACAAGAGGTGAGCTCTCTCATGGATAAATGTGCTCCCCTAAGGAGAAATTTGCTCCCTCATGTATTTGATTAGAATCAACTCGATTTGGTCCCAAAATTGCTCCAACATGATCCTTAGTTGAACTAGAACATGTCTGGGACAAGTTCCCATTGATTTAGGGATGTTTTTTCTCCATATTTTCCCTTTTTCTAATTTTTTATTCATTTTTTTCCTTTTTCGGAGAGAATTTCACTTAAGTGATAAATAATCACTCAAAACTTAGGAAAAATGGGTTTTGGTGTAAAGTGGTGCTCTGAGTTTGAAAACTATCACCCCCATGGCAAATTTGGCCCCCTAGCCACACTTTTATGACACTTTGAATTTTTACAATTAACTTATTTAAAATTTAACCCATTTTAACGGGAAAAAAAATTATTCTTGGAAATTAAAAAAACCTATGGGGGACCTAGTTTATGTTCACAATGACTTGAGATGATAACAAGCGTGGTAATATACATAGACACATAACTTTAATAAACTCCTAAGGCATAACCACCAAGGCAAATACTCCAGCTTTGTAGGTTTTAATGAAAAACTCGGAAATTATATGTCGCTAACAAGCAACATATAATTAACGAGGAAAAAATAATTTAGAGTACCGCATTGATAGCTAGGTTGGTGTGATATAAAAAAATATAACATAATACAATATATATAAATAAATAGTAATAATAATAATGAGAACAACAAGCAATAATAATATAATAATATAATAATAATTAATGAAAAGGTGTTACTCTTTATGAAGAGTTGTGTTAGAGGCCCTTTAAAGGATTATATATATGGACAATTCTATCTTGTAAAATATTATATCTTATCTCATAGTTTTATACATATATTCTTTTATCCAAATGGAGTTTTATATATTATTCCAAGTATTTTGGTAATGTTTGTGAGAGCAAACTTGTGTTCGACTCATTTGGTATCAGAGTGTTCCGGCCCTTGGCCATTATTTACACTTTGTGTAATTTGGTTTTTAACCATTCTCGCAGGGTTTCCCTAAAATTGTGGTCTTTTACCAAGAAGGAAAAAGAGAAGAGATAAGATAATAAAATAAAATAAAAAAGAAAAGGAAAAAGAAAAAGGTAAAAAAAATAAAAATAAAAATAAAAAATAAATAAAAGTTAAAAAGAAAAAGAAGAAAGAAATCATTTGAACGGAAAAGGACAAAAAAAAAGAAGCAAAACCACACATTGTTTCTAAAACCACACATGGTTTTTGAAAGTTTCAAAATTTTATTAATTATATATAGATATTCTTTAACAAATTTTAATAATTGGTTATTCCATATTTGGCATAGTATTATTATTACTTTTAATAATAGTAAAAATAATTATTGGGAAAAAAATCAATTATTGAAGAATATAGTATACTATACAAGATAAAAGATGTCTTTCTTTGATATATCTTGGGATAAGAAGCATAATAAAATGGAGTCTCATGATGAAAAACAAGGAAAATTCCTGAAACTTTTGAAAAGTATGCAGATCCCATATTAAAAACTTATGGCCTTATTCAAGTAAAGTCTATCCACATCGCTATTTTCCCAACAACAAAGAATTGCATAAATGTTGACCTAGCAAACCAATTAATACTTTCAGAATCATATATAATTGATAATAACACGCTTCTTTCTTATGAGAAATATGAGCTTAAGAACTTACAACTATATGTTTATGATTACAAGGTCATATCTCAATTTAGTGTCATTTCATTGGATCGAGCCAAGGTTAATATAATTCTAGGGTCACCTTGGTTAAATACATTAGGTACCTTTATGTTCAACACAAGGAAAAAGTTCTTGACATTTCCTTATAAAAAGAAGAAAATCACATTCCAGGATGTTACACTAAAGTCAAGTTTAAGAGATGTGTCGTCTGAAGACTTCAAAAACATCTCGAAGGTGCTTTCATATGAAGATCAAAAATCAATACAAAAGATGCAAAAAGAATTCGATAAAGTAACCATGGACAAAGAAGAAGAGATCTCTCGTCTAAGAGATCATAATCAAAAATTGATTCTTCAAATCAATAAAGTGAAGAATAAAACACAATCTCATGAAAAGCTAGAAGAGGAGAATAGAGATATTCAAAAGAAACTATTAGAAAATATCGAAGAGAATGGTCACCTTAAGAAGCATAAACAAGATCTAATGGATCAGATTCAGAATCTTAAGGATGATGAGAAAACGCGAGAAGAAATGATCAGGAATCTTAAGAATGATAATGATTCGTTGGAAAACAAGTTGGAGCAAATTCAGAAGAGGACATCAAAACTAGGGTTTGACTTTCCCGAAAGACTCACTCACCCAAAAACCTCGATTCCAGGCTCAATAGATGCACTCTGGGAGGGTGCAACTTTCTATGCAAGCAGTTTTCCGAAAATCAAAAATTTTCCTGAAACCCTAATTTCTTCCGGAGAGAGAGAGAGGGCTTTTTCACCTTGTGAAAGCTGTCCTATTCAGGTTAGCTCTGATACCATGTTAAAATTCCATATGCTAAGCTAGATTATCAGCATTTAATTTCAATTTCATAACAAAAGCATATAGACAGGATCACTGAAAGAAACAGTATCACAAGAACAACACAGATTTATCCTGGGAAAACCCTAAAGGGAAAAAACCAGCAAAAGCTTCCTCAATATAGATGCCCCAAAAAAATAAAAGGTAAAACCAAAATACTGATCCTCCTCCTTCTCTAGCTACAGCTCTTTCTCTCTCTCTCTCTCTTATGCGCCACACAAGTGAGTGTGAGTGTGTTCAAATGAGAAGCACCTCGCCTCTATTTATATTTTTTCATTCACTTAATATTTAACTCAATTATGTAGGCTCGAGTAATCCTAACTTAGTTATGTAGGCTCGAGTAACCACAACTGGGGTACTAATGACCCGACTTACAACGGAGGGGACTTCCTCATGACTCTTATTAATTCTCCCGATTAGGAACATCAGGGTATAAAGAAATACAAGTGATTCTCCGGATAGGAGCATCGGGGACCACTAAAATATATATAGAATATTCTTCGAAGTTACAATAATTCAACAATTGATTATACATCCAGTTGGAGGGGTTCGCCATCATACCGTGGTACCGTGGTCAGAGACATATCTATTCGTTTTCTTCTCTACAAAGGGCAAAACTTCTGCATGCTGCTTCTATTCCTCTCAGAACACCCTCATCACCCTTCCCCTGGAAGAAGGGCCTCTCAGCTTAAGTATCAAGCAAGTTATCAGCAGTTATCATTATCTGAAGGGCGTCTTTTTGTATGGGCGAATTCCATTGAGGAGGATACTTACGTTCTAGGGTATTGAGCCACCATTTCTTCTGCATGCTGCTTCCATCAATTCCAAAGGGGTACTATAACCCTAGTGCACATCATCTGGGTCTTCATCAGTGGATTATTTAATATTGAGGAGCATCTACAGCTTTGGAGGAGAGCGCATTCACCTAGGGAGGACGATTTGGCTTATCTCCTTATTTCTCCATCAAAATTCTTGCATGTGGGGACCATCCTCTTCATCATCAACAGATCTACATACTGGTATGTACATGCATTAATTTCTCCTATTTTCTAGCATTTCAGTATTATCTAGGGCACAAATCTGCATGCATGCAAAGATCAAGGTTTGCTTGCATATTCTACTGAGGCATAAGCCTACTAGCCATCTACAATACACAAAGAAAAACAAAAATATCAGTTTGGGATATTATAGTGGTATCAAAGCTATTTTCCTTGCCAGCTGTGGGCATGCAAAAGTATAAATGAATTCAGAAGACCTATACAACATTACTTACCGGAGACAGAGGTGTAGAGACAGTGATAAAGGAGAAGAGGAGTTAGAGGACACAGAGTTGGGGGATAGTGAGTATCAGTTTGGAAAGGGCAAAGAAACAATGGCCAAGGATGATAAAATAGCTTTCAATAGTCTCATATCAGCCATAAAAGAACTCACTACTGGGCAAAAAGAAATGATGAGTACCTTCAGGCAAATGACAGAGAAAAATGGGCCCACCCCACACAGTCCCTTGTTTCCCAATAGTGGCAAGCTATCCACCAGTAGTAGTAGGGAGCACCTACATACCAACATGCAAAGCCATCGCCATATATACAACAAGCCTTCCCGGCCTACCATGCCTCAATTCTTAGATAGTCCAGTTGCAGTGCCTCTAGCACAAGTAGAACCAGAGGAATCCATGAGTGCCTATCTGAGAGAGTATAGAGCTTTAGGAGATGACTTCCATTCAGTCATGACCTTCACTAACTTCTGCCACTTTAAAAGTAAGAACAAACCCAGAGCTTACAATAAGCCATTCACCCAGAACTATGAGTTACAGCGTACCGTAGGGAAACTAACTATCCATACCTTTGAGGGTACCTGGGGTGGCCCAGCCCAGAATTGGGTGCAGAAGTTGGATACATACTTCCAGCTCAACCCCATGATTGAGACTGATGCCATTAAATTGGCTAGTTTGCATTTGGATGGAGAAGCCCATGAGGGGTGGTACCACAGGTTAGTGACACTGGGTCACAATACCATCATATCATACCTAGATTTTACAAAGAGGCTCATTGAGCGATTTGATTGGAAGGACCCTAAGGTACACTTTAAAGAGTTGGCACAGCTCAAGCAGACAGGTAGTGCAGATGCATTTATTTCAGAGTTTCAGAGGATAGTAGTCATGGTGACAGATATATCAGAGAGCAGGCTGATTATGTTGTTTACAGAGGCCCTCACTGAACCCTTACGGGGATGGGTCAAGTCCTATAGGCCCACCACCCTAGTAGATGCCATCAACCGGACTAGAGATTTGCAGGATGAAGTACCCAAAAATAGGTTTCCTCCCATAACCAATTTCCCTGTTAAATACAAAGAGAGGAAACCCTTCCAAAAAGAATGGCCCAAGAGAGAATGGATGGACAATGATACCCGACAGGACCTTAGAAGAAAAAAGTTATGTTTAACTTGCCAGGAACAATGGGTACCAAGTCACCGATGTTCAAGAAAGGGAAAGGCCTACTACATAGAGGCCTATTCCAACAGTGGGGAGGATGAGGATTATCAGGCTCAAGAGCAGGGAAAGACACCAGAGATAGTTGATGAGTGACAGCCCTCATGAGGTACCCTTGCTACCATGAAAGGAGTTCCAAGATTCCACACCCTTCGAATCAGAGGTACCATACAGGGACACAGAGTGGGAGTGTTGATAGATGGTGGGGCATACCACAACTTTATCGATGTTGCATGGGTTAAAAAGAGAGGCATTCACACTAAGAGTTTTGATGGGTTTTCAGTAGCTACAGCAGGTCACACCATGGAGTGTGGTCAGAGGATTCCTAAATTAAAAGTAACACTTGGGAATTATATCGTGATAGAGACATTCGATGTGGTAGATGTACCTGACATGAATGTGGATTAGGAGTTTAGTGGCGGTATTCCATAGGGAAGTATTCCACAAACTACCAGACCATGGAGATAGAATTCACAGGAGCAGAGGGACAGAAGGTAGTACTGAGAGGGATGAATACCTACCCTCCCACAGCAGTGACATCACACAAGGTGGAGGCAGTACTCCGACAAGGAGATATTGAGTGGGCAACAACAAGGCACTCAACAAGAAGACCGTAAAGAACAGGTATCCCATCCCCAAGATTGATGAGTTGATGGATGAACTACAGGGGGCAAAGTACTTTTCCAAGATTGACCTCCACTCAAGTTACCATCAGATTCAGGTCAGGGAACAGGATGTTCCAAAGACCGCCTTCTGTTGCCACTATGGACATTATGAGTTTCTAGTGATGCCATTCGGGCTCACTAATGCACCAGCTACTTTCCAGTCATGCATGAACCATATCTTCAAGGCTCAATTACGTAAGTATCTTCTAGTATTCTTCAACAACATATTGATATACAGTAGAACTTGGGAAGAACATTTGAGACATCTAGATGAAGTACTTAGCATTCTACAGGAGCAGTCACCATATGCCAAAATGTCCAAGTGTGAGTTCGGCATGCAGAAGATGTTATACTTGGGGCATGTGATAGGGGCCAACGGGGTCCAGGTGCACCTAGAGAAGATTCGGGCCATATTGGATTGGCCTACACCTAAAAATGTGACAGAACTGAAGGGCTTTTTGGGCCTTTGCACCTACTACAGGAAGTATGTTAGTGGATTCTCACAGATGACAGCACCCCTCACCGATCTTACCAAGAAGGGGCCATTCAGTTGGTCGAAGACAACATGACAGACATTCAAGAAAATGAAAAAGGTAATGAGTTCATGCCCAGTATTAGATCTACCAGACTTTTCTCAACCCTTCGTGTTAGAATGTGATGCTTCAAGAGAAGGAATTGGAGCAGTTTTGACACAGAACAACCACCCCATTGCATTTGAGAGCAGGAAGCTCAAAGACTATGAGCGCCACTATTGGATATATGAAAAAGAGATGTTAGCCATTCTCCATGCTCTAACCAAGTTCAGGCAATACTTAGTGGGTGGCAGATTCAAGGTTAAGACAGATCACAATAGCTTGAAATACTTCCTAGAGCAGAAAGAGCTAAACAAGAGACAGCAGAAATGGGTAAGCAAAATTCAGGCCTATGACTTCGAGATTGAGTACGTAAAGGGACAGAACAATGTAGTGGCTGATGCACTTTCCAAACGACCAGCTACTTTATACCTTATGAGCATCTCATCAGATTGGTGATCTCATCTTTCGGTTGAGTACTCCAAAGATAAGTTTACTTGTGAGCTATTGGATGGACAAATTCAGGATGATAGGTACCGGGTAATTGATGACATCATATACTACAAGAACAGAAACTTCTTAGTTCCAAAGTCTTCCCTCAAGAAGAAGATTTTGCAAACATCGTATGATTCACCATTGGCAGGGCATCGAGAGTTTCTCAAGACCTACAGGCAGATTAGAGAAAGGTTCTCATGGAAGGGCCTCAAGAATGATGTGATACAACATGTGAGAGAGTGCAGCTTGTGCCAACAGAAGAAAATAGAGCACACCCACCCAGCTAGTTTACTACAACCCTTACCTATTCCCAAGCAGAAGTGGGAGAGCATCTCTATGGACTTCATTACTGGGTTGCCCAAGGTTTAGGGCAGAGACTGCTTGTACGTAGTGGTGGACAGATTGACCAAGTTCGCTCACTTCTTTGCCATTCCTTCATATTATTCAGCAACGCAGATAGCAGAACTATTTTTCAGAGAGGTATTTAGACTCCACAGGTTACCCAAGACCATTGTTAGTCACAGAGACAGCAAATTCACAAAAGCCTTTTGGCAAGAACTTTTCCGGTTAGTGGGGACCGAGTTAGCCATGAGCACAAGTTATCATCCACAGAGTGATAGGAAAACAGAGATTGTCAACAAGTGGATTGAGGCCTACTTGAGAAATTACGTAGCAAGTCAGCAGAGGACATGGATCAAATGGCTACACTTGGGTGAACATTGTTACAACACCACCCACCATATGACCATTGGGATGACCCCTTTCCGAGCTCTGTATGGGTATGATGCTTCCACTTTCGCAGACCAGATATTCGGCGATAGTAGGGCCCCCAAGGCTAAAGAGTGGACTCAGGAGGGTCAAGATATCCTCAAGATACTCGGGGAGAACATACAGGCTACTCAGAATCAGCAGAAGATATATGCGGACAGGCATAGGGTTGAGCGCAATTTTGAGGTAGAGACTTCGTTTATTTACGCCTCCAACCTTACCAACAGTCATCTCTTAAAAAGAAAGGAGCGAAAAAACTCAAACCTCGCTTCTATGGTCCATACAAGATAATCCGGAAGGTTGGAGAGGTAGCATACAATCTAGAACTACCCACAGAGAGCATGATTCACAACGTATTTCATGTCTCCAACCTCAAGAAGGCAGTCGATCAGCAGATTGTTACATCTTCCGAGTTGCCCCCCCTTGATGATGAGGGGCAATTGATTCTGATTCCTGAGCGCATCCTAGAGGTGCGAGAGTGAAAACTGAGGAACAAAATCATCAGAGACTACATGGTTCCGTGGAAATATCTGCCTATAGAGGAGGCCACTTAGGAGGGAGAATAGGTATTACAACGCCCAGCTTTACAGTTGCTCGAGGACAAGCAAATTCAAGCAAGGAGGGTTGTCATGTCCTCTTTTGCTTAGGCATTGAGGACCAGCCCGCTAACCTATATGATTCCCATAGGTTCGTGCGGGCACTGACAGTCGGGGAATCAGTTGTGGACTAATGCCATATAAGAAGATCTAGGGCATCAATATTATATCATCATTGGGTAGACGGGGGACACCAGAGCCAAAGGCCACCTGCATGCGTGACATCTGAGCATTATTTCATGATGCATGCACTCGATTGAGTGTCCATGCACCTGCATACAAATCAACTGCAAATTAGAAGTTAAAGTGACCTAATTAGGTCAAAAGTTAGGTTATTCACAGTTGGAAGTTATAAAAGAAAAGAAAAGTAGATGGAGAAAGACACTTCATGATTATTGATTTGAGGATTCGAATTGGAGAGCTCAACGAGCTAAGTTGGGGTTGAGTGCATGCTCAGCTAACTAGTGTATTTCGGCAACGAAATCTATCTGCCCTAGTTCATCATCAAATTGGATCATCCAGATTCAGCACTACTTCATCATCAGGTTCTATTCAGCAGTTGCTTCAAGAGATTGAATATTCATCCAGTTGGAGGGGTTCGCCATCATACCGTGGTACCATGGTCAAAGACATATCTATTCGTTTTCTTCTCTACAAAGGGCAGAACTTCTGCATGCTGCTTCTATTCCTCTCAGAGCACCCTCATCACCCTTTCCCTGGAAGAAGGGCCTCTCAGCTTGAGTATCAAGCAAGTTATCAGCAGTTATCACTATCTAGAGGGCGTCTTTTTGCATGGGCGAATTCCATTGAGGAGGATACTTACGTTCTAGGCTATTGAGCCACCATTTCTTTTGCATGTTGCTTCCATCACTTCCAGAGGGGTACTATAACCCTAGTGCACATCATCTGGGTCTTCATCAGTGGATTATTTATTATTGAGGAGCATCTACAACTTTGTAGGAGGGCGCATTCACCTAGGGAGGACGATTTGGTTTATCTCCTTATTTCTCCATCAAAATTCTTGCATGCGGGGACCATCCTCTTCATCATCAGCAGATCTACATACTGGTATGTACATGCATTAATTTCTCCTATTTTTTATCATTTCAGTTTAATCTAGTGCACAGATCTGCATGCATGCAGAGATCAGGGTTTGCTTTCATATTCTATTGAGGCATAAACCTACTAGCCATCTACAGTACACAAAGAAAAAGAAAAATATCAGTTTGGGATATTACAGATTCACAGGAATTGGATCCTCCACTAACTAATTCATCTACTACAATAGATCCACTAGAACAAGAACCTACACTGCCATATTTTTCTATTGCAACTCAGTAGAAACCAAAACCATTACCATCCACATCCCATCCATATCAGCATCCTAATCATAGTGATAGTATCCATTCTCACTGTCCATCTACATGTCGCCATTCTTATTGCCACAATTATCACTGTTACAGCCCAGATCGTCCGCAGCATGCTTGCCAAGGTATATCAGAGTGAAGGGGTCTTTTGTTATTGTAAAAGGCGAAGTCTGGGCTTGCTTATGTAAAAATGTTGGTCTAGTGGGGCTCACGAACCATGGTCTAGTCATGGTAGGTCCTCTTGATTTTCATTCCAGTAAGTATTGGCTTAGTGCCATTGTTAACTGCCTCTTGGTGGGTGTAAGTCCCCTGTTTTGTTGGGCCATTTGGGCCCTGGGTTGGTGTCTGATGCTTCTTGGGATGGGTCTGTTAGGACACATGGCTTAGGGGCTCCTAGCCACACTTATATTTTGCTATGTATGAGGTGATTACACGTGTAAGGGTTGTCATGCCCGGTTTAGCACACCTCCTTTATGCCCACTTGAGCCTTCTTCTTCATTGTTTGACCCCTCCTCTCGGTACATATGTGTTCACATTGCCATGACATCATCCTCATCCAAAGAGATTTACCTTGCTAAATGGGAGGACGTTGAGGGATCTTCTACATTGTTGGGGTTAGTTTGGGCATGATGTCCTCCTCCGGCTCGCCACTCCACTCAGTTGTAGCTATTTGCATCATTTTTATCAGTATTTTTAGTCTTTTGTAGCTTAGTCCTCGTCTTGTGGGTGAGAAGCCCTAACTTTAAGTTATTTTTACTTTTTAGCAAGGTAGGCTCTAAAACTTTAAAAAGTAAAGGAAATCTCATACAAATAAAACTTCTAACTCCCATTTGTAATCAAGACAATGTTGATTTTTGTAGCATCGGACAGGTACTTCTACATAGGCCAAGTATCGGGCATGCAGAAGTCATCCAGAAGACATCTCTAGGTACTTGTTGAGCAAGCGACTATTGTATCTCTTTCCTAAGTCTAACTTAGGAAAAGCACATAATTAACTTAATGTTGGCTAATGACTAAAACGTGAACGTAAGAGTAAGTGACAGTGTTTGATCTTAAGTGAGGCTTGAGATCTAATCTCAACCATCGATCACTTTGGAGATCTAGGGTTAGGGTTTCAATCATTGAGAATATATAAAAGGAAGCCTGAAGAGAGGATGAGACACACAACAGTCACACAGAGTGTCTGGGATGTCATTTGAGTGGTTAGATAAGGATTTTCAGCCACGTGTGCAAGTGCAAGGGCAGAGTCAGAGGAAAGGAGCAAGGGGCAACCAAGGGTTACAACGAACAAGATCGAAGGACTGATCTTGAGGTGTGAAGGCTAGCATTCTATCATTGTATTTTTCCTCAGTGGGCCATTATCCCAGGATGGGACCCTATGATTTTATAGTTAATAAAAATTATATGTTGCTAGTGTTACAAACTAGCAACCCTTTGCAAATCAAGGAAATGTAGACCTAGTGCTAGTGACGATAAGCTCGAGAGAGACTTAAACCCAATGTCACCACAATCTAACCTCTCAACACTTTGAGTAACTCCAAAACCTAGGGGGAGACCCTAATCAGTAAAAGATATATGCAACCACTAACAAGCCACCAATACCTTCCACAAAACCTTAATAGCTATGATCAGTGCCTTATCGAAGTTGAACAATATCAAATCTAGACACAAGAATCATGTATACATGGAGTTATTCACTTTATCACAAATTACAGATAAAATCATGCCTTTCGAGGTAGTTTCATATCTCCCAAGGCAATGCCAAACTTCCCACAGCAGGCACTCCAAAAAGTGCGCATTCAAGGGAAAGAGGACAATTGGCTTAGGGAGAACTTGGAGGATAAGCCAAAAACACTAAAAACCCTCCAATTCTCCGGTTATGAGGGTTTCATGGATCCCAATGCACTTCCTCAAATCAGGATGCCCTCTAGGATTTGTGGCTAAAACCCAAGGACAAAATTTTAGGATGGACCAGAAAGACAAATTCATGGCTACTTTTTGGATTTTTTAATTTATTTGGATTTTTAGGGTTCTTCTAGTTGTTAAATATTTTGTGCATAAAATAAATCAAAACATGTAAAATTTGTTGAGAAAGAAGAGAGTTGAAGGATATGGTATTAGAAACTTGTCTCAAACCCTAGGGCTATGAGAGATCGAGGCTACCTTCCCTCCTCTTAAGATGGTTTCCACTACTTGCAACTAGGGCCAAAGCTAGAAACCTCTAGGGTTAGTAGCAAAACCCTAATTAGGGAAAATAGAGAATTCTAAGACCCGATAAAACAATGGAAAGCTTCTTGCTAGGAAGGTCTCCTCAAGCAAGTAAACAAAATGCTAGCAAATAGACCCTACCTTAGTCCAAAGCACTTCAAGAATGATGTTAAACCAGGGTTAGGAGATAAACTTACCAACATTAATCAAAAATTAGCAAGGAGATGCACCTTAGGTCATCCTTGAGCATGAGTTATCACAACTATTCTTAGCATCCACTTAGCATGTGACTATCAAACCCTAAAAATCCTTCCATTCATCCTTCATGCAAGAGAAAAAGTCATCCAAAGATGAGTGCTCCTAGCTTCAAATGCTCTCATAAACTAGTAGGAAAAGAAAAGAATACATAATTTGAACCCTCGTCCATGAAATACAAATGTGGTGAGGATGTCTTATTTATATGAGACAACCCTCAACCTTTTACAAATTTGAGCCTACAAGTTAATGACAAAATATAAAATTTTAAGTTAGTGCATCCAAAAACTTGGGACTAACCCATATAATGACATAAAATAAGAATAAAAATGTGCAATTAGGCTCCACCAAGTGCAAAGTGAGCCAAAAGGAGGACATCATGCCCCAACTCACCCCAACAGATGATTGTCCCTCAACGCCCTATTTTTTTAACAATGTAGGCTTCTTCTTTAAAGAATGACATCATAGGTCTGGAGACCAAGAGGAGGGGTTTTCTATAAAAACAATAGTTCCGAGTGGGAAAAATGATGTGTGCTAAATCGGATATGACAACCCTTACACGGGAAATCACCTCTACAAAGCAAAATATGAGTGTGGTCATGTGTCCTAAAGGACCCATCCCAAGAAGCACCAAACACCAACCTAGGACCTAAATGGCCCAACAAGATGGGGGATTTCCACCCATTAAGAGGCAGTCATCAATGCCACTAAGACAACACTTCTTGGCATGAAAATTAAGAGAACCTGCCATGACCTAATCTGGGGTATTTAACCCCCAAATCAACACTCACATAATATAGGCCAAAAAACTTGGCCTTTACTAAAGAAAAAGAAACCCCTTGCTCTTACACATCTTGAAGGAACGCTTCAGGCACTCTAAGGCGTAACAGCTGGTTTTTTTCCCCAGTTGGGGTTTTCCAGGGTACATCTCTGTGTCAAAATGTGAATGTGATTTCCGGTTTAATTATGTTGTGTAAATAGTTAGGAACTCGATGTATTTTCAATTAATAATCGAAGTAAATTATTTGAACTGTGAATAAAATCTAGGCTTAGAAAACCAACGTGGTATCAGAACGAGGGTGAAGCTCTAGGCGAGAAATCATTTGCGAATGTTTTTTACATAATTTAAAAAAAAAACAAAAAGACAATCGTACAGACCGAAGGGGGTGTTGTCAAACAGTCGTACGACCGCATCAATACTAAAGTGACTCGTGCGCTGGCCTAAGGGATCACTGGCAATGTTGTAGCAAGTCGTAGTAGAGGAAAAGCGACAGATGGGCGGTCGTTAGTGGAGGAAGGAACACAAAAGAAGACATTTCCAAGTAGCGAGAGCAAGGCAAAAGGAATCTTGGAAATCATCCACTCCGATGTATGCGGTCCGATGTCATCCAGTCCATTGAGTGGGTATGTATATTATGTTTCTTTCATTGATGATTTTTCTAGGAAGACATGGATATATTTCTTGAAGAGCAAGGATGAAGTATTCAGTAAATTCAAGGAATTCAAAGCCTTGATCGAGAACCACACAGAGAAGAAAATAAAGACCTTTCGATCAGACAATGACGAAGAATTCACATCAGAAGAATTCAAGGAATTATGCAGAGAATCAGGGATTAAGAGGGAGTTGACCACTCCATATAATCCACAACAAAATAGAGTAGCAGAAAAGAAGAATAGAACGATTATGGAAGCAGCAAGGGCAATGCTTCATGATCAGGATCTTCCTATGCTTCTATGGGCAGAAGCTGCTAGGGCAACTGTGTATGTACAGAATCGTACTCCGCATAGAGTACTTGAGAACAAGACACCAGAAGAAGCCTTCTCCGGCAAGAAACCAGAAGCCAGCCATCTCATAATATTTGGTTGTCCAATGTACATACACATTCCGAAAGAGAAGAGGACGAAGTTAGATCCTTCAGAAAAGAAGGGTATATTTGTGGGATATAGTGAAAGCTCGAAGGCTTACAGAATATATTTCCCAAGATTCAAGAAGATCGACATCAGCAGGGATGTAACATTCGACGAAGACTCGGCTTACAACAAATCCAGAAAACTACGTATTGAAGACATTGAAGAACCAGAAGTACCTAGGATCCGAGATACAACAATGAATGAAGCAACTCCAGAAGAAAATCGAGAAACAGAAGAACCTCAGGAACCTGTGGATCCACCCCGTGAGAAGAATTCTTACAAGAGGATACCAGCATGGGTACGAGAGGCTATCCTAGATGCAGAGAGATATGGCGCTCCAGAAGGAATACACAGAGAAAGGAAGAGACCTAGGCCATACTCCAGTTATGTAGCCCTGTTGTGCGACATCATTGATAAAGAACCTTCCAACTATGAAGAAGCGGCAGAAAAGAAAGAATGGAAGGATGCGATGATCGAGGAGTACCAGTCGATTATGAAGAGTGATGTCTGGGATATAGTCCCGAGACCAGAAGGGAAGTCTGTTGTGACTTCCAAGTGGATCTACAAGATCAAGCATGCTGCAGATGGCAACATAGAGAAACACAAGGCGAGATTTGTGGCACATAGCTTCTCCCAGAAAGAAGGGGTAGTTATGAGGAGACTTTTGCACCTGTAGCCAGATACATTTCCATCAGAATAGTACTTTCTCTGGCTGCAGTGATGAAATGGAAGATACACCAGATGGATGTCAAGACAACGTTCTTGAATGGTGTAGTGGAAGAGGAAGTGTATGTGGAGCAGCCACTCGGATTTGAGACACATGACAGGGAGACTCATGTGTGTAAATTGAAGAAGGCCTTGTACGGTTTGAAACAGGCACCCAAGATGTGGTACTACAGGATTGACAGCTTCCTGACTAGTTTGGGCTTTACCAAGAGTTAAATGGATTCCAACCTTTACTACAAGGTTGAGGAAGGGAACCTAGTGATACTCCTACTGTATGTAGATGACCTGTTTGTGACAAGTGAGGATGGGTTGATTGTTGACACAAAGAGGAAGCTTACTGCCGAGTTCGAGATGAAGGACTTGGGTATGATGCACTACTTTCTAGGCATGGAGGTGTGGCAGAGTGCGGATGGAATCTCCGTTGGACAAGGGAAGTATGCAGTGGATATCCTAAAGAGGTTCGGGATGATGGACTGCAAGGCTATGGCCACACCTATGGCATCGAACCTGAAGCTATTGAGTGATGCTTCATCAGAATCGGTTGATGCCACGATGTATCGTTAGATGATTGGATCCTTGATGTACCTGACGAATACAAGACCAGATATTTGCTTTGTTGTGAACACATTGAGCCAGTTCCTGACAGATCTGAGACATGTTCACCTGATTGCTACAAAGCATATTCTGAGGTACCTGAAGGGCACAGTTAATTATGGGCTCAAGTATGATGCAAATCAGAAGATTAACCTGGAAGGTTATGTGGGTTCGGATTGGGCAGCCAGTGCCATTGATAGGAAGAGCACTTCGAGGTGTTGCTTCAGTATGGGATCGAGTATGATCTCTTGGTTTAGAAGGAAGCAGTCCTGCGTGGCACTAAGTACAGCCGAAGCAGAGTATGCCGCAGCTTGTTCGTCTAGTTGTGAGGCAGTATGGCTAAGGAAGCTACTGTCTGATTTGTTTGATCTCAAGTTGGATGCTACTTGTATATATTGCGACAACCAGAGTTGTGTGAAGTTGTCTGAGAACCCAGTGTTCCATGACAAGTCAAAGCATATCAAGATCAAGTATCACTATATCAGGGATATGGTGGAGAGAGGAGCAGTGAAGCTCCAGTATGTTACGACGAACAAGCAAATAGCTGATGTATTGACCAAGTCGTTAATCAGAGTGAAGTTTGAGTACTTCAAAGAATAGCTTGGTGTTCTTCAGAACGAGGTTCCTTCCAAGGGGAAGTGATGAGTCCGGAAGACGCGGATACACATGAGCCTTTCCGACATGGTGGCAGGCTAGGTCCTCCCATGGTCGTTGATGTAAGTGCTGGAGCCTTTTCGACATGGTGGTAGGCTAGGTCCTCCCATGGTCGTTGATGTAAATGTTGGATCCTTTTCGACATGGTGTCAAGCTAGGTCCTCCCATGGTCGTTGATGTAAGTGCTGGAGCCTTTTCGACATGGTGGCAGGCTAGGTCCTCCCATGGTCATTGATGTAAGTCCTGGAGCTTTTCCGACATGGTGGTAGGTTGGTCCTCCCATGGTCGTCGATGTAAATGTTGAGCCTTTCCTAGATGGTGATAGGCTTGTCCTCCCATGCCAGTGGATGTAAGTGTTGTGTTATGTGTATCTGGGCTATGCTCCGTGTGACGACGATCCTGCAGATTGATTTTTCACTTTCCGAAAGGGGGAAGCGGAAGGGCGGAGTCAGAAATGCGGAAGCGGAAGATGCAGGTTTTGGTCAAGTAAAGTTTGACTTTTCGTTTACCGATTTCCGCATAGATCGACGGTTTAGAAAGCTTCTGAAATGATCAACGGCTCAGAAAGAATCAGAAATGCGGAAGCGGAAATGAGAAGCGGAAGGATTGAGTTTAAGTTTCAAACACATTGGGAAGCCTGCTTTCCGATTTCCGCTTTCCAGAAGGACGGAAGAGGAAAGGCGGAGGCGAAAAGTTAAAGTTTGAACTTCGTGAAGATTGGACAATCTGACTTCCGATTTCCGCTTTCCGGAAAAGGCGGACGCTGCAAGGTGGAAGCGGAAAATTAAAGTTTGAACCTCGAGAAAGATCGACTTTCCGATTTTCGATTTCCGCTTTCCAGAAATGGCGGAAGCGGAAAAGCCAAGTTTCGCTTGTGAAAACTGTTGAAAATCCGACTTCCGATTTTCGCCTTCTGCAGTTCAAGATCCAACGGTCTAGAAGGCTTCCGTGCAGATCAACGATCCAAAGAAAAGCGGGAGCGGGAAATTTAAGTTTAAACTTCGTGAAAATTGGAAAATCCGACTTTCGATTTCTGCTTTTTGGAAGGGCGGAAGCGGAAAGTTAAGGTTTGAAATCCGCGAAGGATTGAAGATCTGATTTCCGATTTCCACTTAGATCAACGGCTTAGAAAGCTTCTGCATAGATCAACGGCTCGGAAAGGTGGAAAAGAAAAGGCGGAGGCAAAAAGTTAAAGTTTAAACTTCATAAAGATTGGAAAAGTCCGACTTCCCATTTCTGCCTTCTACAAAAGGCGGACGCTGAAAGTTAAAGTTTGAGCTTCGCGAAAATTGCAAAATCCGACTTTTGATTTCCGCTTTCTACAAAGGGCGGAAGCGGAAAGTCGGAGTTGGAAAGGTTAGAATTTTGGTCATGGAAAAGTTAAAGTCCCACCCTCCGCCTTCCGCAGTCTCAAATCAATGGTCCAGAATCGCCCGCATAAGATCGATGGTGTAGAAAGGTTGTCACGGAAATCCAAGTCGCGGAAGCGGAAAGGCGGAAGCAAAAAATTAAGGTTTCAAACTCGTGAAAGATTGATTTTCCGCTTTCCGAAAGGCAGAAGCAGAAAAGCGGAAGCGAAAGATGCAGGTTTTGGTCAAGAAAAGGTTGGAATCTCGATTTCTGACTTCCGCATAGATCGATGGTTTAGGAAGCTTCCGCATAGATCAGCGGCTCAGAAAGAATCGGAAGGGCGGAAGCAGAAAAGGGAAAGCAGAAAGTTGGAATTCAAACTTCGTGAAAATTGCAAAATTCGACTCTTGATTTCCGCTTTCCACAAAGGGCGGAGGGGGAAAGTCGGAGTCAAAGAAGCCAAGGTTTTGGTCATGAAAAATTGGAATCCCGATTTCCAACTTCCGGATAGATCAACGGCTAGGGATGACTCCGAAATAAAATCAACAGCCAGAAAAGGGCGGAAAGGAGCTAGTAGGGTTGCATGATCTAATGGTTCAGATCAGACCCGATCCATCTTTGAGATGATCTGAGCCATCCAACCTCGATTTTGTTTTTTACTGTGAACCATTCGGGAAACTGAGAGATCTTTCTCCTGAAACTTAAATATTTTGCTTGCTTAACAGGGTGCTAATCATCATGTTTTTGTTTTGATTAGATAATCGACACAGAGCATTAAACTTACAATTGAAAATACGGTAATTAGTTACAGTCGCCATTGACAGAAAATTGTTGTTTCAAGAACAGACATGTCTCTCATGATGTTCTTTTTATGTATTGCAGGTACTATGGTTCACCGAGTCAGGCTGGCGGATTGCGAAATCGGCTAAAGGCTACATCAATGGACGGTTCAGATGAACATATAATCTTGATCGACAGTTGTAAGGGATTTCGCTGTATGAAGATGCAAAGATGAAGAAAACAGTTGCAAGCTGACTAGAGAGGTTCTAACTGTCATTTTTCAGCAAGCAAGCCTGAGTCCCTGCTGTTAAATTTCCCAAACTAATCCACCATGCGCATTCTAGCATGTTTGCCCGATTTGTTTTTGTGATCATGGCGAATCTGCCAGATTGGATTTTGTTAGGATTTCTGTAACTGAATTTGGCTTTGTTTCGAGGTCAATCTCGAGAGCCCATAACACTATAAATAAGAGGTGCAGAGCACCGAGAAAGGACTTTTGCCTAGTGAAAGAATCCTGGACTATTATTGTAATAGAGCTACCTCTTTGCTAATAAGAAGGATCATTTTGCTGGAACAAAGGGCCTACGCAGAGATTTACTCGAAGTGTGTGCGATGCATAATGTAGAACTATTTCTTCTTGCTTCTACACATCATACAATGAGATTGTTCTAACCTCCTGGAACTACTTCCTTGGTCATGAATGTCTGTTGTCTGTATAAATGTCTGTGTATGACAGGGTAATTAATGGTTTAATCATATTAGAGCTATCTCTGGTATTCTTTCTGCTGTGAATGTGATTATTGTGTTGGTACGGCTATCTGTTAGACCTTTATGAGTATTTACAGTATATTACTCTGAACTCTAAATTTGCTCCCTGAAAGGAGATAGAATAGTTTAGTTTTAGATCTAAATTAGACCTGCATTTAGCTTAGGCACATGCATGTCATTCTTTAAACAAAAATCTTATAAACGATGGACTGGGCCGTAACCAGTAAAAGATTAAAGAACTTAATCTATGGTAGCCGGAACCGTGAACCGGACAGATTCCCCACACCAAACGGTGTCTGATCTAATTGGGATCGTTCACCGGGGAGAATCCCTACTGCTTGGTACCTAGGATTTTTCCAGGCATCAACAGAATTGGCGCTAGAAGGAGGGCACTAGCTAATGCATGGCTGGTAGAGGAAATCCGTTTTTCAGAGAAAATTACAGTGGAACAACATCAAAAGATATTTTCCCTGGAGATCTTTTTCCTGAATTACAATAACAAGAACAGACAAGTTCTGGGGAAGAAGAATCAGAACGTTTGTATGCTGTCCCATTTGAAGAATTAGATTTGTTTAGGAGACATACAAGATCCTACGTTAAGAAACTTGGGGGGCTAAAAGTTATTCCTGCATTACCTAGAAGGCAAACTTCCAAGAAAGTAGCCTCTTACACTAAGGATTCAATTCTTGTTGAAAATTTGGAAGAACTAGTAGATCTATCCATCCAAGAAATTGTTCAGCCTCTGGATCAATTAGATCCAAAATCCCCCGCAGTTTCAGTATGCAGTCAGTCTCCATCTCAAATCATGGCTGCTATTAATCAACCTGCATGGAGAGCAAGAACGCCACTTAACCTCGCTGCTCCATTGCATGACTTGCCTAAGAACCCAGAAAAGGTATTACCAAAATTTGATCCTGGAAAGGGTGTTTCTGCTGAAGATCACTTACATAATTTTTATCTGGCTTTGAATCTCTTCAATGTCGACCACGAAGATGTGGTTTGCAGAATTTTTCAACATATTTTTGAACCTAAAGCATCTCAATGGTACTTTAGTCTGCAAGCTAATTCAATAGTAAATTGGGATGGTTTTCAAAAGGCATTCTTAGGGAAATTTGGCAACTAGAAAACTGTAGCCACTCTCATGAAAGAATTATTGTCTATGAGAATGGAAAAGAAAGAAAAGGTCCAAGACTATAATTAGAGATTCACCACTTTACTGAATAACTTTAGTGATGCAACAAAACCAGCAGAAGAGTCTCTAATAGAATATTATACTACAGTACTTGATCCACCAATAGCAATGTTTATGAAAAGGTCTGGTAAAGTTACATTGGTAGAAAACTATGAAGAGGCCAAGAATGTAGAGGCAAATCTGAATAGTATAGCAAAGCATTCTCCAAAACCTGAATTGAAACATACCACAGGCAAAATGTCTTTGTTGTTAACTAAGCCCAAAGAAGAACACTCTAATGAACTAGAAAGTGTGGTGAAAATTGTGCAGAAATTGTCAAACAAAATAGTAGACATGGAAAAGGATAAGGGAACTAGTTCGTATAGAAAGTCATTCGACCCTTATTACAAAAAAAGGGAAGAGATAGGACAATCCCAACCACCTGTGCATAAGTCTTCTATTCTAAATTGTAATGAAGTAGGCATGGATCACTTCTGCACTTGTCACCATGAACCTCACCCTGAGAAAAGTTGTCCACAGTGAATTAATTCAATGACTCGGGTTATGAACCAATGGTTAGATACCCAGCTGGTAGATCCTGAAGAAGAGCAAACCCAAACTAATGAGCCAGAACAAACAAACGAAAAAACCACTATGGTATTATGGGATTGGGCACCTACTTTGGGGCTTAGTGAAGATGAACCTTCTGAGGAAATTCAAATGTCATTAGTAAATGTCACGACTAGGAGTAAAGGCCCAGTAGTGGATAAAAGTTTGTCAATGCCTAAGATAAAGAAATTTTTTAAAAAATGAAGAAAATTCCTAGTACTACTCAAACAGCACCTAGGCCTAATCCAGTAAATACAAAAGAGGCAATCCCAGTAGTTAACAAACCAATGAAGACAACTATTAATAAACCTGTGGAAACTTTGACTAATAAAACAGAGACTCCTAAAGAACAGGGTATGGGGTATGATTTCATAGAAGACATTAAGAAAACGAAGGCAAACATTTCTCTATTTGAACTATGTAATTTACCTCAGCAAAGGAGGAAACTTCTGGAAGTTTTTGATCCACAGCCTAGCAGTATCCCAGAAGCCATAAAATTTGATGACGAAGTAAATGAAGCAAGCATTGGAAGAAAGTCTAAATCTCAAACTTTACCTTTTCTGTTATCATTTGAGATTTTTAATCATAATGTACATAACTGTTTGGTAGATTTTGGGGCTTCATCAAATGTCATGCTACTTTCAGTATGTAAAAGGATTAATGGCCAACCCATACCATCCCCATCTCGGATAATTCAATTAGATAGATATGTTGTTAAAGTGATAGGGGAAATGAAAGATGTTTTGATTCGTTTGTCTGCAGATCCCAGAGTTTGTCAATTTATAGATATTATGGTAGTGGACATACCAGAAGCATATGGATTAATTTTGGGTAGGGACTGGTCAACAAAACTAAATGGTTACTTTGCAACTGACTGGTCTCACATGTGGCTGCCATTCAACAATGTTCAAAACCAAATTAAAATACTGAGCGAACCACACATGAAATATAATGTAACTCAGATAGAAGAGAAAAATGAACCTGTGAACTTCTCGTCTTCAATCTTGGGAAATTACTATTTGGAACTTGAAGTAGGGAACTACCAGGCTGAAGAGGCCAGTTGTGAATCAGACACACAGTCTGATCTCCTTCAATTCTCACGGGCTAATAACATTGATTGTAATATAGTGAACTTAGTGACTAACATAGGAGATGATACTAACAAGTTAGAGTTAATGATAGATTTTGGTTTCTGTATTTTGATGGGTCTAAAACCCAAGAGGGATCAGGGGCAGGCTGCATCCTGATTGATCCAGAGAAGAATAAACACTTTCTCTCTTGTAGACTAGAGTTCGAATGCACGAATAACATTATTGAATATGAGGCTCTAGTCTTGGGCCTGAAGAAAGCTATTGAACTTAAGGTTAGAAATTTAAAAAATTTTGAGGATTCTGAGATAGTAGTCAGACAAGTAAGAAACACCATTCATTGTTTATCTCCACATCTTAAGGGATACCAGTTGGAGGTATGGAATTTGATTATGCACTTCAATGCTTTCAATATAAATGCAGTACCTAGATTGCAAAACGCCGCAACTGATTTATTAGCTACTCCTGCATATAGATTAGTGCCAACTAATAACAAGTGTTATATTGAATTGATTTTCAGGGCATTAGTACCTGACAATGTTACAAATCTGAGTGTGTTCGATGACGATGAACAGATCATCGATTTTTTGACAAATGAAGAATCTTTTAAAGAATCCATAATAGATGAAGAAGAACATTTGTCAGGTTTATAAAATGAAGATGCAATTCAGAGAAATTTCATGCCTAAAGCAGGTATAACCATTGAAGGGATGTTTGATTTGCAGAGTAAATTCCGAAAACCAGCCAATGTGAAGACGAACAGTTCATCAATGCAACATGAGCTGGTCAATCTAGGATCAGAAGCTGAACCTAAATATGTCAATTTGGAAAAATGTTGCTCGCCTGGGGAAAGATGTAAGTTCATCAAGTTGTTTCAGCAACACAAAGACATCTTCGCCTAGACGTATGAAGATCTAAAGACTTATGACACTCGCATCATCCAGCATGTGATTCCCATCAAAACATGAGCAAAGTCGTTTCAGCAACAGCTTCAAAAGATGCACCCAAAGTTAGAACCTCTAATCTATAACGAAGTAAAGAAGTTATTAGACGCAAAGATCATTTTCAAGATTCGACATTCAGAATGGGTGGCCAATCTAGTCCCGGTGAGAAAAAAGTCAGGAGAGATAATTCTGTGCGTTGACTTCAGGAACTTAAATAGAGCATCAGATAAGAATAACTATCCGGCTCCACCAATGGAACAAATTTTACAAATGGTTTCAGGCTCAGAAATGTTCTACCTATTAGATGGATTTTCAGGGTATAATCAAGTGTTAGTGGTCGAGCATGACCAATTAAAGACAACATTTCGTACAAAGTGGGGAACATTCGCTTATAGAAGAATGCCTTTTGGCCTCATGAACGTCGGAGCCACATTTCAAAGGACCATGGACATTGCATTCAGAGGTTTAAGTGGCCACTGTGTAGTAGTGTACTTGGATGATGTAACAATTTTCTCCAAGAGAAGAGAAGACCATGCTTTTCATTTGAAACAGATTTTTGACCGCTGTAGAAGATATGGTATATCTCTAAACCCAAAGAAAAGCATCTTTGCAGTTCTTGAAGGGAAATTGTTGGGACACATCATCTCAAAGAAGGGAATCTCAATAGATCAAGAGAGAGTTGAGGCTATAACTCAAATTCCCATGCCCCATAATAAGAAAGCTATGCAATCATTTATGGGCACAATAAATTTTGTTCGGAGGTTTGTCCTTGATTTTGCTCAAGTTGTGAAACCTCTACAGCAAATGGTGAAGCAAAGTGTATAGTTCAAATGGACTGACATTGAGAAAGTTGCCTTTAAAGATATCAAAACAGCAATAGCTCAAGCACCTTCTTTGAAGAGTCCAGACTTTGAAAAGGACTTTATTTTATATACCTTTGCTTCAGACAACTCTCTCGCAGCAGTGCTTACGCAAAAAGGGGAATTGGGAGACGTATACCCAATATCATTAATGAGTACTGGGTTACAAGGGGTTGAATTGAATTACCCAGCCGTGGACAAGCAAGCATATGCAGTCTTCAAGGCAACAAAACAGTTCAGACCCTTTATTCTAAAGAGCAGAACAAAAGTTGTAGTTCCTCACCCAGCTGTTAGGTTTCCTTTTGTGCAAAAGGAACTGGGTGAGCAAAGAGGGAATTGAGTGACTGCCCTGCGGGAGTATGACCTAGAATTCAAACCAGCTATCATCATCAAAGGTCAAGGGTTGTGCAAGTTGATGGCAGACAATAAAACTGATAAAGATCCTGATTGGGAGAATGAAGATGGAGTGAACTTGATTGATGTATGTCCTATCTTCACTGCTCCTAAATCTTGGTGCAGAGATCTGGTGTACTATCTTCAACAAGGATATCTACCGGAGCATTGGAGCTCCAAGCAGAGAAGAGCACTTCGGTTGAAGTCATCCACATATCAAATAATGGATGGAGTGCTTTTCAGAAGAAAAAAAAATTATGATGGAGTTTTGCTCAGATGTCTGGAAAGAGAGGATGCCTCCAAAATAGTCAAAGAATTACATGACGGACCAGCAAGAGGACATTATTCTGGGGATACCACAACTCACAAGATACTTAGACCTAGATATTATTGGCCAACTTTGTTTAAAGATGCCCATGCCTATGCAAGAAAGTGTGATGTATGTCAGAGGAGTGGTGGCAAATTGGCAAAAGTGGCGGGACCGTTACAACCTCTTACTATTTCAGAGTCGTTTGAACAGTGGGACATAGAAGTTATTAGGGAGATCAATCTGAATTCTTCATTACAACATCGATATATCCTTACGGCTACCGATTATTTCACACGATGGGTGGAAGTGATTCCATTGCGCAAAGTGAACAAAGATGTTGTCATTGGCTTCCTGCAAGAGAACATTATGACGAGGTTTGGAGTTCCAATTTCTCTTGTTTTTTATAATGCATCTTATTTCTCATTTGTTAAAATAACTGAGTTTTCGTATGAAAAGGGAATTACGTTGCATTACTCAGCTAATTATTATGAATTATCCTCAAGGAAATGGTTTAGCGGAATCGACAAATAAGAACCTTATCCGAATTTTGAAGAAAACCGTTATTGAAAATCAAAGAAATTGGCACTCAACCCTTCCAAACGCACTGTGGACAGATAGGGTCACTCTAAAGAATTCCTTGAGAGTGTCTCCCTATACTCTGGTATATGGAAAAGAAGCTTTATTACCCCCAAACATTCTACTCCCATCTTCGCAATTAGATCAAGCCTCAATACGTTCCAGTAGCGAAGTTTTACAAGCACGAATGGACACTTTGTTAAAACTGGAGGAACAACGGCAAAAGGGTAAAGATAATTTCAACCAACATCAAGGTATCATCAAAAGATGGTTCGACAAGAGAAAATCTGGTACAAGAAACTTTGATGTAGGAGACCTAGTTTTGAAATGGAATGATCCTCGTGCAGAAAAAGGCAAACACACAAAGTTCCAACATTTATGGATTGGCCCTTACCTAGTCACTGAAAAGTTAGGCCTTGCAACTTACAAATTCCAAGATTTACAAGGACAGGAAGAAATTCTTCCTGTAAATGGCCTTTGTCTCAAACATTACTTTACTTAGAGTCCTAGGAACCCTTTGTACATAAATAAACTTGTTGTTAATGATTTTGTTTTCCAGTTGTTTACTTTCCTATTTGTTTCATATTATTTCATAGCCTTAGTTTGTTTGCTTTTAATAAACCAGCTCAATTTTTGGTGCTTGGAAGTATAGGCATCTGATTAAACTCGAAATCTTTGGATGTCAGGAATTGTTTATGGGAAAGAGAAAATGATAAAGTTCGATCATAATGAGATTCTTTAACTGTCGACAGATGATGGAAAGGGAAGCTAGTCTTCAAGCTCACATTCGAATCATTATAACCCCTGTGAAATAACCAAGACTCATGAGATTTGGAGTACTATCTTGTGGTTTCATCCATTCTCACATTAATACCTGTCTCAGGAAGCATATCATGATGAACCCATGGAAAGGAAGCAGGTCTGACGAATGTATGGTATTCAAAATGATCCCATTGCTACAAATCAAAAAAGGCCAAAAGGCTTAGATTGAAAAGTCAATTTTCTGAAGTATTCAGTCTTCAGTTAAAGAAATGATGTTGAAGAAATAAATCATTAGAACAAAAGAGTTGTCAAAACAGCAAATATCAGCAAGGTTCTTCTCCGTTAGTGAGCATGATAAGCAAACGAATTTGTCACTAATACAAAAGGACATTGTGGATGGAAGAACCTGTATCAAGCTCTCAAAATGAAAGAAGCAATGAAGGAAGACTCGGAAGACTTTTTCAGTCATAAAGAAAGCATCAAAAGAATGCTTATAGCATGGGAATGAGGAACAAACGAATACATTTGTCTTACTCTGTCACAATCCTGTGGACTCTTATCTAATGGCAACTTAAAGACAGGGGGTAAAATGAACTTCATACTTTGACCCCAAGAGAGTTATCAAGACACTGAGCTCTTGGTTACCCTACTCCCAAAGAAATGGTATAAAATGTGATGTTTGAAAAGTTGCATCCCTGGATAAATCTAGTTTAAAGATGTCTTGGGAAATGCTTGTGAGAAATCATTGAACATTCACGATGCAGTACCATATGGCAATCTTGTTGTTCAAAGAAGGTTTTTTCAGAGATCTTTGTTCACCAGCTAGTCGCCAATTGTTGTTGCTGCAACTACTTCCCCAAAAATGTTACATTTTAGAGCCCCTCCTTTCATTTTTTATTTTTACACTTATTGCCCAACTCAGATAAACCCTCCCTACATACTTAGTCTTTCCTAGAAGCTCGAGCAGAAGATTTTTCCCTAAGCCTGAAGTGTGGTTCTGGTAAAAAATACTTAGGCACGGCCAAGAATCAAGCCTTACAAGAAAATCCGCTCTGATTTAAGATCAATAGCTAAGAATCGCTCCAATCAAGATCCAACAGCCAAGAAATGGCAGGAGCGGAAGTGCGGAGTCGAAGAGTTAAAGTTTGAACTTCGTATAAAATTGGACGATCTTGCTTTCAATTTCCGCTTTCCGCAAAAAGCGGAAGAAGAAAAGGCCGAAGAGGAAAGTTAAAGTTTGAACCTCGTAAAAGATTGATTTTTTGCTTTACGGTTTTCGCTTTCTGAAAGGCGGAAGCGGAAGGGCGAGGTCAAAAGATGCAGGTTTTGGTCAAGTAAAGTTTGACTTTCCGTTTTCCGATTTCTGCATAGATCGACAGTTTAGAAAGATTCCGAAATGATCAACAACTCAGAAAGAATCGAAAATGCAGAAGCGGAAGGATTGAGTTTAAATTTCGAACACATTGGCAAGCCCGCTTTCCGATTTCCGATTTTCGAAAGGGTGGAAGTAGATAGGCGGAGGCGGAAAGTTAAAGTTTGAACTTCGTGAAGATTGGACAATCTGACTTTCAATTTCTATTTTCCGCAAAAGGCGAAAGCGAAAAATTAAAGTTTGAACCTCGTGAAAGATTGACTTTCCGATTTTCGCTTTCCGAAAATTGCAGAAGCAAAAAAGCCAAGTTTTGCTTGTGAAAACTGTTGAAAATCCAACTTCCGATTTCCGCCTTCTGCAGTTCAAGATCCAACGGTCCAGAAGGCTTCGCGCAAATCGACGATTCAAAGAAAAGCGGGAGCCAAAAGTTAAGTTTAAACTTCGTGAAAATTGGAAAATCCGACTTCCGATTTCCGCTTTTCGAAAGGGCGGAAGCGGAAAGTCGGAAGGCAGAAAGTTAAGGTTTGAACATAGTGGAAAAATATCAGCATCAACAAAAAACTGACAAGGGTCCAGAAGACATCTTCTCAGCAACATCGGCGAAAAAATCGACAAAAATCGGCAAACCGCAACAAGCATTAAAAAATGCAAAGTTTGTAATTTAATAGGGTCAAAATTTGCTTACCAATTTTTCCCCTATTTCTCGATTTTTCCCCATCTTTCCCGATTTTTCCCAATGTCAGATTTTTTCGAGCCGACAAATCAACAGCCAGAAAAAATCGCGATTTTTCAGGACATTGCCAATTTTTTCCACTATGGGTTTGAACTCCGCGAAAGACTGAAGATCCGATTTCCGATTTCCACTTAGATCAACGGCTTAGAAAGCTTCCGCATAGATCAACGTCTTAGAAAGCTTCTGGATAGATCAACGGCTTGAAAAGGTGGAAAAGAAAAGGCGAAGGCAGAAAGTTAAAGTTTAAACTTCGTAAAGATTGGAAAAGTCCGACTTCCCATTTTCGCCTTCCGCAAAAGGTGGAAGCGGAAAGTTAAAGTTTGAGCTTCGCGAAAATTGCAAAATACGACTTCCGATTTCCGCTTTCCGCAAAGGGCGGAAGCGAAAAGTCGGAGTCGGAAAGGTTAGAATTTTGGTCGTAGAAAAGTTAAAGACTCGCCCTCCGCCTTCCGCAGTCTCATATCACCAGTCCAGAATCGCCCGCATAAGATCGATGGTGCGGAAAGGTTGTCACGGAAATCCAAGTCGCAGAAGCAGAAAGGAAAAAGCGAAAAATTAGGGTTTGAACCTCGTGAGAGATTGATTTTCCGCTTTCCGAAAGGTGGAAGCGTAAAAGCAGAAGCGAAAGATGCAGGTTTTGGTCAAGAAAAGGTTGGATTCCCAATTTCCGACTTCCGCATAGATCAACAGTTTAGAAAGCTTCCGCATAGATCAACGGCTCAGAAAGAATTGGAAGGGTGGAAGCGAAAAATGGAAAGCAAAAAGTTGGAATTTAAACTTCGTGAAAATTGCAAAATCCGGCTTCTGATTTCCACTTTCCGCAAAGGGCGAAGGCGGAAAGTCAAAGTCGGAAAAGCCAAGGTTTTCGTCATGAAAAATTGGAATCCTGATTTCCTACTTCCGGCTAGATCAACGGCTAGGGATGACTCCGGAATAAAATCAACGGCCAAAAAAAGGCGAAAAGGAGCTAGGAGGGTTGCATGATCTAACGGTTCAGATCAGGCCCAATCCCTCTTTGAGATGATCTGAGTCGTCCAACCTCTGTTTTGTTTTTTACTGTGAACCATTGGGGAAACTGAGAAATCTTTCTCCCGAAACTTAAACTAAATATTTTGCTTGCTTAACAGGGCACTAATCATCATGTTTTTGTTCTGTTTAGATAAACGACATAGAACATTAAACTTACAATTAAAAATACAGTGATTAGTTACAGTCGCCATTGACAGAATACTGTTGTTTCAAGAACAGACATATCTCTCATGATGTTCTTTTTATGTATTGCAGGTACTATGGTTCACCAAGTTAGGCTGGCGGATTGCAAAATCGGCTAGAGGCTACATCAGTGGATGGTTCAGATGAAGATATAATCTTGATCGACGGCTGTAAGGGATTTCGCTGTATGAAGATGCAAAGATGAAGAAAACCGTTGCAGACTGAATAGAGAGGTTCTAACTGTCGTTTTCAGTAAGCGAGCCTAAGTCCTTGCTGTTAAATTTCCCAAACTGATCCACCATGTGCGTTCTAGCGTGTTTGCCTAATTTGTTTTTGTGATCATGGCGAATCTGCCAGATCGGATTTTGTTAGGATTTTTGTAACTGAATTTGGCTCTGTTTCGAGGTCAGTCCCGGGAGCCCATAACACTATAAATAAGAGGTGCAGAGCACCGAGAAAGAACTTTTGCCTGGTAAAAGAATTATGGACTATTGTTGTAAAAGAGCTACCACTTTGCTAATAAGGATCATTTTGCTGGGAAAAAGGGCATGCGCAGAGATTTACTCAGAGTGTGTGGGATGCATAATGTAGAACTATTTCTTCTTGCTTTGCGAATCATACAGTGAAATTGTTCTAACCTCTTAGAACTACTTCCTTGGTCGTGAATGTCTATGTATGACAGGGTAATTAATGGTTTAATCATAATAGAGCTATCTCTGGTATTCTTTCTGTTGTGAATGTGATTATTTTGTTGGTACGGCTATCTGTTAGACCTTTATGAGCATTTGCAGTATATTACTCTGAACTCTAAATTTGCTCCCTAAAAGGGGATAAAATAGTTTAGCTTTAGATCTAGATTAGACCTGCATTTAGCTTAGGCACCTGCATATCATTCTTTAAACAAAACATCTTATAAATGGTGGAGTGGGCCGTAACCAGTAAAAGATTAAAGAACTTAATCTACGACAGTCGAAACCGTGAACGAGACGGATTCCCCACACCAAACAGTGTCTGATCTAAGTGGGATCGTTCACCGAGGAGAATCCCTACTGCTTGGAACCTGGGATTTTTCCAGGCATCAACAGGAAGCAAGCAGGAAGCTTGGACCACTAAGAGGGTTTGGGAAACACCCAGAAAACCCCCGAGCAGCAACAGTAAGCTGTAGTAAACCTTGGGCAGTATTAGGTTGCAATTCCGAGCAACGGGCAACAGGTTCAAGCAGATCCTTGGGCAGCAAATCTAGGAAAGAACAAAATTTATGTCTTGGGTGGCTTGCTGAGCCATGGCAGAAAGGCGGGGAGCTAGCAAGATGATCTCAGGTAGGTGAAGGACATTCATCTAGAGATCTAAACCACAAGAGAGCACATAGGAGCAAAGGAATAATCTCGCTCATGTACCTAAGTCATCCACTTAGGGGCAAAGAAGGACATTTGCTCAAGTGCCTTAGCCACAAAGGATAGTGGCTCAAGGGGATCTCGAATGGGTGAAGGACTTTCAACTAGAGATCAAAGGATCTATTGGATTCAATGACTCATAGATGGAGCAAAGATGGACTCTTTGCATAAGATCTATTCAGTCCAAAGAAGAAGATAAGTCGACACGGCAACAACAAGTAGATCTGAGCACAGATTTAGGCCACGGGAGACTGCAAGAGTTAGCCACTTCTTTTCCCGATGGACAAAGAACATGAGGGGGGCACATGAGTTGTTCACTAGTTGGTCAAATACAGATGAAACATAAAAGTCTGCTTCTTAGTAAAATAACCAACATAAGTATGCCAAATAATCCATGAACGGATAAATGATAGAATATAAAATTGTTTAGATACGATATCTTTTACAAATACATTGCCTTGGACTTTATAAGCCATTTTACACCTTTTCAATATAAGTCATGTCTTTTGACTTTTCATAATTATTTAATTAATTATTTCTTATTTAATAATTATTAATTATTAATATTAATTAAATTAATATTGATATTTATTATTATTAATTTATGTTATGTTATATAATTTTTTAATATAGCATTGCCTTCCCTTTAAGGGGAGCTTTGTCCTCAAAGCTTATTGAAGACAAGGCTTACGTTTGATTTCTTGCTTGTAATGTCATTTCTCGATCCTTTCTTTTAGTACTTGCGACATTTGACGAAATGAGACAATACGAGTTACGAATTCCAAAGAAAAAATGTCGCATCGTCTGTGATGTGGTCCATTCGAGATCTATCTTCATCGGAGATGATTATTGATCGCCTTGTTGGATAAATCTTCTCGTGTTCTACTCGGGTATTAGATTTTGTGTTCTTTCGCTTCTAAAATTATAACTCCTCTATTTATGTTCATTATGACCGTGTCGTTGGTCAAAATGCTTTTTGTAATTTGGGTGTCAATAAGGAGTTCTTGTTTTTTTTCTGTTGGATTGACTTCCTTTTGAACTGTGAAGGGGGCCAGATTTGTATTTGTTTCTTCTTTCTCAACTTGAATTTGTTTTCCGGAGAGTCTGGAAGCTTCCTTCTGGATTTGAACTAATTTGTTCTCTAATAGATTATATTTATTCTGAATCTTCTCCACCCTTTTGTTTTGCAACAATTTGTCATCTTTTAACTTCTTGATTTGTTCCTCTAGTTCTTAATTAAGATTTCTCAGACAATGGTTTTATTCTTGTTGTTTTAGTATTCTTCCTTCAAGGTATTCAATGGAAAGTTCTATCTTATGACTATTTTTTAGTTTCTTGATTTTCGTAAGTAATGCTTGTTATGAATTCTTAGTCGAAATAGTTCTTCGGTATTGCTTGTCAATTTGCCATTGATTTTCGCAATTTCTAGCTTGTGCTTCTGTTTAGTGTCGCCATACTTTAGTTGGAGTTCTTCCTTCTGTTGCTGATGTCGACATATCTCTGATTCTTGACTTTTAGCTTTCTCTGGATTTGCGTCAGTTCATCATCTTTGTCCATGATGAACTTGTTTAAATGCTTTATGTCATGCCACTGAGATCCCAAGGGATGGAGGGTATTGCGGGTCCACACTAATCTGAAGTCTGGAAGTTACAGTTGTGCTGCTATCAGACTGCAATCACACATAAGACACCAAATGTGGCTGCACTGACCACCACAAAAATCACACTCAACCTGAGTTGTCAAAAGACAAGTGGAGAGCAACATTACGCATATATGTTACAATATGTTTTACATGTATGAAAGTCAAACTGTCCAAGTCAAACGGTCTTATCCCTATCTGACGCATCATCAATCTGTGGAATAGCCACATATCAACCCCTTATCACTAACAATCTTTGATCGATGATAGGGCATCATTAATTTTCTCAATGTTTCGATTTTGACATGTTGGTTTCAGAATTGCCTTGATAGGCCTCAGTCCAAATTTTCAGTTCTTTGTATAATCTGATTTTTTTTATTTTGATCCAAGTGTGTCCTATATTAGAAATATGAGGGTTTTACAAGTATGAAGGTCAGACCAACCAACTCAAACAGTCTTATCCATGTCTGCCACATCATTGATCTATGCATGTTAGCCACATATTATCCCCTTATCACTAACAATACTTGTTCAACAATCCATATCATCTATCTGCGAATATTAGCCATATATTATCCCCTTATCACTCGTAATCTTGTTCGACAATAAGGCATCATCAATCACCTTGACGTTTTTTTTTCGTTGGTTTGAAAATTGCCTTGACAGGGCTCGCATCCTCAATCACCTTGAGGTTTGGTTTTTGTTGGTTTGAGAATTGCCTTGAAAGGCCTCAGTCCATTTTTTCAGTTCTTTTAATAAAGTTTAAACTGAATTTTGTGATTTTGATCCTAGTGGGCTACTAACTTCTCATGGAGTTTGATTGATGATGATTATCTGGGTTGTGTCACTATGTGAGCCATTTTCTTTTGCCAGAACTGCATTTCACATTACTTCCACACAAAACAGTCAATAGCCCACATCATGGGAGCATAGAAGTTACCCTATCTAGCAAACAACCGCAAATAATTTCGAACAGCTAGATGACCTTCAATTAATCAACCAGGGCATCAACAATTCCTTTAGGGTTTTGGTAAACCAATCAGCTTGACCAAATTAAATGAAAATAGGACTGCAACAGAAGCCAAGACCATGAATAAGTACTTGCTACCTGTCTCATCCGGTATCAGCGCAGACCTTTTTTGTAAAAGTAACTCTAAACTAATGTAGTGTATCCCTACACTGATTTTTTCAAACAAAAACTCTAAAAAATATGTTGCTTCAAATAAACACGCCCCAGAGGCTGCACCACATAGAGCAGTCTTCCTTAAGCTTAGGTGCCACCACTCTGGAAAGTAAATATTCTGTCAAAATCGCATGGGATTTGCACTCAACCTCGTTCCTTTTGAAACCCATGTCATTTGAGTGGAGGAGACCACGGTGAGAATAGAACCTGATGACCGGCTTCACACTCTGTCTAACCTCACCAGTGAACGAACGCCCATATGACAACTCTAAACATAACTAGAAGAAATCCCCCGCCACAGAATATGCCAATGGCATTCTAGACATTGCCAGCGCCAAAACCTTTGCCAAGCTGGCTTTTCAGGTTTGATGTGCAAGTTCAGAGCTGGTGTAACAGCATCCTCCCCCACTCCGTAATAACATCGCTAGCAGTTTGAGTATCATGCTTATGCTTTGCGGGCTGTATATGGCTTGGCTTGTGGTTGTTATCTATGTTGCAAGCTATATTACTACAACAATAACATATCCATCCGTTCGTTGAATTTCGCTTACATTAATACTCCCCTTCAACATTTCAATTCAATTCTTAGTTACAGACTACTGAGTACCCATTTGAGTCAAATCATAAAAATTGCGGAGTGCGTAGAATATTAAGGGGGAACTTACGATGTGATCCATATGACCGTGAGAAATGAAGAGGTAATCCTGAGCGATGGCCCTCTGAGGGCAGCGTCCAATGTCGAAGACCATCTTCAGGGTGGGCACAATAACGCAGGTTTCCTGCCCTCCGATGGATAGACCTTCAATAGAATATCCTGCTATCTGCTGCCCTCTGTTCTTTGCCTTCTCCACTTCCACTTCTGCTCCCACTGCCTTGGGTTGTTCCATGACGCCAATCCTAGGCACGCAACACAATTTCTTAAAATTTGTTGTTGGGAATGTTTGGAATGTAAAGACCTTCAGAACTGTTCTATACATGCAACTGATTGTGCCGATGAATATGAAGAAAAAATGTGACAAAGCTCGCTGTAAATTTTGAAATTTGAAGGGATGCCTATATGCTGCGGAAACTTGGTGAGGTATCGTTACGTAGGAGAGGTGGAAGAAGCTATTCATGTGGAAGGCAAGTCATTGTAGTAAGTGATTAGTGATCAAAATTGTTGTAGTGAGTGACTAATGATCAAATTTGTTTTTACCCGTGGTGAAAAAAATGATTACAATTCGGCAAAGTTCGTTTCATATTTAAGAATTGTTCAGTCACAATTAAATAGGGGAGAAAAAAAACTGATTATCATTCGGAGAAGTTCGTTTCATCGTTTCATAATTAGAATTGCTCAGCAACAATTAAATGGTTAGTGAACAACCCATAACCTAGTTCGTGAACAATTCATAACCTAACCTTACGAGGGAGGGAATTTTTAATTGGGTAAGAAAACAAATTTTATAAAATTTTGAAACAAGTGTAATTGGGAAGATGTCACATTAAGGAGTTTAATGGCTTAAGATTGAAAGGCTAAATAGCTTAATTGGTTGGGAGGATAATTGTGCACTCTCCTCACCAAATTCTTAATGAGACATTGGCCTATTGGGTTTTAGCTGAAAGGGTATGTGTCCCATAGGTGGGAAATCTTGGTCGTAGGTTAAGTCTCACGATCCTATTAGGTGTTGCTTGCAGGTTGTTGCACCTACCCTGGGATTTATAGTGGCAACCAATCAGATGTGAACATTGACCTTGCCTATGTAATCTTAGCGAGTTATTGATTTTCGTGTAACTAAAAAAGAAAAATAGCTCTCAAGAATATTTGTGTATTTGTTGGTTTAGGCATGTACTTATAATAATATAATTTCACAACAATCAATTTGAAATTACCTTGTCCCTCCATCATTCACTTTCACAAATATTCATGCTTCAATCTTTATGTTCTTCGGAGTTTATCCAAATCAGCCAAAATTGTTCATCTCATTGCCTTCCTCTTCCTCTATATTTCCATAAATAAAACATTGTATTTTGTTAATATTTTTTTTTAACAGAAACAGTAAAAGAGGGTAGTATTAAACAGGTTGTGCACAGCCATACATTACAAAATATGCGATAACTGAGAGTTCTTGTTGTTCAAAAAAGAAAAAACCGAAATTGGTCCAGAGGGAAAACCAAAGAACTCCACACAAAGTTTTTACATATATTCTATGGACTGTGGTAGTATATACCCTAATAAATTGTTGGTTAAAGAACAAACAGAAAAACATAAACTAAGAAAACCATTTAAAATTAGCCTGGGGGCTTCATTGGTTGAAAAACCGACTCCTCTTCCATGGGTTGGACTGCAATAGGGGTTTCGTGGGCCTGACTGGCTTGATACATACTGACCAAACGCTGAAGGTCTTCTTGGATTCTATCCACTTTGCCCATCATTTCCTTGAGGTTCATCTCTGTGTCATCGATCCTAAAGTCGTGGTTGCTTATCTGGTAGGAGGTATAGCTGACCACCTCACCCATATTCTTTACCTCTTAAGCAATTTCCTTATTATCCATGATACCAATGGCCATCATTTCATACAAACGCCTGAGGTTTTTCTTCAGGTCTACAATCCCTGCATTCTCATTCGTTGGGTTCATAATGCTTTGCCTAGGTATGTAAGTGTCAAGAGCTATACTTGAGAAACTGTTGCAGCTGCAACTGTTCTCCCCAAATTTTTCAAATTTTGGTCCCCTCCTCATGATTTAGTGTTGCTTTGAATTGTTTGGATCCATGAATTTTTTGGTCATGTTTCCATTTTGGATGATTTTGAAGATTAACTCTCGTCCTGTTCTCAAAAGTTGCTTGTGTTTGAAAATTGGTGTGGGTCGCAGACTTTGAGTTTGGTTTTGCTAGTCGGTCGGATAATTTGTTCTTTGAAAAGGCCGCTGTCTCGGAGGTGAAACAGAGTTTTGACCGCTGCTGAATTTTTAAAGCTGTTTCGAACACTTAATATTTTGTTCATCGAGCGTCAAATTATGTTTGATCGGAGGTTCTTGTCTGTTCGTCTTCCGCTGTTGCGGCTCCCAAAGCAGCTAAGCACCCGAAATGTAAAGCGTTCCGCCCGCCGATGCATGTTGATCTTTTAGCCGCATGGCCGTAGTATTTTCTCTTCCGTCGTTGCGGCTGTGCAAAGTGCTCGCCTGCCGATGTCAATGTCTTTCCGACTTTCGATTGGGAGCTTTCCCGCCCATATTTTAGGTCATATCTTTTCCAACCCCGATAGGCTTAAGTGGGTTCGCGATGCCCGTCACCTTTAAAGACCCGCTTATGCGGCTGCAAATAAGTCCACCTTGCCGATGTTAGCGTTCTAAGTCGCCGATGAGTTTTTTTTTTCCCATCCTTGGTGATTCCTTCGAACCCTTAGGTGGACGAGATAGTGGTGTCAGCGTTTGTTAATTCCTCATAATAGTAATGCACACAGTCTTTTGTTGATTAGCCGTTTGGTTGATATAATTTGCTGTTTTGTTTTATAATGCAGTCCCAATGAATGATGCACATTGGATTATTGCAGGTGGACTCAAGGGACTGATTCAAACTACCACGGTGCGAAGGCATAGCTGGGCAGTTTTGGCAAAGATCGAACTGTAACCAGCATGGATCACAAGGAGGGCAAGTGGAGTAGGAGACAAAAGCAGTAACGACAAACGGCGCAGACCTGAACGGTCTGTCGGTTACTCAGCGGATCATGAGTGCACGCAAAAAGGATAAAAAAAAGGATATGAAACGTTTGAGGGACCGAAAAGTCACACGTTTGGGGGTAATCCAAGCGGTCTACTGTTTTTCATTTAAATATTTGAAAGTTAGAACTTACAAGGGCTTTTTCCCTTGAAAAACTTGTAAACTATTGCTTGTAAGAGGAACTATTTCGTTTTACAAACCAGAAATTGCAATTTTTGCCTGTTGGAGAAAGTGCTATGTGGAATGTATCAATACGATTAAATGAGCAATGTTGAATGGGAACTATTTCGTTTTCAACTGTGTTTCATTAACTGTGAGAGCATTCTAACTTCTTGAACCTATGTTCTTGTCTGAAGGTTCTTCAGTATACTTTGTGATGTTTCCACTATGAGTAATGGGATTTTTAACTGACGATGAGCTATCTTATCATGTACATTTTTATTCATGTTTATATGTTTGGTTATAAGAACAGCTATCTGCGATTTGCCATAACACATGGACAGTAGTGCATTACTCATGAATTAATATCCAGCTCTCTAGAGATAGTTTAGTTAGTATTTATTTTCTTGCACATATGTGATCTAGATGCTTGTGAGTTCTAAGACGAGAGGTAAAAACCTGCGCATCACATTGTGACTACTCCGTGCATCCTTTATCACCTTGCATGATTAAGTAGGCACTTGCATTTCATATTTTAAGTCAAAATACAAAAATATACGGTGGACCGGACCGCAACCGGTAAACCCTTTTGTTACTTGACCTACGGTAGCCGGACCACAAACCGGACGGATTCCCTACACCAAACAGTCACGGGCTAATTGGGAACGTTGACTAGGGAGAATCCCTTGCTGTTGTTGCCTGCGAATTTCCAGGCCTCAACAGTTTCTGGCGCTAGAAGGAGGGCCGCCAGTGCATGGCTGGCCGCGGAAACCCGTTTTCCCAAGATTATTCCACCGGTAATAGTTCAGAAAGCAGTGGGCTTCATAATCCGATTCCTGAAGAAAGGGGTAGAGAAAATTTGTTTTCTGTCGACAACGAAGTTGTTAATAATCTAAGAAGACATACCAGGGCATATGTGAAGAAGATTGGAGGATTTCCAATCATCCCTGAATTGCCCAAAAGAGAATATAAAAGGAAGGATCGTCCTATATTGGAAGACTCAGTGCTGGTTGGGGATTGGGAAGAACTCGTGGAAACAGCCTTACAGGAAGTTGTACTGCCTTTGAATCAAGAAGGCCCAGATACCCCTCACAGTTCTCCTGCTCACACGCCAGTTTGCTCACCTACTCATTCTCCACCCACACTCATGGCGGGCGTAAACGCCAATCAACCACCCAACCCACCGAATCCACCACTTGCCTGGAGAGCCAGATCACCTTTAAACCTGACACCTCTGTTACATGATTTACCTCAATCCTTTGAAAAGATGTTGCCCAAGTTCGACCCAAGTGAAAAGATACTAGTAGATGACCACTTGCAAAGCTTCTATTTGGCAATAGAAGGGTTAAGGGCCAGGGAGTATGAAAATGTAGTTTGCAGACTTTTCCCGCACACCCTTAAAGGAGCTACAGCATCATGGTATTTTGGTTTGCCTGCAAACTCTATCCCTGATTGGGATACCTTCGAGAGGATTTTTAGAAGTAAGTATGCAACCCGGAAGACTCATGCAGCTCTTATGAAAGGACTATGCGCCTTGAAGAAAGAGAGAAAGGAAAAGGTGCACAGTTTTACCCAAAGGTTTGCAGCATATCTCAAAAAAAAATTTGAAGCTGACAGACCTTCGGACAAGGTCCTGATTGAATATTATACCTCAGCTTTAGGCCCTGAGTTGGACATGTTTGCCAAAATAAAGGCTAAGCCTACTTTGGCGGAAACCTATGAAGAGGCGGAAAGGGAAAGCATCAGAGATTACCCCGAACGGTCAGGAGATAAAATTGTGGGGAGGAAAGCCTTGTCGTTTAATAAACCTAAGGAAGAGCAATCACCAAATTTTGAAGGTATGGCAAAAATGATGCAGAAGCTTTCTAACAGAATTATAGACTTGGAAAAGGAAAAGGAAGCTCAAAAGTTCTACAAGCCCTATTACAAGAAAAGGGAGGATAACAAACAATCCCAACCTCCTCCACACAATTCAACATCTATGAATTTAACAGAGGTAGGAATGGACAACTTTTTGCACTTTACACCAACAACCCCACTCTAAAAAGAATTGTCCTCAATGGATAAACTCAATGACATTGGTTATGAATCAATTGTTGGATTCTAAATTAACAGAAGATGGAGATGAAGAAAAAAAAGACAGTACCACTTCAACGAAAGAACAAGAAGATGAGACCATGGTTCTGTGGAATTCTGTTTCGTTATTCGATGTTGAGAAAGAAAAGAATTGGGGATACGAGGACGTCATGGAAACAAATGTTACAACAAGGAGCCAAGGGTCAGTTAAAGAAGACAGTATCATACTCCCAAAAATCAAAAGGCTGCCGAAAAATGTTAAAAAATTTCAGAATAATTCCTCAATTGATAAAATTCCCAAATTCACCATTACCATCCAGGATCCTAGGCAGACTGATGCGTTCGCCACGCCCACTGAAGAAAAAATGAATGTTGATAAGCCACATTGCACTGAACCGCAGATGGATTATGACATCGTGGAATATATAAAGAAGGTGAAGGCGAACGTTTCCCTATTTGAGATGTGTAAAGTGCCGCGGCAAAAGGAAAGACTATTGAAGGCGCTTGAAGCATCGGATGAGAAGCTGCCCACTGACAATCGACCCAAAGAAGAAGAAGAAATTGGAGAAACCAGGATTGGAGGTAAGTCTAAGAACAAACATCCACCGTTCCTCCTCACTTTTGAAATTTTTAATCACAACGTACATAATTGCTTGGTAGACTCAGGGGCGTCGATTAATGTCATGCCAATATCAGTCTGTAAGAAGATAAACGGGCAACCTAAGCCATCCACGTGGAGGGTTGTTCAGTTGGACAGGACGAATGTAAAGGTAATTGGTGAGATGGAGGATGTCATGGTCCGCCTGTCGTCAAACGATAGAGTGTGCCAAGTTATTGATATAGTGGTGGCCGACATACCAGACGCTTATGGTCTTGTTCTAAGCAGAGATTGGTCGGCCAAACTAAACGGATATTTTGCCTCTGATTGGTCGCATCTTTGGCTGCCATATAAAGGAAGTCCGAACCAAATTAAAATTTTGAGGGAGCCTCATATGAAATACAACGTTACTCAACTTGAGGAGAAGAATGAACCAGTGGATTCTGTGTTGGGAAATTATTTTATTGAATTGGAACCAGGGAATTACCAAGCAGAAGAAGCCAGCAACACGCCAGATGCCCAGCCTGATCTCCTTCAATTTTCACAGGCTGATGAAATCGACTGTAAAATAGTAGACTTAGCAGTAGGAGTAGATTTGCATGCAGTAGTTAGTGATTTCTGGACTTTGTTTTTTGATGGCTCTAAGACGTTAGAAGGGTTAGGGGCCAGCTGTGTCCTGATTGACCCCAAGGAAAATAAACATTTTCTTTCATGTAGATTAGAGTTTGAGTGTACGAATAACACGGCTGAGTATGAAGCGTTGGTACAAGGTTTAAGGAAAGCAATCGAATTAAAGGTAAGTAATTTGAAAGTTTTTGGAGATTCTGAAATAATCGTGAAACAGATTCGGAATCAAATACATTGTATTTCTCCTCACTTAAAAGCTTATCAAAATGAGGTATGGGACCTACTCAGATGTTTTGATGCATTTAATATTATATCAATTCCAAGACAAAAAAATGCAGCAGCTGACTTGTTAGCCACATCAGCTGCTAGGCTTGTACCTACTAATAATCGATGCTCCGTTGAATTGCTTTTCAGGCCCTCAGTCCCTGACATGATTACCAACCTACGAGTGTTCGACGACGACCAACATATTATAGAATGCTTAACAAATGACGAGGTATTTAAAGGAGCGATTATAGATGATGAAGAACATCAGGCCGAGCTGAAGTTTGATAATTTCATCCTAAAGGAGTCAGAACTTTAGAAAGAGTGTTTGATTTAAATGAAAAGTTCAGAAGACCAGCAAACGTGAAGACTCACAGCTCATCTCTACAATTCGAATTGATAAATTTAGGGACTGAGACAAATCCTAAATATGTGAATCTTGGCAAATGTTGTTTGCCGGCAGAAAGAGACAAGTTCATTAGTCTTTTCAATCAATATAAAGATGTTTTCGCCTGGACATACGAAGATTTGAAGACATATGACACCAGCATCATCCAGCATGTTATCCCCATCAGATCTGGCGTCAAACCTTATCAGCAACCTTTAAGAAAAATGCACCCCAAATTGGAACCTCTGATTCAGAGTGAAGTTAAGAAATTATTGGATGCTAGGATCATTTTTAAGGTCAGACACTCTGAATGGGTCTCCAATCTGGTACCAGTGAGAAAAAAGTCTGGATAAATCAGGCTATGTGTGGATTTCAGGAATTTAAACCGCGCTTCAGACAAAGATAATTGTCTTGTTCCACCCATGGAGCAATTACTACAAATGGTCTCAGGTTCTGAATTATTTTCTTTATTAGACGGATTCTCAGGATACAATCAAGTACTAGTGGCTGAAGAAGACAGATTGAAGACAACATTCAGGACCAGATGGGGAACCTTCGCTTACTGAAGAATGCCCTTTGGGCTTATAAACGTTGGAGCTACATTCCAGAGGGCTATGGACATAGCTTTCCGAGGTTTGATTAGCCATAGTGTTTTAATATACCTCGATGATATTACGATATTCTCAAAGAGGAGAGAAGAACATGCTTTCCATCTATAGCAGATTTTTGAATGCTGTCGGAAATATGGCATCTCACTCAATCCCAAGAAGTGTGTGTTCGCGGTTACAGAGGGTAAGTTGCTGGGTCACGTAGTTTCAAAGAAGGGAATCTCTATAGACCCGGAAAGGATCAAGGCCATTGAATAGATCCCCTTGCCCCATAATAAAAAGGGGATGCAGTCATTTATGGGAACCATAAATTTCGTACGAAGATTTGTGCCAGATTTCGCTCAGATTGTCAAACCGCTACAACAAATGGTGAAGCAAAGCGCACAATTCAAATGGACTGAGATTGAGAAGTATGCATTCAGCAAGATTAAAACTGTTGTTGCACACGCACCCTCCCTAAAAAGCCTAGACTTTGATAAATATTTCATTATGTATACTTTTGCATCTGATGATTCGCTAGCAGCTGTGCTTACCCAGAAGGAAGATGGGGGGGATGAGTTCCCAATATCTTTCATGAGCACTGGTCTACAAGGGACCGAATTAAATTACCCGGCTATTGATAAACAAGCTTATGCAGTATTCAAAGCAGTGAAACAATTCAGGCCCTATATATTAAAAAATCGAACCAAGGTGATTGTCCCATACCCAGCTGTGAGGTCACCTTTTGTACAAAAGGAGTTAGGAGAAAGAAGGGGCAATTGGGTAACAGCTCTTCAAGAGTATGACCTTGAATTCAAGCCAGCTTCTATAGTTAAAGGGAAAGGTTTATGCAAACTGATGACTGAAAATGGAAACAATGAAGAACATGCGTGGGAAGATGAAGCTGAGTTACATCTGATGGATGTATGTCCTTTGTTCACAGCCCCCGAGTCTTGGTATAGAGACCTCGTGCATTACCTTCAGGCAGGATTGTTGCCAGGACATTGGAATTCCAAGCAAAGAAGAGCACTATGTCTCAAATCAGCTTCCTATCAAATTGTTGAAGGAATATTATTCAGAAAAAACTACGACAGAGTTCTTTTTAGATGCTTAGAGAAAGAAGACGCGACGAAAGTAATGACAGATTTGCATGACAGGCCTGCTGGAGGACATTTTTCAGGAGATACCACTGCTCACAAAATTCTCAGGGCCAGTTACTATTGGCCCACACTTTTCAAATATGCACACGCCCATGTCCGAAAGTGCGATATTTGTCAAAGGTGTAGTGGAAGGCAATCTAAAGCAGCCGCACCACTAAATCCTGTGATGATCACGAAGCCGTTCGAACAATGGGCGTTGGATATTATTGGGGAGATAAAGCCGAACTCTTCCCTACAACACAAATACATTTTAACCGCAACCGATTACTTCACTCGTTGGGTCGAAGCCATCCCGTTGCGCAAAATCAACGAAGACGTGGTCATCAACTTCCTGCAGGACCACATTATGACCAGGTTTGGAGTTCCAGTTTCTTTAGTCTTTGATAATGCTACTTACTTTTCATCGATTAGATTAACTGCTTTTGCTCATGAGAAAGGAATTAAGTTGCATTACTCCGCAAATTACTATCCACAAGGAAATGGCCTGGCTGAATCTACTAACAAAAATCTGATTAGAATTTTAAAGAAGGTTGTGATAGAAAACCAGAGGAGTTGGCACTCAGCGCTACCAAACGCCCTTTGGGCTGATAGAGTTACCCCCAATTATTTGATAGGAGTGTCACTGTATACCCTTGTGTATGGTAAAGAAGCCATTCTTCCCCCCAATATCATGCTACCCTCCTCCATAATAGCTCAAGAGTCTAGAGGGTCGGAGAATGAAGTTTTGCAAATAAGGATATGTAATCTTCTGAAAGCAGAAGAGGCTAGATCTAAGGCCAGAGAACGCTTTAAACAACAACAAGAGGTAATAAAGAGATGGTTCGACAAGCACAAGGCAGGAACAAAAGACTTTGAAGTGGGAGATTTGGTTCTCAAGTGGGATCACCCCCATGATGAGAAAGGAAAACACACGAAATTCTAGCAGTTGTGGGTAGGTCCTTTCCAGATTGCTGCAAATCTTGGCCCTTCCACTTATAAGTTACAAGATCTACAAGGGTGGGAAGAGAACTTACCAGTAAATGGTTTAGTTCTCAAGCCTTATTTTTCCTGAGTTTCATTTGTCTTCTTTTATCTTGTATATAAATAATCTGGTTTGGTCGTCTTTTTGAGTCTTTAAGTCATGAAGTTTAGTTTTGTTTTAAGTTTAAATTTCTATCGATTTCAATAAGGGAGACAAACCCGCGGTTGCATGGGAACCTCAGATTTTTGCATGATTAACATTCATGGGTATAAGACTGTGTATTGATGTTTATCTAAAAGAACTTCTTCCATTTTAGCAGTTTTCTCGAATAGCTGTGTACGCATTGAAGTCCTACTTAACCCCTGTGAAATAAACCAGAATCAAAAAGTCTGGAATACTATGTTGAGGCTCCATCCATGTCAAATTTAAAATGTCCTAAGGAGTGACAACAAAGCGCCCATGGAAAGAAGCGAGGTAAACAGTATATGAAATACAAATGATCCCATGTCAAGAAATGAACGCCAAAAGGTAGATAAGAGTCAAAAACTCCTATGAAAGCATTATACATCAAAACAAATGCTGAATCTATAAGCACTAAATCGCCAAAAGTTCCTCTCCGTCCGTGAGTTGAAACGTGAATACGCCTCTCACACAAAAGGACACTTGGGATAGAGGAGCCTGAATTAAAATTCAGAAAGAAAAGCATGCAGGAGGACTCATATGAAAAGGACAAAAGTCCAAAAGCACAAAAGTGCTCAAGTGGCATGGGAATGAGAACAAACGAATATTTCTGTTTACCATGTGCTACAATCCTGTGGTGTCCAAGCTGCCAGCTACCTGAAGACAAAAGTAACAATGAAACTCATCTTTCCGCCTCAATAGAGTTATCTGGACTTGAAAATCTTCGTTTCCACTCTACCAAATTGGACTATCATCAATGATTTAAGGTACACACTGTGCCATTTGAGAGATCCAGATAGCTGGAAGAATTCAATGGTTTCGTTTGTTATTAAACAGTCTGCCACTCAAGGAATAATCATCCAGAGGTCTAGGTTCACCAGGTAATCGCCAATTGTTGCAGCTGCAAATGTTCTCCCCAAATTTTTCAAATTTTGGTCCCCTCCTCATGATTTAGTGTTGCTTTGAATCATTTGGATCCGTGAATTTTTTGGTCATGTTTCCATTTTGGATGATTTTGAAGATTAACTCTCATCCTGTTCTCAGAAGTTGCTTGTGTTTGAAAATTGGTGTGGGTCGCAGACTTTGAGTTTGGTTTTGCTAGTCGGTCGGATAATTTGTTCTATGAAAAGGCCGTTGTGTCGGAGGTGAAATAGAGTTTTGACCGCTGCTGAATTTTTAAAGCTGTTTCGAACACTTAATATTTTGTTGATCAGGCGTCAAATTATGTTTGATCGGAGGTTCTTGTCTGTTCGTCTTCCGCTGTTGCGGCTCCCAAAGCAGCTAAGCACCCGAAATGTAAAGCGTTCCGCCCGCCGATGCGTGTTGGTCTTTTAGTTGCATGACTGTAGTCTTTTCTCTTCCGCCATTGCGGCTGTGCAAAGCGCTCGCCTATCGATGTCAATGTCTTTCCGACTTCTGATTGGGAGCTTTCCCGCCCATATTTTAGGTCATATCTTTTTCGACCCCGACAGGCTTAAGTGGGTTCGCAATGCCCATCACCTTTAAAGACCCGCTTATGCGGCTGCAAATAAGTATACCTTGCCGATGTTAGCGTTCTAAGCCGTCGATGAGTTTTTTTTTCTCGTCCTTGGTGATTCCTTCGAACCCTTAGGTGGACGAGATAGTGGTGTCAGCGTTTGTTAATTCCTCATAACAGTAATGCACACAGTCTTTTGTTGATTAGCCATTTGGTTGATATAATTTGTTGTTTTGTTTTATAATGCAGTCCCAATGAATGATGCACATTGGATTATTGCAGGTGGACTCAAGGGACTAATTCAAACTACCACGGCGCGAAGGCATAGCTGGGCAGTTTTGGCAAATATCGAACCGTAACCAGCATGGATCGCAAGGAGGGCAAGTGGAGTAGGAGACAAAAGCAGTAACGACAAACGGCGCAGACCTGAACGGTCTGTCGGTTACTTAGCGAATCATGAGTGCGCGCAGAAAGGATAAAAAAAAGGATATGAAACGTTTGAGGGACCGAAAATTCACACGTTTGGGGGCAGTCCAAGCGGTCTACTGTTTTTCGTTTAAATATTTGAAAGTTAGAATTTACAAAGGCTTTTTCCCTCGAAAAACTTGTAAACTATTGCTTGTAAGAGGAACTATTTCGTTTTACAAACCAAAAATTGCAAATTTTGCCTGTTGGAGAAAGTGCTATGTGGAATGTATCAATACAATTAAATGAGCGATGTTGAATGGGAACTATTTCGTTTTCAACTGTGTTTCATTAACTGTGAGAGCGTTCTAACTTCTTGAACCTATGTTCTTGTCTGAATGTTCTTCAGTATACTTTGTGATGTTTCCACTATGAGTAATGGGATTTTTAACTGATGATGAGCTATCTTATCATGTATATTTTTAATCATGTTTATATGTTTGGTTATAAGAACAGCTATCTGCGATTTGCCATAACACATGGACAGTAGTGCATTACTCATGAATTAATATCCAGCTCTCTAGAGATAGTTTAGTTAGTATTTATTTTCTTACACATATGTGATCTAGATGCGTGTGAGTTCTTAGACGAGAGGTAAAAACCTGCGCATCACATTGTGACTACTCCTTGCATCCTTTATCACCCTGCATGATTAAATAGGCACTTGTATTTCATATTTAAAGTCAAAATACAAAATATACGGTGGACCGGGACGCAACCGGTAAACCCTTTTGTTACTTGACCTACGGTAGCCGGACCGCAAAATGGACGGATTCCATACACCAAACAGTCACGGGCTAATTGGGAACATTGACTGGGGAGAATCCCTTGCTGTTGCTGCCTGCGAATTTCCAGGCCTCAACAGAAACTGAGATGGAGATTCTGAACTGCACCTTCCAAATCTTGGGCCTGAGTTCCACAGTAAAACTCACCGAGAACCGAGTTGAGGATGCTAACTTCTCGCAGAAGAGAATTGCAATCTTTCTTACTTCTACAGGAAAGAGTGCCTATTGCTCCTTCCTTCCACCCGGAGCAGTTACAACCAAGTATTGTATTACTGCTTGCTGTAAAAAACTCACCAACAGGAAGACTGAGCCCGAGACCAAAACTCAAACACCACAGAGGACTGCCGACATGGGGAGAGCAATGACAGGAGAAGAAGGCAGAGAGAGCAAGCCTTTCTTTAAAGAACACCCTGCAAAGTGGCAGAGACTCCCACATAATCTCCTGCAAAACTCCCTCGTCTACGCCTGAAATTACATCGAGTAGAATCCTCTCCAGCAAGAATGCAAAACGGGCAAGGATCAGAACACTGTTCGAAGAAGCTGGGGGGTGAAAATGGAGTCTAGAGGAAGCCATATTGCGAGGGATGACAGGAACTGGTGCGTGCAAACTGGAACAACATTTACGCTGGAGTAGATGGGAGTTAAGGACGTCGGGGATTGAGGAGAGCGGGAGCACACGCAGCATTGGCATGGGAGATGGTAGGACAATCGGATAATGCGCTGGAGTCTTCACATATAACCATGGCACCGTGATCAATGCAAAGAGGATTAAATCCTTTAAACCAAAGTTTATTAGGGTATAGGTTTAGGAGGGGTATCTAACCCATTAAGTTGAAAATGCCCTTGCGGTAGGGAGGCCTCCACATTTGCTAAGTCATCGGCAGCTACATTATTGAGCAAAGGATATGGTACAATTCATAGTGTGTAGATAGAAGAGGGGTAATTTTGTCATACAACCGACTACATTTTATCGAGTCAGTGGTGTATCCATTAAGCATTTTATATATGACATGTCTAGAGTCTCCAAATATCGCAACCCTGAAGAGATCAGTGTCGGTGAGGATCGTCAATCCCTGAAGAAGAGCCATCCATTCAGCCTCATTATTGGTCCTGTAGCCTAATCCCCAGGCAAAGGTTTGTTCAATTTTTCCTTCAAGATCCAAAAGGATCTCTCCCACACGTGCCACCCCTGATATTTTGTTAATATTATAGTTCATAGATTTGGTAGTATTAATTAATATTTGCATGTTATCTTTTGACTTTGTATTATTTTTTATGAACTTGAGAAAGTGGTGTTTCTACAATGATGATGATGTTGCTGAACAAATGCAAGCACTGGATGTGACTGAGTATCCAACTAAGTGCTCGAAATACATTAGTCGACAATGGAAAATTTTGCATAATGACTCAATGGGCCTTGTCAATTGTCGCTAGCTTAGTATGGTCAAGTTGAGTGCGGGGTTGCCAAAGTTGGGGCCTTTCACCCATGGGTAACTTTGAAGACCAACTCTCCTACGATAGTTCCAAATGCATGCCACTCACCGCACTCATTGAATTCATCCTGAGTGCCTAGGATTTCTATACCCTTGTCCTTGTTGATGGATACAATCTCCCATCACCATATTTCCCTATAGAGGCTTGGGAAAATGTCTGTACATGGCCAACATCATTGCTTTGACTCTAAGTTGTGTATTGCCTCCTCGGGTGATGAACAAACATGGCTATGTCATGTCTTGAAAGAGGGTGCATTTTTCTTTTAGCATGCCTCAACATAATTGCATGGGCTCATATGGCAATTATTAGACGTGCAAACCCACTACTTTCTCTCACATCTTAAGAATTTGCATCCCATAACTTACAATAGATCTATGGTGATCTTGTCAATTAGGTATAGTCCTGGCAGTTGTGGGGTGTAGCATATCCTCCCTACCCAAGTTATATTCCCGTAAGTGGCATGTTGAGCTCATAATGAACATATTGTTGTAGTGTCTTTGACCCTTGTTGTTGACACGGCTTATGCCCTAAAGAATCTAGGGTTCACCTTGGGTACCATCCTTGAAGTGAGGGGAATGCTCAGGGGTTTGCCCGAAGATAATTACCTAGAAAATAGAAGATCTACGATGATCCTACTATCATCATACACACTTTGGACCCAATTATCTCATCAACCTCTACCCTCATTGCAAAAATGGAGACTTGTTTGATTGCACACCTTCAAAGTTTAAATACCTCTAAGCAATTCACTCCTCTAGTATTTAGGATCATAACAATTGATGAAAGTGCAATTGTAACTTGTAAACCATAGTTTTTGTGTAGCACGATATGTATTACTTGTAATCACATTATTGTATACACTTAAACGTTTGATATATATTTCAACTAGGTTGTAATGTAACTAATGGTAATATGAAAGAAGGTATTTGTAGGTATGCTCAACTAGAATATTGTTATTTTGTTTGGATAATGTATACACTGGAATTGTTTGTTGTGTTATGTTAAATGTGTAATTGTGCATGAATAATGTGTGTGTAATGATTTATTTTGTAATTTGTAACAAATAGCTACGTTTGGGAAGGACAATATATTGGTGATGCTTATTGGTCAGAGAATAAAATCCCTCGATATTTAAATGAGAGGAGTTATTAGCCCTTCAAATAATACAATGTTTTCTTCTAATTTTAAATGTCTAAGTTATTCAATGGTAATACCTTAAATATATGTTTATTTGAATGGAAGGAAATAATCCTAATAACCTTACAAAATATTTTGAATGCTAGAAAATGAGGGTTGGGGCCTCCAAATACATGTGGTGCATTATCTCTTGTAAATAATAAAAAAACATGCTCGTTTATTTCATGCAAAACTCTAATTTCAAAAGCATCATTTACCCAATAATACTTTGTGTGATTAGTGCTTCCAAAGGCTTCAAACTTGTCTTAAAAGTTGACGTTTGTAAAACTTGGAAGAGAAATAAATATTTAGCATATTTTTTTTAATGAAGTTAGTACATATTCTATTCTAGAAGTAAAACTATTTCTTGCAACTTTTAATCATGGAAGGGTTTCATGAATATATAACCTTCAACTTAAAACTAAGATCAACTCTTCAGAATTGATTATTGATAATAAGACATTGTTGATTTTCATTTTTCTTAAAAAGCTCTTACTTATGGTCAAAGATTCAAGGGAGAATGAGCCGAGAATGGGGCCTAGGAGATTGGTGATGGATACCTAGCAATGTTTTGGGAGGATCTATGAAACCAAATGCCATGCCTCAAATCTAACATTGCCTCTCATTAAATACATTACTAAGATGAGCTCTTATTGGATTGGTAATTAATCATTTTTTAAACTAGGGACACCCAAAGCTACTCCAAAGATGCTCTACTAAATTTTGAGAAATGGAGACACCCACTTTAATGTCAAGATGACATTCCTATTGATCTTATCCAAGTTATGTGGATCAAACTCCAGAAATGAATGGTATTATTTGATGGGGAAAACAAGCCATTGATGGAACAAACACAAACAGGTACAAGAGATCAATTTTCGACAAAGGTTTGGAACTCTAACCAATGGCTAAATATCTCTACCTTTTATGGCAACGATTTAGAAAAAACAAACTTACTTGGGATAATATCAACAAAAAAGACGTTTAGTGACTATATTGACATGTAATGTGCTTACTCGACACTAAGGATATTGATAATCTCTTTAAGCATGTATGTACACTTGAGGTATATGGAATTGGATCCACATTCTTATGAGAATTATTATTTAATATCAACAAGATATACTCTAGTTGCTTCAAACATCACTTCTAAGTCCCTTTAATCTTAAATTGAGGCTCAGTTTTGGGGCACTATTCCTATGTGTATGCTATTGAACATCTAACTTGAGAGAAAATTATATATATATATTTTTTATGGAAAACACATTCTTATCAAGCTTACCTGAATGAAGGTAACTCAACAAATTTCCAAATTATTTCTAGCAAAGTGCTAGTCTTTGGAGGATTGTAAGTGGATTGAAGAGGATCAAGCTAGATTAGCATTTGGAGTATCCCGGTCAATCCATTTATCCTACAATTATTTATCATCATCTGAAGTGAACACTTCTTTAAAACTCAATTTCAATGGAGCTTCTTGGGGTAATCCACATTGATTCAGTTTTGGAGGTATCCTAAGGAGTGAGAAGTAGGTTTCATATATCACTATGCCCAACATATTGGACTTTGTATAAATAATCTTGTAGAACTACTTGCTCTTGATTATGGTCTTAAGCAAGATCATTCATTACAAGTGAGTTATTTTACCATAGAGGGTGACTAAATTGGACAAGATTTCTTTTGGATGGAAGTTTGAATGAATCCGTTGCATTGGAGTCTCTTTCCTTCACTTCTAAGCATTTTCCATGTGCTCCATTATTTTTTGACTTATTTGGATCTTTCTTGGATTATGATACAATTAAAATGTGGTGGATAGAGATTTTGACCTTCAAAATTAGTTATTGTATTCATGTAAACAATTGAGCCGAAAGAATCAAGATGTAGACCTTCTGCAACAAAAAGGCTAACTGATTGATATACAGGTAAAGTACACCTCCCTCGTCATGATCACAAAATTGACAACTTGAACTATAAACCTCATCGGAGACTTGGATCTTTGAGTACTAGCCCAATTACCCTTCATTGTAGATGGTCCTACCATTTGGTTATCATAAGTATTATGAATATCCTTGGTTATCCTATTATGTATGCCCTTAACCCTTGTCATGTGTTAACAAGTTTTGATACTTCCTTTACAAGTTTAGATCCAAAGCGACGACATTTAAACCTCAATGAGATATATACCATTAGCCATATCTTCAAAATTTGGTTAATCATTATAAAAAAATCACCATCAACACTATTGGGGATGAGGAGCATGCACATTAATCACATAGAGTTCAAGTGGAATCAAGATAAGATAGAGACATTTACATTTTCATGCATTCCTAGGATGCACTTAGTGTTAAGGTACTCAATGAAAGTAGCAACCTCGACGATGGATTATTCATCCAAGTTGTAGAAAAATGGAGCGTCGCATTAATAGAGACATTAATCATTATTGTTATATAGAGAAAAATGTGTTCATTCAAACATGAATCCATCAACTCATTCTACATGTTTCATTGTACTAAAAATGGTGGAGGATTAAGCATGAATTAGATGATTGGACATATTGGTTTAATGATGGGCCAATAAGCAATGATTGGGAAAAATTATGTTAGATTTCAATCTCATTCAATGTTTCATCATCATATGAATAGAAGGTGTATCTCATTTCAAGTGTGAGGCATGAAAAATCATGGGAAACTCCTTTATCTATGATCCATTACCTAGGATGTTGTTATCAACATGGTCATATCAAAGATCTAAGTTATCATGGTGTGTTAAGTCTGTATTTTGACGTTATTCCTCTCATTGGATTTTCTAAATGGGTTATTTTTACAAGATATAATGGCAACTATTTACATTACCACCCACAAAGTGAGTGTGTATAGTATTTGCAATGTAGATTCTTTGTGAAATTCCTTGGTGGTTTATTTTCATTTCTTCTTTGAGTTAACATTGGGTTCATATTGGGGGTTTCTATATGTTGTCTCCCGAGTTGTACCTTTCACAAAAGCTTCCTCTAGATATCTTCGTGTAGAGGAATAGGATAAGAGAGAATACAAGGCTAAGGCATGTTGTGTGGGATGCACCTCCTGCGCCACTCTAGGCCAACGAATCAATCCTTGATCCTAAAGGGGGGTACCCTCATTGCTTATAAGCCAATCATTCTTGTCTATCACCCAATAAAATCCAATTTATACATGGATTTTTTACTTGATTTACAACAGAAACTGGTAGTGCATGAGGTTAACTTATGCTACTAAAAGGGGCTTAGGATGATAATATTTTAGAATGAAAGAGCATCACACATTGCAGACCACAAACTCAATGGAACAATATTTAAGGGTGCCTTCATCAGAGCTTTATCATTAGAATATAAGTGTAAGATTGCCAACATATCACACAGAAGAGATCAAATTATTCTTTCTATCAATACTATGTATATAACATACATAAAAACAATGGCCAAGATGAGCATAGATCCATTGATTCATTCAGTATAATAGAAGACAGTCATTCGAGGAAAAGAACCATAAGAACATGTACAAGGTTTGTTGCTTCAATCTAGTAACAACACTGCCTCGGTCATGATCTTATTCAACAAATTCATGAAAGTTGTCTAATAGAAAAGAAATACACCAAAATGGATCCTTCAATCGTAGTCAAGGGTCTATTGTTCATCTTTTCAATGAGGGACTTCAAGTTATGCTTAGAATAAGAAGAGAAATACGAAACGAAGAGAATGATAGAGCTCATGTTATAGATCTTGAAAATCCAGTAGAATTTCGTTAACCTTATAGTATAAAAAATTGTGCGTTCCTAATTTCTAAAAACATTCCTTCTTTTATAACCTTTGATTTTCTTATGATGCTTCATCCTTAATCAAACTAGCATGTATGGGAGAATACTAGTGAGCTTGAGGCCATGCATTGTCAAGGGAGAGCTAGAATTTCTTAATAGTCAAATGGTGAAAATTGTCGGGTTATACCTACCCTTCATGCCCCATTTCATTCCTTTATTTGTTGTTAGGGGCCCTCAAAAATGATTGCAACTTGGATAATCCCCTTTTCCTGCCTCTTGATCGTCATCGTGATCCATTATGATCTTCCCTTGCTTCGAATCATTACTTTTTGGTATTTTTGGTGCTTTCTGTTTCGGGGGGAGGAAGTTGGGAAGTATTCGACCGACCGGTCTCTAGGCCAATGGTTCGATTACCTCTAGATCTCCACTCTGGTCTCTTTTTACCTACAAGATGCTCATGTATCTTGTACATGTTAACTAACATTCCTATCTCCCTTTATATTCATGAAGGTCTTATCTACCTCGTAATAAGGGGTGTAGTCAATATCTTTGAGGTTTTGGATCATTCTCTTTAGCAAGGCTCAAGTGGCAATGGATGGCCTTAACTGATTATATATCTCCACAATAGTAGGGATGGTATTCTTATTATACATAAGTCACCAACTTAGGAATAACTTCTTTGAATATTCTTTTATAGGCATCCTCCTCATGCAAATTTGACTTATCATCCCAAGGGTAGGGTAGACCATGATTGATCATTGTGCTAAGATCTACCAGGAATGGTTGTATTAGATTTTATGAATCCATCACTTTAGTCTTAGTTATCCTCAAGCTAATGAACTTTCTTATGGATGTTTATATGTCCATATATACCACAGTCATATCCTTAATGCCCAACATGCCTAGTTCCTGAGTATAAAGCGTGTTGTTGACCCCTTTTGACACTTTCTTTGTCTCATACCTAGATTGAATATCCTACTCTATGTTACTTAAGTACTTGATCACTTCTTTATACAAAACATTAAACTCCAAATATAATTGGAGGTGATTTCTTATGAAAGGGAAGTCTCGTGATACATGTTCTCAAAGTGAATTCTTTATGTGTTGGAGAGTCTTAACCGTCGTTGCTTCATTAAGGGCTTCTTCATGACTGGATTTCCACACTTATATCTCCTCCCTTGTCCCAACAATCTCTTTCTTATATCCGTGGAGATTCTTCTTTGTTACATTGAGTTTTTGTCCTTGAGCCTTTAATTTCTCTTTCCTCTTCTCTGTGAGACTGTAAGCTTTTAATGTGTTCATGGTGTTGTTCCCAACCTTAGTTCTCCATTTTGTCACCTCTCAAGTGAGTTGCTCAATCATCATCAATTGTGTTATGGATTTAGTAGAAGTAACTTATTGGATGTTAGAAGATGCTAAGATTAGTTCCTTACATACCTTTGTGATCTCATGTTTGGTGGCATTGACTTCTAATTTAAAGACTAACTCTCCTATCATGCCACAATCATCTTCTAACTCCCCAATTATGCTCTCTATTATTTGCTTTTGAGTTTCTAAGGATACATTATCCCTTCTAGAGAAGTCCACTTTATTGTAACATGAGAAGTTACATTTAAAAAAAAAACCTTTCCTTCTCATTCCGCAATTTAAAATTGCAAAACTAGTTTATTCCTTGTCCTATCCTCCTAAACTCTTCACCAATTTTATTGATAGGTCCAAAGCCATTTGGTTCTATATTAAAATATTGAGTTTTCATGCCACTCATCTTTTATTTATTTTGCAAACCGTCCAAGCTCTAAACCCCTATCGAGTCCAACTAGATCATGTCATAAGTTACAAGCCTACCAAAGTTAAAAATATCCTTTATGGTAAAAAACTTTATGTTTATTCATTTTACTTCAAAAAAAAATATTCAAATCCAATATATGTCCCCCTATCCCAAATCGAACCTTGAAATAAAGTTATCCCAAATTAAACCGACTTATTCTTTGCCCCATCATCCTAAACTATTCACCACCAATTTTATTAATAGGTCGAGAGCCATTTATTTTATATTAAAATATGGAGTTTCAATGCCACTCATCTTTTATTTATTTGGCAATGCAGGCAATCCAACTAAATCATGTCATAAGCTATAAGCCTGCCAAAGTTAAAAATATCCTCGTTTTAATGTTTGCAAACAAAAAAAATGGTTTTTATTTTAAACCCAATATTTTGTCCAACTATCTTAAATCGAACCGTGGGTTAAAGTTAAAGTTATTACGAATAACTATGAGAGTATAAAAGTTATTAAAAAAGATTTTTATTTTTTAAACCCTATGTAGTCCAACTAAATCATGTCATCAATTATGTTACATTGGACCATATACACAGACCCAGAATTGGCACGAATTGGTTGAAGGCCGCAAATCTGCGATTGGACGGTGCATGGAAGGCAGAATGGGACCTTTATTCTGCAGCATTGCGAGCCACGGGCGTTTAGCTGACCAATGCAAATGACACGCTGATTTGGTCTTTTAACAAAATCGATGGGCATGTAACAACTTCTTCTGTTTATACCTTTATTTCAGGCTTGATTGGGGTGTTCGATCGGAGCTGGCATTGGCAAGATCTTTGGAGATGGCGGATACCGATGAAAATTAAATGCTTTACATGGTTGTGCTTAAACAATAAAATATCCACATGGGATAATCTGATGAGGAAAGGCTGGAATGGCCTAGACATTTGCCATTTATGCCACAGGGAGGCCGAGACAATTGAACATTTGCTCGTTGAGTGTCCTTTTGGTATAGATGTCCGTAGATGCGTTTTCGACCATCTGGGACTGGTGCATAGTTGCGAGATGGAGGCCCTTCGGAATGTCATTGCAAATTGGATTAAGCATGGTATGGAGCCTGGTTTTTTATTATATTTTTGTTTCTGGGTTATATGGCTGTGTAGGAACGCATGGATTTTTTCTGGCATAAAGCCTTCAGCTCATGTTACAGCCCTCGGCTATCTTGATTTGGGGGCATCTTTGGCTGTGTAGGAACGCATGGATTTTTTCTGGCATAAAGCCTTCAGCTCATGTTACAGCCCTCCGCTATCTTGATTTGGTGGTATCTTTTCCATCCTCGATTGGGAAAAGCAAAAGCAAAATCAGGAACATTGGATTAGGACCGTAATGTTTTGATGCCACCAGTTTTTTTTGATGGAGCGGCCACATCCACTGCTGGAGGAGCGGGGGTAGTTTTATATATTAGTTGTGATCATCTCTTCTTCATCAGGCTGGGATGTGGTTTTTGCACAAACTACATGTCGGAGCTACTGGCTCTCTTTGGGTTATTACACGTTTCCAGAGTTTTGGGCCTACCTAGAATCTCGGTCTTTAGAGATTCTATGATGGTTATTGATTGGGTTAAGGGGAGGACGAAGCTGAAAGTACTCGACTTTGAGTACTGGTGTAATCGAATTGCTGATTTGGTACATGGTTTCACTCCTTTTAACAGTCAATGTATCTATCGAGAACACAATCAATTGGCCGATCGACTCTCTAAGGAAGCTCTGCCCCTCCAAGCCGGAAACCTCCTTGTACAAGAATTCATGGAGGGATTTCTGACCCATGAGGTTTCTATGGATCTATTTTTTCAATAGATATGATGTAGGAAGTCTTTTTGTATGAGGGCTACAACATACTTGGTAGGTGGTTTTTTCTTTGGTTTTCTTGGATGTCATAGAGTGGTGATTGGATTGGCAATAGGTTGATATTTCTGATCTGTATTTCTTCGATCCTGAACAGAATGTAGACTGATGAAATGGATCAAAACCATTATCTTTACTTGTAGTAGGTCCTTTGTTAATGAAAAAAAGGATTGAACTCTTTTTCTTTTGAAAAAAACCTACCATAGCTAAAAATTTATAGTTAATTAATGTTTGAAAAAAATGTCACCTATCCCAAATCGAACCATGGCCACTGGCTTTGATAGCATAAAAGTTCTCCCAAATTGAACCGTGGAAAATAACTTTGAGAGCATAAAAGTTATTACGAATAGCTTTGAGAGTATAAGGTTGAGTATAAGGTTTTCGATCAAATCCACTCCACGTTCATATTTCTAAGTTGACCATGGGTTAAAGTTATTACGAACGATTAGCTTAATTACATTTCTAGGCGTTCTTTCTCCAGAGGGTATTTTGAAAACATTGTTTACTTTCGTTGTCCCTCCTTCAAATGGATTTCTGTCACATTTTGAAAACATTGCTTACCTTCGTCGTCCCTCCTTAAAATGGATTGTGGCCATGTGTCCTCCTGCAGTGCAGTCTTACCGGTGTCCCATCATCACTCCCTTGATCCAATGTCGGCTCTGGCTCTGGCTCTGGCTCTGGCTCTGGCTCTGGCTCTGGCTCTGTTTCGACTTCTCGGCTCCTGCTATGGCTCTGTTTTGACTTCTGGAGCCTGGGCTAGGCAACCGGAGCACTCTGAGCCGTCTTGACATCTCTGATAATCGACTGGAAGGGAACATCACCGGCCTTCTGCAAGACTGCGTTTCACTGAAACGCATCCGTCTGCAGAACAACTTCTTCACGAGCTTCATACCAAGTAATATCTCTAAGCTCTCGTCATTGTATTAACTTAAGATTTCTCATAACAACATCCATGGAACTATACCTTATGCACTGAGACAAATCCAGAACCTTACTAATCTCCTCGTGGACAACAATCTGGGCGATGTCATTCCTCTTGAAATAGGAAAGTTCAGAAATTTGGGAAAGCTCAATCCGAGCAACAATTATATCACGGGAACTATTCCTCGTTTAATTAATTTTGAGGTTTTGGATCTCAACAAAAACTTGTTGCAAGGAAGCCTACTGACATCTCATTTATATTTGCATTTCCATTGAAAGTAACTTATTTACATAACAAGCAAATATAGGTTACATTCTCAAGTTTATTTTGTGTGTGACATAATCGCTTCATGTAGAGAAAGTGCTTTATTTGCTGTTTCAAATCCATCGCAATCTTTCATCTGTATTCTAGGCACAGATTTAAAAAAAAATTGGCCAGGCTTGCCATTCTATAGGATTCTCATGCCCTTGCAGTCTGTGTAAATGAATGGATTCATAATCTGGATCGTCAAGGCTACATTTTGTTGTTTCTCTGTCCATTTTGGTGGGTTTTCTCATAAAATTTGGCGGCCAAAATGAAGTTATCTATGAAAACTTTAAAGGGCAACTGCTTCGAAATCGAAGTCGGTGTGCAGGAGGGAAAACACCTTATGGGGTAATTGAGTAGTAATCTTGTAGCATTTCTTTCTCTCTCTCAATTTGGTGATGTAATATGTTCTAGTTTGGATTGATTTATAAATCTAATTGACGATGTAACTAGAGGACAATAAGACTAGAATATCTCTGTGTATTTTCACGATTTCCATAGTGAATTTCCTTGAAAATTCAATGGATTATAATTTCAATTTACTAGATATTAATGTAAGTGAAATGGCTTTAATGAATGCTAATAAAACGTGAACGGATATAAGGACTCTAGTCCCTTTCTATTTTCACAATTCCAGTCGTTAATATATTTTATTGAAAATTTAATGTAAATTAATTCCAGCTTTGTATATTAATGTGCAATGGGTGAAACAATGTATCATAAATGTAAACAAGATTTAGCTATGAGGCAGCTTAGTCCCGGCCAATGGCAAGGCTGGAAACAACGATAGAACGGGCACTGTGGTGGCCACTGGTGATAGAAAGCGACAAAGATGGGCTACCACGACAGGTGGTAGCAGAAAAGGATTGCTAGAGGTCAACTGTCGTGGTAGCAGAAAAGGATTGCTAGAGGTCAACAGACAGTGATACTAAAACGCAGATAACAAAGGTGCAGCTTGTTGCCTACGCCATTTTTTTGTTTTTTTTCTTGAAACTGAAAGTTATTAAAATGAATCAACGAATAATTGTTTTTTATCTCCATGGGACATTGTAATCTTAGACATAACTAACCAATGTATATGATTTTGATAAAAAAAAAGCAACTAATAAAAATATTGTAATGTTAGTTTAAGATCAGAAGTAAATCTTATGCATTATAACTCAATGAAACTAGGATTATTATTTATAGTCTTTTATATGCATATGTAATTAAATATTGTTACAGGTATAAACTAACTGAGGGGGGTGAATCAGTTAGTTAAGATTTGTCACCAAAAACTTCTTTTAACTTAGAATCAATAAACTTTATGGTGGTCAAACTGTGCTATGAATTCAGAGTCATAAACATAAGAGCAGATAGCATAAAACACAACATTCAATCACAACATTTAATCACATATATGATACACAGATATTTCACGAGGAAACCCATAAGGGAAAAACTTCTTCTTCTTATGATGTCAAAGGCTTCAATGGATGTACATCACTTCTTATTTGAGCACCGACTCAAAGAGGCCGCAACCTCTGAATGCAATTACCAACTTGCTGAGAGCACCAACTCTCACTATAATTCAACACCAACTGGGTGGAAGCACCAACTTCCGGTTTAACCCAGCACCCACTGGGTGAAGACACCAATATTCAATTTCTACAAGCACCAACTTGCAGACAGAGACATAAAGTCTCCCCTAGCACCTCCCTACCTCCCTTAATTGCTAGACTTTTCAATAGAATCAAAATGCAACA
>LPNX010180250.1:381572-397844 GCA_001517045.1 Pseudotsuga menziesii | reverse complement strand
TATATATATATATATATATATATATATATATATCATCTTCTGAGTTCATTTCTCTCTTTGTTCCATCGAAACAACATTCTCAAGCCGTTACAGAACCGGTTCAGCTTCAACATCCTCAAACCGTTACAGAAATGGTTCAACTTCAACATCCTCTGTACACATCCTTACTCTTCAAATCATCATTACAAGCAGTTCCTAAACGGTTCGCATTTCAGGTTCATCATAACTGTTAATCTGGCTGCTCGAATACTCTTCGAATTCTCAACTGTATAGGGCTCTTCGTATTCCTGTTCAAAGATTACACTGAAGCGGCGGGTGAAATGATGGAGCTCGCAAGTAACTTCTCCTTCCGCAACATCGGAGGACAGAAGAAGTTCTCCTTCCGCAGTTTTGGTCATTGATTGCTTGAATGATAGACATCTTGTGATTCTTCAGAAAAGAAAACTTTGTCCAATGCTGGAGTTGAGCCACTGCTTGTTTAACTTCATCGAAAGTTAATTTGCTTATACCCTCGCCGTTGCAGAAAGATAATCGGCTTCAGTCTTGGTATCCTTCTCCGATGTATTTGCCTTAGTCGGCTGATTGTTTAGTTTCGCGTCGGAACCTTTTGTTCTTTCATTCTCCGCCGTTGCGGCTCCCAAAGCAACTAAGCGTCCGAAGTCCAAAGCGTTCCGACTACCGATGCGCTTGTCTTTAACCTTTCCTTTTCCGCCGTTGCGGCTAGGAAAGTCATTCCGCTTTCGAAGTCCAAAGCGCTCCGACTGCCGATGCTTATAGTCGCGCGTGTCTTTAACCTTTCGTTTTCCGCCGTTGCGGCTGGGAAAGTCATTCCGCTTCCGAAGTCCAAAGCACTCCGACTGCCGATGCTTATAGTCGCGCGTGTCTTTAACCTTTTGTTTTCCGCTGTTGCGGCTGGGAAAGTCATTCCGCTTCCGAAGTCCAAAGCGCTCCGACTGCCGATTAAGATTTTCTCCATTGAAACCTGCGTGCCTGCCTCTTTTTCAGTAGAATGCCACATCCATTTGACATCAGTTCCCCTTCTTTTTATAGCAGATTGCCATCAATGACAATACTTTAAGACTGAGAACTAGCTACCATCTACTAGTCCTGAACACACCACTCTGAACGATATTCCAACAAATATACATAGGTTTATAAATGAAAGATTAGAATTATAATACACTTAAACAGTTTATAGTTATGAAATGTAGATAGTAACCATTGTAGGGTAAAATAAAATTGTATTATAACCTTGTATTATAAATACAAATGAAATAGCTTTGTGCATAATTTATGATTCAAATAGATAATATGTTTTGATGATTATATGACATTATATATATAAAAAAAACATAAAATTAAGTATGTTATAGTTAGTATTAAAACAAAATTACAACATTGCGAGACCATATGGGTTCAAAGAATGAAAAAAAAATGTCTTCAAGATTAATTAACTATCAAATTATATTTTTATATGGTTAGATTTAAAGTTAATGTAAATTTATTTTAATTGATTTTTTAAATTATATTAGTTAAAAATAAATTTACAAATTCAAAGTGAATTTATTTTAATTTATTTATATAGCAATTTTATTAATTTATTTATTTCAATAAACTTATGTTTTTATTTATATAGTAATTTTTTGAGTTTATTTAAAAACTTCAATATGTTATTTTCAAGATTATAGATTTTAAATTGCATTGGTATATGAAAGGGTTTCTCTCTAACCATATGTATTAAATTGTAGAGATATAGATCTAAACACTAGCTTAAAGGTAGAAAAATTGTCATGTATTTAGGAAGAAGTATTATGTTTAAAAATTACAATTTGAGGTACCCATATTTATATTAGGAAAAATGATAAAGTTAATAACTGGATAAGAGTGCATTGAGAGATTTGCCTTGTTAATATTTTATTTATTTATTTAGATCTTAACAACATTTAAATTATATTTCTAAATGGATATGATTAAATAGTTTTTCATATAATTGCACATTTTATATTTTTATTATAAAGCTGAAAAGAAAAGCATTGATCATGAGAAAAAAAACACCCAAATGTAGGAAACTTTAGTTAGTAGGCTCTATCTTTCTATTTTTTTAAAACTATACATTGTTGTTTTTTTGCCTTTTTACACTAAATATGATAATATGGTGAAAAATGACACTATTATCATGTAAAAGTATTATAATGCCCATGTTTTTGATAACACTTAAAACATGAGATTCAACCAAAGTTAGATTTTATAGTGTAACTATTAATAGTGCTATTAATCACGAATTTATGTAAAAATGATATCATATATGTGATTATATTTTGAAAATTATTCAAGTCTTATACTGTGCAATTCAACAAATAATTTAAGGGGACTTCATTTGTGTGTAGTTTATTTGTAGTTTTTTCTTGGATTTGGAATTTGTGTGTAGTTTATTTGTATCTTGGTGAGGAGAGAGGTTTAGATTTGGGGACATGTTGATGTTTCCCTTTAATCTCAATAGTCCTCTATCCATTTCCCCATAATTAGTCAAATCTTTTAAATTTTTTTACATTTTGTCTATCCATTTCTTTTAAGTGATATCAAGTAATAAGTAGACCAAAATAAAAATTGAATTCAATAGACCTTGAATTCATTGTATATTTATTTTCAATACTAAAAAGTTCACCTATCTTTTGTGAATAATAATTGTTGTATGCAATTATTTCCTGAGGAAACTCCCTTTGCTAAAATAGTTTTAAAGTTAATATTCTTATGTTTGTGTGCATATTCATTAGTATCTTTAAAGTAGAAATTATCTTAATAACTATACCAACAACTATTAGACAAGATCATGCCAACAACAATAGAAATAAAATAGATTTAAAGTTAGTATGCTTATCTCCATACTCATGTTCATTGTTATCTCTAAAATAGAAAATAACTTGATAACATTAATAACTATTAGACAATATCATGTCAAAAGAAATAGAAATGAATTGGCAATGACCTCTTGATTAAAGATTCTCTCTTAAACGTTATGTCCTCATGTCATAATGCTTGAAATCTTCCTTTTGATGCTTGGAAATGTTTAAACTTTAGAGAAAACCATACTGGAATTACAATATAACACAACTTTTATTAGTAAGTAATAGAAGATAAAATTTAGTGTGTGATAGGAGATACATTTGAGTAAGTAAATATGATCCTATCATATCTAGATGGATTTTATTCTTGTATTGCCATAAATTGCGATAAATATTCAGAAATGACTTCATAACATGTCATTCCAAAAGAGTATTTTTTACCATTTAACATTTTGAATTGCATACATTATTTATGCACTATTTTCCATGATATTTTTGTTCTTAGAATATGCCAAAAATATTAAAAAAATGTGCTCAAAAGTGCAAATGATGAGTGCAAAAAATAGACATAAAGAAGATACAAAGCTCACACCTCATCACCTGAGGCTTAAATCAACTTTAAAGACACACACCCAAAATAGTGTTTTCATGAAATTTTGCCAAATGGACCCATTTCAAGTCCTCTTCTATATTGGGCATTACAATATTATTCAACATAATAAGACTCATGTGACATCAAATAATCACCCAAATGACTACAAACATTTTGTGGCTATTGTTAATATCTTACCATAATACCTTGCTGTTAATATTTTAAAATATACCTTTTTTTTTTAGGCCAATTGACATTAAATATGATATAGATTGAAAAATGACACTATTATCATGTGAAAGTATAATAATTTCCATGTTTTGATAACACTTAAATCATGAGATTCAACCAAAGTTAGATTTTATAGTGTACCTATTAATCATGATTTTATGTAAAATGATATCATATATATGATTATATTTTGAACATTAATCAAGTCTTATACTGTGCAATTCATACACGATTTCATTGGTTCTGATTCAACAACTAATCTGTGTTAGATTTTCTTAAGATCTGATTAGATTATCTAGGACCTTTATCTGAAAGAATAACATGTACAGAAAATGCATAAGATATAAAAGATACACAAGACACAAATATTTTCATTGGGGAAACCATAAAGGAGAAAACCTCGCAAACTTCTTCAGAATAGTAAGATGATCAAAAGCAGTAATAAGAAATGTTCAGCAACTATATTTCTCTCCTCCTCTGTCTGTATCTCTCTCTCATGCACCTTAGAGAGTGTGTGTGATATATGAATGAGGGAGAGTGCCTCCCTATTTATACCCTTTCAAGTCACTGATCAAACATAAGCCCCGAGCCTACATGTCATCTCACATGGGGCCCACTTCTCCTAGAGAGACCATAATTACATATTACGTGATGTTACACTGGGGACTATTTCCCGGACTTAGAACGGAGGTTGTACCTCAAGGTCTAGACACAATTTAGACATACCATAGAGGGGTAACACACATCCCCAATGGGGGTACAACAACATACAATGATAATATACATCATAATATCTTCTGAAGTTACAAATACATCAACACTCCCTCTTAACTAGGAAGGTATCCTCTCTCTACACAATCATCAACACATTTGGTTAGGTCTTGATTACATCATCATCATCAAGGAGTCATAGAGTCTTCATCATAGTTGTTTCCATCATCTTCTTATAATTTGATAATCATCCCATACTATTTGTCATCAGAAGTCTCTACAGTGTCAACCCTTTTTCATGCAGGATGTAGGCCTAGACTCCATGTAGGTCTTCATCATCTCTATGAGCAACCCATCAAGTAGGTACATCCCAGGACTTATGATACGCCTCTTGCAAAACCTGCAGGATCTTCCAGGACTGATTATATTCCACTGCAAAACCTGAAGGAGCATAGGATTGATTACATGCCTTGCAACACCTGTGTACCCTACTGTTACCTCATCATCTTCAGATCATTTCATCGTCACACAGAGCACAACCCAGATACACATAACACAACACTTACATCCACCGGCATGGGAGGACAAACCTACCACCATCCGGGAAAGGCTCATCATTTACATCAACGACCATGGGAGGACCAACCTACCACCATGTCGAAAAAGCTACAACATTTACATCAACGACCATGGGATGACCAACCTACCACCATGTTGGAAAAGCTCCAGCACTCACATTAACGACCATGTGAGGACCAACCTACCACCATGTCGGAAAGGCTCCAACACTTACATCAATGACCATGGGAGGACCAACCTACCACCATGTCAGAAAGGCTCCAGCACGTACATCAACAACCATGGGAGGACCAACCTACCATCATGTCGGAAATGCTTATGTGTATCTGCGTCTTCCGAACTCATCACTTCCCCTTGGAAGGAACCTCGATCTGAAGTACACCAAGCTTCTCTCTCAAGTATTCAAACTTCACTTTGACTATTTCTAACATAGAATCACATCAGGACTGATTACGTCCAAGGATAACCTGTGAGCTTTGCCAAGAGTGATTACATCCGAGGACAACCCACATGACTGATTACGTCTGAGCAACCTACAAGCTTTGCCAGGATTTTATGCTCAGACAACCTGTCTCACCGGTTATGCTAGAACTCATCACTCCCTCTTTCGAGAGATATCGATTTGGATCATATTGGAGCTTCAGTGCTCTTCTCTGCATCATACACAAATGCAAGTCAGATCAATCAAATCAAATAGTAGCTTTCAAAAGAAACATACTACCTCACAAATAACTGAGCAAGTGGAAACATATTATGCCTCGGTTGTACTCAGCACCATGCAGGACTGCATCCTGCCAAACTAGTAGGCGATACTAGATCTCAAACTTAAGAAGCAACCCAAGGTGCTCTTCTTCTCAATGGTGCTACCAATTCGAATCAACATAAACATGCAAGTTAGTCTTCTCATTTCTATCATACTTGAGCCCATACTCAATTGTACCCTACAGATACCTCACTGCATGCTTTGCAACCAAGTGGGCATGTCTCAGATCCATCAGGAATTGGATCAGGTTGTTCATAGCAAAGCACATGTTTGGTCTCGTATTCTTCAGGCACATTAATGAACAAATCATCTAACGATACATTGTGGCATCAACCGTCATCACACAAAAGCTTCAATTTTGATGACATAGGTGTGGTTATCGCCTTGCGGTCCAATATTATGAATTTCTTCATAATATCCACTACATACTTTCCTTGACCAAGGAAAATCTCATTCGCATTCTTCCACACCTCCATGCCTAAGAAGTAGTGCATTGTCCCTAGGCATTTCATCTTGAACTCTGTAGCAAGTTTCCTTCCTGGATCTTTAAAGAGTTCCTATTTTCCTGTCAGGAATAGGTCATCGACATATAACAGGAGCATCACTGGTTTTTCACCTTCAACCTTGAAGTAAAGGTTGGAATCTACTTTACTCTCAGTAAATCCTAGATCCATCAGTAAGTTGTCCATCCTGTCGTACCATGTTGAACCTGAGGATCTTCTGCAGTGACTCCCTCTGAAGCAGAGAATCATTCTCTCTTTGCCTTTTGTACTCTATTTATTGAAACATTATGTAATGGAGTGACAAGTAGCTTCCTCTGCTACTAATATTCTATGTATCCATATAGGCTCAATGGATACCAAGATCCTCTATCTTGAAATTTGTTGAAAAGTTCTTCTCGCACCCATTTGTGAGCTTGTCATCCTCTATAGGCTTTCATCTTCAATCTTGTAGCAAAGGTTAAGATCTTCATCACTCTAGGTGATCTTCAAGCTCCTTATGTAACTGCATGTCTATCCCATGGGTGAATTCTGAGCTCCTACAAGGCCTTCTTTAATTTGTACACATGAATCTTCCTGTCATGTGTCTCAACTCCCAGTGGCTGCTCTACGTATACTTCCTCCTTGACTACATCATTCAAGAATGTTATCTTGATGTCAGCTGATGTATCTCCCATTTCATACCTATACATATGGATATAATGGAAGTGTACCTCATCACTGGTGTAAATGTTTCTTTGTAGCCTGTTCCTTCTTTCTGTGAGAAGCCTCGTGCTACGAATCTTGCCTTTTATCCCACGATGCTGCCATATACTGCATGCTGGATCTTGTAGATCCATATGGAAGACACTACAGACTTCCCTTCAGGTCTCGACACCGCATCCTAGACATCATTCTTGTTGAATTGGTATTCTTTGATCATAGTCTCCTTCCATTTCTTCTTGGCTACTTCTTCATAGCTGGAAGGATCTGCATCAATGATGTTGCTCAACAGCGTGACATAGCTAGAGTGTGTCTGAGTCCTCTTTCTTTCTTTGGAAGTCTCATCATACTATTCTTCATCTTGGATTATTTCTCATGCCCAAGGTGGTCTTCATCTCTCGAGGTGTATCTACCATTCTCTTTATATTCTTTTGAAGCTCTTTCCTTCGCCATGGTGTCTTTGACCGAGGAAGCTTCATGTTCCTCTTCTGAACTATTGTTACTTGTTCTTTGGAATTATTTACAAGTCAAGTTCAGTTGCATGATTAAAAACATATCATAATTTCCAAAACATATTAACAGTGACAAGTATCAGAATTTCCTTCATATTCCTCATTTCTTGAGGTATCTTCTTTGAATCCTGAGAACTTGATCTTCAGTTGCTCCCATCTTCTCTTCTATTATTATGAATCGAGCTTCTTCTTGTGTGCACTCTTCCCAGATCCTGCTGAAGGTAATCACTTCCTTCTGGCACACATTCCTCGAATGAATGAATCCCATGATATTGGGAGGCCATTCAAGGTGGTTATAAAAATCTCTTATTCTTCTTCGATTGGTTCGTCATAGCATCAAACACTTCCTTTTGGTGTCTTCAAGGATTACACATGAGGAATGAGATGATATTTAATAGAATCTACAATGATTCTCTTGTCTCTAGCCTTAGCCTCATCTCCCTCAGTCTCTTAGAACTTCCTTACTAAAATATTGATCCAAGTCAATTTTTTCAAGGATCACGGAGTCCTATACTTCCATACTCAGGAGTTGTCAGCTTCACCAAGCTTGTCATCAAGCTGGGTGTGATTAGTCATTTTGAAATGAGAACCTCAACTGTAAATAGCAAAAATTTAGATCTTACCAATTTGAGGTGTTCGACCTGGTTCCAGAGCTGGCTGATCTAGGGTTTGTTAGAGAAACCCTAATTTTCAAACTTGGAATTTCAAAATTTGGATTATATAGAAATATTGACCTCTTTAAGATGAGCTATCCAATGTACTTCTTTAAATAAAATAGTGGCGGGAAGCTCTCGGAATAGTAAGCCCTAGTTTTCCAATTTCTTTTGCAGAAATGTCTGAAATTAATTCTGCTTTATCTCTTAAGTTTCGGATCCTTACAGTCTGAAATGTTGCAATGAGATTTCCTAATATGTCTTCTTTCCAACCCCACAGGTTAGAGTAGAAATGTATTCTCCAAGTGGGACTTATTCTGATTTTCCCAAGGTGAATGTTTTGGGGACTGTTCAACATCGTGAACTTATACGGGCTTCCACGTGTCACTGTTTCACATTATGGGTCTGAAAATCATGCCACAGAAACTACAGTCTGTGCCCTACTTGTAACATCTTACGAAATTTCATTTAGATCTTCCTAGCCCCAGATATAGCAAATCTCCCTAGGTCACCTGTTCATGATTGTATTCTGGAGGAGGCTGGAACCCTTATTTGGAGGAACCATATCTACGGAAGTAGAGTGAATCTGGAGCTGAAAATTTTACACAAGGTACAACAAGAATTTCTCTTCGTCCTGTAAAAGTTTCAACTTTTGAGCCTTGTTCAATCTTGCGTTATAGAATTACTAAATTCAGACTTCTAGGATTTTGAGGCATGAAACTCTAATTTCCATTAGCTGCCATTGTAGCTGTATTTTGGATACACAGTGAAACTTCTCTGATTCATAAACTGCTACCACCAATAGAGGCGCCCTAGTGAGGTGAGTTAGCCTAGCCCTCCTTGCTTGATGATCTATGGAGAGAACACCTTCAACTAGGAAGCCTTAGTTCCCGCAGCTGCACAATGCCTTCTTTCAGAGAGGCTCGAATACAATGTTATATTTTCTTAAGATATGATTAGATTATCTAGGATCGTTATATGAAAGAATAACAAGTACATAAAAATGCATAAGATATAGAAGATACACAAGACACAAATATTTTCATTGGGGAAACCATAAAGGAGAAAACCTCGCAAACTTCTTCAGAATAGTAAGATGATCAAAACCAGTAATAAGAAATGTTCAACATCTATATTTATCTCCTCCTCTGTCTCTCTCTCTCTCTCTCATGCACCTTATAGAGTGTGCGTGATATATAAATGAGGGAGAGCGCCTCCCTATATACCCTTTCAAGTCACTGACCAAATATAAGACCCTATCCTACATGTCATCTTACATGGGGCCCACTTCTCCTAGAGAGACCATAATTACATATTACATGATGTTACACTGGGGACTATTGCCCCGACTTACAACAGAGGTTGTACCTCAAGGTCTAGACACAATTTAGACATCTCATAAAGGGGTAACAGACATCCCCAATTGGGGTACAACAAAATACAATGATAATATACATCATAATATCTTCTGAAGTTACAAATACATCAACAATTTTAGTGGACTTCATTTGTGTGTAGTTTATTTGTAGCTTTTTCTTGGGTTTGGAATTTTCTAACCAATATTGTTAGTAACCAAGAACATGTTTTAATACTGGTATTCATCACATATGATATATGCTAGGCAATGCAATGATTTTGTGACTATATGACTATCTTCGCAAATTAAAACCTCTTATTATGTAAAGATTGTATAATTGAGGACAAACCTTTAAACTATTTCCATAGTGGTCACACTTCTACTTGATAAGATCATTCTATCTATGCGAGGCTTTTCAAACCTCATTAAAACACAAAGTTTGTTGCAAACTAATATTTAAAACACTTCAATGAAAAGTAAATCGAAACATAATAAACTCCTTGGTTATTGGAGACAATTCCCTTCATTGTTATATTGGTTATTGCTTGAATGCCCACCCATGCTATGGCGAGAAGAGGGGTTTGGATTTGGGAACCTATCAATGTTTTCATTTAATCCTAGGATTCCTCTATCCATTTCCCCAAAACTAATCAAATATTTTAAATTGTTTTATATTTTTTCCATCTATTTCTTTTAAGTGATCTCAAGTAATAACTAGGCCAAAATAAAAATTGAATTTAATAGACCTTGAATTCATTGTATATTTATTTTCAATAATAAAAAGTTCAACTATCTTTTGTGAATAATAATTGTTGTTTGCAATTTTTTTCTTGAGGCAAACCCCTTTGATAAAATATATTTAAAGATAATATTCTTATGTCCATGTGCATCTTCATTAGTATCTTTAAAGTAGAAATTAGCTTGATAACTATACCCACATCTATTAGACAAGATCATGCCAACAACAATAGAAATAAAATAGATTTAAAGTTAGTATAGTTATCTCCATGCTCATCTTCATTGCTATCTCTAAAGTAGAAAATAACTTGATAACATTAAAAACTATTAGACAATATCATGCCAAATTCAATAGAAATGAATTGGAAATGAACTCTTAATTAAAGATTCTCTCTAAAACATTATGTCGTCATGTCATAATGCTTCAAATCTCTCTTTTGATGCCTGTAAATGTTTAAACTTCAGAGAAAACCATACTTGAATTACAATATAACACAACTATTTTTTTTCCTTGGAAAAAAGCGTAATTTTATTTATTCAAACAAAATTACATTCTGTAGATACATGTTTAGCTGATAGCTTCTTTTGCAGAAAGACTGATGTAAAACCTTAAAGCAACAAAAAATATTTATAGCCTGTTACAAAGTTTCAGAGATATGATAGTCAAATACATGTCCTGAAAATCTCCTCCCAAAAAAGATGTTCTGAAATCTGCCTGCTGTTCGGATGACAGCCAAATAGATCATATAGCAAAATATCAAATATACTCGGAAAGTGTTGATAGAGAGTGTAGTATAATGTTGTTGTGACAAAAGTGCCAAAAAATATAAAAACAGATCATTCTATGAATGGTCTGTGATAGAACTCCTATGTAGTACCCTCTTTATGTTCCATGATTTTCCACTGCCCCATGATCAGCGGCATCCCTTCCTTCGAGGCCCTGTCCGCCTCCTGGTTGTTTTCCCTGTAGACATGTTGGAAATAGAAGGGAACAAAAGTGTTAGGAACCTCTTTAACATACAATAAGATACTGACAAGTATAATATTCCTACATTGTTGTGTCACATTAATTCAATTTATAACATTCATAGAGTACACCATTAAATTCAGATTTTTACATCATTTCTTTGTTGCAAAGACCAAGAGAAGTTATAGGCTCATGAGTTCAGCAAAATTATTACTGCCTCCCCCTAATATTTCCACCAGTTTAAAGGAATGTGTTTCAGATAAATATAGAAGAGCCCCACCCTTGCATATGTTATCTTGAGCCGCTCCATCTAAATAACCCCAAGGCATTGATTTATCCAATTCTACCTCCAAAACCTCCCTCTGTCTAGTAGCTTGGATATGTTGTGGAAAAGCACTCAGGGAACTGCAAGAGAGGCTTGCAATAATAGTTGATGTGCATGCTTTATCACAAAAGATGAGGTTATTCCTTGCCAGCCAGACACCCCAAATCACAAATATCGGCAAATAAACCGTCAAATCCTGATTATCCCTTAATCTCCAATTCTCCCAAGCTTTAAGTATAGAGTGTCCCTCCGAGGAACATGGCACCCCTAGTGTTTTGAGCATTCAAAACAAACTGCTTTGATATAGGCACAATGTTTAAAAAGATGTAGCACCGTCTCACCCGTTGCCTTACAAAGCATACATCAACCGGGCCCTTGTAGACATCTTTTCTGAAGATTGTCCCAATTTGGGACTTTGTTCTCTAATACACACCACATGAAGAGCCTGGTTTTTGGTGGGGTATTAATTTTCCACAGTTTCTTGCACCACCATACCAAATCCCATCGTAGACCCTTTGCACTAAGTTTTAAGTAACCAGATTTAGGAGTGTAGCATCTGTGGGGATCAACATCCCAGACTAGTTCATCCTCCCTATACATTAACTATATGAGTGCTCTATGCAACTCTTCAATATAATGGGCCAATTCCCATTCATCAATATCTATTAACCCAAAGGATGCAGCCAATCTCCAAGACTGAAACCATAAATTCACCTGAAATGGGGGTGCAAGTTGATAAAGATAGATAATGTCTCTTTGTCGAAGTGCCTCCACCGTATGCCCAGGAAGTAAGTGTTGTTGTGTACTACCAACCCATGGGTCCTCACCAACCCTTAATTTCCTACCATTCCCCACTTTCCAATTGAGATTTTTTCCAAGTACACCAAAGGATTGAACCACTGCTTTCCATACCACAGATCCCCCCATATGGGATTTCCTAGGATTCCTAATCCATCCTTCAACATAATCCAGAACTATGTACTTTTGTATCATGAATTGTGTCCAAAGACCATCTGATTTAAGTAACCTCCATCCCCCTTGGCCGCTAGAGACTTTGCAAACAAGAATAAATTCTTAAGGCCCCATCCTCCCATACCTTTTGGTACCGCACGTTTTTCCCATCGCACCCACAGAGTCATATGAGTATCCTACTTGCCACTCCACAAAAACCTGAAACATATTTTCCTTGCCGCTTGCAAAATTCCCTTAGGAATCCAAGCAAGTGACATCCAATAAACTGGTATAGCTTCCAAAACCAATTTTACCAGAACCAATCTTCATGCTCTTGACAACCACTTATGACTCCTCTGCTTCAGTCGTTTCTCCAATTTTTCGATAAGCCAATTCCAATCCTGTTTGTGATAATCATTAGGTTTAAGACAAAAACCTAAATATTTCAAACCCTCATCAATTCCAGACATACTAAAAGGAAAAACCTTGTTAAGTGGTCAGTTCTCTTTGGCTGACAATAGGTGGGAAGTAAAGGTGGATTTCCTCTCATTAATCTCCATCCCAGTGGTTTTGGAGAACAATTCCAATACAAATCGAAGTGTATTAGTGTCCCTCATCGGCCCTGTATAGAAGATGAGGATGTCGTCCACAAAAAGAAGGTGAGTTATCTAAAGAGCCTGATAAATATGAATGCCCTTCAAAGAACCTTGATTTTTTGCATCCCTTAAGGACCTACTTAATCCTCTCGTCACCAACAAAAAGAGCAAGGGTGAAAGTGGACATTGTTGGTGCATACCTATTTCAGCATGGAAAAAAGGTGAGGCTGCCCCATTGATTAGAACAAAAAAAGAGACTGTGGTGATAGAGCTCATGATCCATATGATAAAACCAATACCAAAGCCAATATGTGTCAGCAACATATAGATGTATAACCAACTTACCTTATCATAAGATTTAGAGATATCAATTTTGAGGATAGCCCCTTTTAGCTTTTTGGTCTTTATATTGTGCAACCCTTCTTGTGCCACTCCAATGGCTTCATGAATCTGTCTCCCCTCCAAAAACCCAAATTGTTGTTCAGTAACATGTTTTGAAAGAATGCCCTTGAATATGCAGCAATCACCTTTGAAACCACCTTGTAGATACAGTTGCACAGATATGGGTCTAAAATCATTCAAAGAGGTAGGGTTGGCAAACTTGGGGATTAAAACAATAAAAGTGGAGTTGAAATTGGAAGGTAGTCTCCCTGAGAGTCTGGTGTCTTCCACAACCTTCAAAATATATCCACCCAGCAGTTCATACAGACCGAGAAAGAATTCAATTGTCCACCCATCCGGACCAGGACTTTTATCCTTCTGAAAACTATGTAAGGCAGTCTTTAGTTCCTCCTCAGTAACTTCCTCCATAAGTGACAAATTGTTATCCTCCTCCACAAACTTGGGAAACATTTGTGCAACCCTGATGAATTCAGCAATAAAGGCATGGGGAGGAGCTTTGAAAAGATTCTGAAAGTGAGATACCCCAATTTTGGCCTTCTCTTCGAACGTGGATTGTGCATGACCCTGTTCATCCAGCAAGCTCCAAATGGTATTGGAGGTCTTCCTCCCTCTGGCCTACGCATGAATTTTTTTTGTGTTGTCATCTCCACATTCCAGCCAAATAGCTCTACTCTTCAGTCTCTAGGTTTCCTCCCTTTCCAACATCAGAGTGTTCCTTCTCCCTTCAAGCCTGATAAGATTCTCCTTGGCATCCTGATTCAGCATCCCACCCCCATCCCCCTCCAGAATCCTAGAAATATCCTCCTCCAAAAGTTTCAATTATTTGTCCTCTCGTAAATTTTCCCCCACAGACGACTCTTTGATTGCTCCCTTCAGTGTTTTAAAATTAGCAGCAAATTGGAAGGCTGCTGATAGCATACTTCTAGGGTTGTAAGGGATCCGACTTCTCCAAATCAGTAATAAAAAGACTCATCATTTAACCAAGTCTTGTTGAACTTCAAAGGACTGGGTGGTTGTGTGGGTCCTATCTTGAGTTCTAGAAATATAGGTAGATGATCAAAAAGTCCCCCACTACCAACAAACTTCCTGATTAGATGAATCCATTCCAACATCTGTTCAACCACTAGAAATCTGTCCAACCTCTTAGCAACACTTCCATCACCACACCTATTATTTCTCCAAGTAGGTTTGAGTTTGATAGGATCAATATCCAACCAGTTTCTATCAATAAGATTATGAGTGAAAAATTCAGTCAACATATCAGCACGAGCATGCGGTCCCCAAACCTCCGCCTGCCCCAAAGAAAAATTTAAATCCCCCCCAGAATAACTGACTCTCCCTTGAGGAGAGGATTCTTAAAAGGGCTTCCCAGAAGGGAATCCTATTTAGATAAGGACCATAAATGTTGAAAACAGTAAAGGAAATATGTAGGTCTAAAGCTAGAAAATTCAGACCTAGCATTGATTCCATACCCCACATATTTAGGGCTTTGACAGTTCTCTCATCCCATCCAATTGCCAATCCCCCAGAGCATCCAAGGTCATAAAGGCCCAACCAGGAAACCATATTCCCAGTCTCGATTGCACCACCTCTCCAACACCTAAAGTTTCTTGTAACAACAGAATGTCAGGGTGTTCCAAACCAACCACCCTTTTAAGTGTTGACCTTTTATGGGGACCAGCCAAACCCTAAGAGCTGAATGCCATAAGTTTCATATGCAACCCTTCTTCTCGGCACACCGATCTAAGCATCCTCTCAATAGATTGTTGTTTTCCCTCCAGAAGGTTCTTCTTGGATTTTGTCTGAGCCTTGGAAATAAAGGATTTTCGACCTCTCCCCTTAGAACCGAGAGTGACATTCAGTCCTAAACCCCTAGAAGACTCCTTTGTACAGGACCTGAGGAAATACCCTGAATCAGGTGAATCAGGAGGGGAGGAAGGAGACAAAGGAGACATGACATTACCTATGGGGGAGACAGGAACATCAGGAGAAGGAGGAAGCACCAAAGAGGAGATAGGGAGGACGAAGGAGTGGGGGATTGTAAAGGAAGAGCCTCACCAGAGGAGTTATTTGGGAAAGTAGGCAGGGGCCACCATAGTAGCAGGGAAAGGCGTAGAAGCCAAACAAGACCTTGAAGAGTTGTTCAGGTTTTTTATTCCCTCCACCCAATCTAAGCCAGACAAAGTAACATTACCAGAAAACAAATTAAAAGAAGGGGTCAGGGAGAAAGCGACAGTACCTGGGAAGGGGAGTCCCCGAGAGAGCAAGATCTTCGGTTGTCTGCACGCTTCCACCACTTGTAATGATCCAACAGTCTCCACTACCATGTTGCTATCCACCTGCACCTCTTGTGGAATAGGGTCCGAATTCTGCAATGGATGGATAGAAGGGGATCCCACTAAAACACCAATATGACCCCCTTTTCGAGTTCCCAACAGGTGTTGGCACCCTTTTAATGTGTGAACCGCCAAATTGCACTCAGAGGATGGATTCCCGTAAGCATGGCACTGTCGACAACAAAAAGGCCCCCATCAAAGATTCAAATCAGTTGCAAGGCCTTCCCTCACATTAAAGCTGACCAAGATACGGGCAACCTTTTGTTGCTGCGTTTCTCTGAATGATAGATCTGCTTCTAGGAAAGACCCCAAGATATTCCCTATGTTCCTGAAATGCTCCTCCGTCCAATAGTGTGGTGGAAACCCAAGAAGTCGCATGTGAGGACCCTGCAGCAAACAAGTAATCAAAATACACGATATAGCAGCAGAACTCAAAATCACTTTTATATTAATCACAGGCCACTTCGAGGGGGCAACCTCCTTTGAGCAAGCTCAATACAAAATAACTTCATCG
>LPNX010180250.1:370882-381240 GCA_001517045.1 Pseudotsuga menziesii | reverse complement strand
TTTTAGTGAGGATTGCTTGTAAGGCTGGAGACGAAGAAAAACCATATCACCAGCTTCAAAAGTGCGCTCAGAACGGTGCTGATCAGCTTGTTGCTTCATGCTATTTCTTGCCATGTGAAGGTTTTCGCGCAAAATGCGAAGAACCTCATCACGGTTTCGAAGGACCGCGTCAACTGCCTGAACTGGAGAACTGCTGGGGGTGTAAGGAAGAAGAACTGGCGGTGCCTGACCATAAACTGCTTCATATGGAGTCATTTTAGAGGCAGTGTGGTAAGAGGTATTGTACCACCATTCAGCGAGAGGGAGCCACTTTGCCCACTGATGTTGTTGCTCAGAGGAGAAGCAACGAAGATAAGTTTCCAAGAATTTATTGATAATTTCAGTCTGACCATCCGTTTGGGGGTGATAACCTGAACTCATCTTCAGTTTGGTGCTAGTGTGGTGAAAGAGTTCTGTCCAAAAATGACTGGTGAAAGTCGCATCACGATCCGAGACAATGGAAGAAGGAATTCCATGAAGACGAAAGATCTGGTCCAGGAAAAATTGAGCAACGGAAGAGGCTGTATAGGGATGGCTGAGAGCACAAAAATGACTATATTTGGAGAGGTGATCAACCAGAACCAAAATCACAGTCTTCCCTCTAGATTTAGGGAGCCCTTCAATGAAATCCATAGAAATATCGGCCCATATCCGGGTAGGTATGGGCAAGGGCTCGAGCAATCCCAGAAGGGGTGTTGTTTCACCCTTATTGTGCTGGCAGGTATCACATTCAGCCACCATCTATTGAATTGTCCTTTTCATGCCCTGCCAAAAGAAGCTACGCCGTGCCCGTTCATACATTTTGAGAAAACCAGAGTGCCCCGCTGACGGAGAAGCATGGAGTTCATAGAAGATAGCTTGTTGAAGAGCTGTGTTCTGGGGAAGCACCAGACGACCCTTATATCTAAGTGAAGCACCATCCCAAGAGTAATGTGGGACAGTAGAAGGGTTTTTGTCCAAGCGTTGGATGATGTGAGATAATGAAGAGTCATTGACATAACCCTGTTGAACCGATTGCAACCAATTTGGAATAGGAATAGAAATAGCGGAAAGAGAACCTTGGTCATCAAATGTGCGAGAAAGGGCATCCGCCACAATATTTTCCTTACCCTTCTTATAAGTGATCTCATAGTCATAACCCATAAGTTTTCTAACCCATTTATGTTGTGCTGGGGAGGATACACGCTGTTCTAGGAAATATTTCAGACTCTGGTGATCAGTCTTGAGGCAGAAATGATTCCCTAAGAGGTAGGGTCGCCACTTTTGTACTGCATGCAAAATAGCCATCATTTCCTTCTCATATGTAGAGGCAGCTAAATTCTTACTGGAAAGGGATTTGCTGGTGAACGCAATGGGGTGTTCATCTTGAAGGAGAACAACACCAAGTCCATTGCCGCAAGCATCACTCTCAATAGTGAAGGGCTTGGAAAAATCGGGCATAGCTAGAACATGTGTAGTACACATAGCTTGTTTCAGCTTGTCAAATGCACACTCAGTAACATGTGTCCATGTAAAAGCATCCTTTTTCAACAGAGCATTTAATGGAGCTGCAAGCTTCCCATAATCCTTGACAAACTTGCGGTAGTAGCCAGTCAACCCCAAAAAACCACGAAGGCTCTTGAGTGTCTTAGGAGGCGGCCAATTGTTCATGGCAGCGATTTTGGCAGGATCCACACGAACCCCTTGTGCTGAGATAATGTGCCCGAGATACTCAACTTCGTTTTGGCCAAAAACACATTTATACTTTTTGGCATGGAGATGATGATCAGAGAAAAGTTGCATTACAAGAGCTAGATGCTGGAGATGTTCAGCCCATGTTTTACTGTAGATGAGGATATCATCAAAAAATACCAGAATGAATTTCCACAAATAGGGTCGAAAGATTTTATTCATCAAGGCCTGGAATGTGGAAGGAGCATTAGTGAGACCAAAGGGCATGACCAAAAACTCATAGTGGCCATCATGTGTGCGGAAAGCTGTTTTAGGGATATCATCCTCATGAACCCGAATTTGATGATACCCAGAGCGAAGGTCCAACTTGGAGAAAAATTGAGCACCATGAAGCTCATCAACAATAGGAATTGGAAACTTATCCTTGATGGTGAGGTGATTAAGTGCTTGAAAGTCAATGCAGAGGCGCCATGACCCATCTTTTTTGTGGACAAGAAGAACTGGTGAAGAAAAGGAACTTGTGCTTGGGCGAATAATACCTTGCTTTAGTAAGTCCCTAACGAGGAGTTCAATCTCTGTTTTTTGGTGAAATGGGTAGCGATAGGGCTTGATGTTGGGAGGAATGCTGCCAGGAAGGAGCTGAATACGATGGTCCTCTGGTCGTGAAGGTGGAAGTCCCACTGGTTCAGTAAAAACACCTGTATATCGATCCAGAATTTGTTGGAGATCCAAAGGAGTAGTGGGGGTCGCTGATGGTTGCATTTGAATGGAATGGAGCTGAGCGATGACACCATGGGAACTCTTCTTAAGGATTTTTTCCATGCGATGTGAACTGATGATGCTGAGAGACCCTGGTTGTAAGCCTTTCAATGTGTGTTTGTGTCCATCGGGGGAGAACTGCATCCAAATTTCAGCAAAATCCCATAATATGAGGCCAAGTGTGCTCAGCCATTGAGCGCCCAAAACCACATCACATCCGCCTAAGGTCAAGGAAAACATGTCAGAGCGGATGTTATAATATCCCATAGAGATACGCACATTACGACACTTCCCTTTGCAAGGTAAGGTGCCCCCATTGGCAACCATGACTTCAAAGTTGGAGCAAGGATGGATAAAACAATCAGCTTGTTTGGCAATCCGAGGGTCAATGAAATTATGAGTGCTGCCAGAATCAATGAGTATTGTAAGAGGAAGATTCTTGAAGTAACCGCATACCCGCATTGTTTGGGGGGCAGTGACTCCAGCTAAAGCATGGAGGGATATCTCGGGCTGGTCGTCCTGAGATGGAGGGTCAGTAGGCGGCTCCTGAGTCTCAACCGGAGCGTCCATTACATCGGAAACTTCTTCACCAATTTCAGAGGCAGGTGGAGAAGCCACATCCAAGAGATAGAGCTTTTGTTGAACACATCGATGTCCCCGACTGAATTTCTCATCACAATTATAACAAAGCCCTTTTTCTCTACATGCCTGCATCTCTGTTTCAGACAAATGCTTGATTGGAGGTGAACGAGGAGCTGGCAGAATGGGAGGTTGTTGAGAACCCATATTGCGGAAGGGAACAAAAGAGGATTTGGAGCGCTGTTGGGTTGCCATCTTGTCTTCTGCCAACTTAGCCAACCCCAGGGCTTCCATCATTGTGTTGGGACTGAACATTTTGACCTCAGAGCAAATTGCATCCTTTAGACCACTGATAAAACAACTCCGGTAGAAGTCATCAGGTAATCCTTCAGTGTGATTAGCTAGTTTCTCAAATTCAGTTTGATACTCTTTCACAGTGCCATTTTGGCGAAGTTTAGTGAGATCTCCTGTGAAGTCATCAAAAGCACTAGGACCAAATAGGTGCAAAAGGAGCAGGCAAAAATCAGGCCATTTTGGCTCTTCATGAGCCTTGATGTACCAACGATACCATTGAAGAGCTTCCTGTTCCAAATGAAAGAAGGCAAGTGGAACTTGGTGGACATCAAAAGTATTATGAAGGCTGAAATACTGTTCTGCACGATAGATCCAACCAGTCGGATCAGTACCATTGAAGCGAGGAAAATCTAGCTTCAGACTGCGAAAATTGCCGGAAGAAGAGAACCCATTGGTTGATGAAGACTCGGACTGTCGTCTGGTGTTCATAGCTGAATGCTCAAGATGGAGACTGAGAAAATTTTCATTCAGTTCCTGGAGTTTGGCTTGGATGGCTGCAAGTGCTTCCTCCATGTTTTTTCTCTTGTGCGGGTGATAACCATAACCAGGAGAGTTTTTTTTTTTTTTTTTTTTTTGGGAAGTGGGCAGAAAAACAAAAACAGAAACTGTTTCAGTAGAGGAAAATCTGGATTTGGGAAAAAATCGGAAGGGTAATTTGGGTTTGAGTAAGTTTTGGACACTGTCGAAAGGACAGGGAAGCAAAAATTGGGGATTTGAGGGGCGGGGTGAAAGAATGAGAAAATTTGGTAGAGAGGGACAAAGAAGCAAAATGAGGAAAGGAATACGGTGGCAAAATTTGAAGGCGTTTGGGTGAAAATCGAAGGAGTTATCGCAAACCCTAAAAATAGACAAATGTGGGATTTCAGGTGTTGGGAAGTGGAATTTGGGATAGGGTCTTCAGGAATGAAATATGCAGAATGGAATTGTAGAGGTGTCGGTGAAATTTCAGGGAAAACAGAGTTGAAACCAAGGAGATATGGCAGAAAAACAGAATTTTATACTTTTTTTCAGGAAGGGATCTGCAACGGCGCGAAAGTGATCGGAAACAATGGAATCTGCAACGGCGCGGAAGTGATCAGCAACAGATGGATCTGCAATGGCGCGAAACTGACCGGTAATAGTTCTGGACAGAGGAAATCTGCGAATGTGCAACTGAAAATAGATATGGACCCCAGGTATGTGCGGCTTCCTATCGGTTCAAGGGATTCACTCAGCCACCAATGTTGTTTGACGGCTTGCGTATTGGGGCAGTACCCCTCACTCCATGGCTCAGGTAAAACTGATAACCGCTTGGCCACAAACGATAGGTCTTGGTTTACCTCACGGGTGGGAACTAGTCAATCTGGTAGGGGTCATTGCCCTTTTCGCTGGCAGGTCCTCTCAATGGGCCAGCTACTTTGGGGTTCCTGTGGTACTCCTCACAATGAGTTTTAGGGCTTATGTCCAAGTACTTCCCATAGTTAAGCGGATGGGGATTATTCCCAGATCCGAACCTGCAACAAAAGCGAAAAAAAATTTGGGCAGAAATTTCACCCAACGAGCCCAAGAAAGCGCTCTGATACCAGATGTGAGGACCCTGCAGCAAACAAGTAATCAAAATACACGATATAGCAGCAGAACTCAAAATCACTTTTATATTAATCGCAGGCCACTTCGAGGGGGCAACCTCCTTTGAGCAAGCTCAATACAAAATAACTTCACCGTGCCCTTCCTTGGCCTCAACACACACTTATATACTAAAAATAGGCGCCAATACTATGGGTCAAAACCATGGGCCAATATAAACTATGGATCAACAAATACTACAGGCGGCTTACAAAGCATATGCGCCCCACAACAATAACACAAACTATGGATCAACAATTACTATGGGACGACTTACAAAGCATATGCGTCCAACAACAATATAATAACATAGTAAAGAGAAGGATTGACATGGGTTCCTAACATCGCACCTAAAGTGGCACAACATCTACCCGCTCCCTGCTAGCATAAAAAAGAGGATGCCAAGGTTTAAGGAGCAACAGAGTATGATCTAGTGTCCAATTACGGGAAAGAACCCATTGGACATGTTTAGCCTCAACAAAATTTAAGGCAAACCAACCCCTCGTTAGTGCCACCACCGTTGGGACCGTCCCTAGGGTTTCCTTCCAATTCTCCTCCACCCACAACGCCACAGTCTTATGTGAGAAGGTTCACCCTAAAGCTTAGCCAACTAGGATCAAATCAACCATCTGTCAAACTTGATGCCACTCGATATCTTCACCCAAGGTGTAATTGTATTCATCCTTCTTCTTAATCCGTTTATTGCATGGTTTTTTTCGGTCGCCACAAGCTCCCAACCTGTCCGCCACCTCAGTTCTCGCACCAGTTCCCATCAATCCTTCACCAGTGGGACTTGGGCAGCCCCTTTGTTCCAAGGAACCTAAAAAACGGGTGATGGATGCCTATTCCTCCCATCGAGTCTCGTCCCACAAAAAGGTGGTATCATGACCCCCACTGAAAGTCTTTGCTCTACAACCAAATTCCGCTCCTTCCATCGCATCCACCTTTTTTTTGCCTTCTAGTGGCCCATGCAGCATTGCCCTAGGCCCAACTGAGGGTGAGACCATCTCGGAGAGCTCACCAACAGACTAAGCTTAAACCTGCAGAACTCCTAACACTCATCTCTTACTGACTATATGCTTATCCAATTTTACATTACATGCACATCCAATAATACACCCAACATTTAGCCAAATACAATACAAGAGACAAATTTCAATGTGGATGTCACTCCAAACTCGGACATGTCTAATAGCCAAGTATAATATACAACAAGACTTGTTACAACGATGGAGGATGTCACATCTTGACAACTCATCTGAGTGTGTTCCCAACCAACAACACTCCAAGATACAATCAAACCACAACTCCGACTACTCTATCTCGCATCCACATGTCTGCCTTCTCGCAATTCCCATGCCAAGTATCTCGACAAGCTATAGTCCATCACAACCTTGCCAATTTGCATAAGCTTACCTACTCACAACTTCCTTACCAAGCTTCTTGCTTGACCTACCAAAATCTGCCTGCTCACAACCCTTTTCTAGCCTCTACAGAATACTGTCTACTCGCATCCCACATCCATCATCTTGCCAAGTGCATCTGCAGCACTACGCCTGCACCGCATCTTCCTCTAGTTTGCACCTCTCCTATGAAGCAGAAACATATAGCTGAATGCTCAATATTTTGATATACCAAGTATAAGTAGACAAATATAAATGTTTGTATTGAATAAAAATGAATAATGATTACAATGTGACGGTGTATGTATACACATTGATTGGTCATGAAATGAAGGGGTAAGTACCCGTTGACTTTTCAAAGTGTAAATTTTTAAGTATTAATTAATTAATTATATTATTTATTATTATTACTATTACTCTTTTATTTATTGTTGTTACATTGCCGACCTCTTAAAGAATGTTTTGTCCTCAAAGCATAAACATGTTGTAAAACATAAACATGTTCCCATGATGACATCATAAGTGTCCTTCTAAGATAATGCAATATTTATTCTTCATACTTAAATAACCTTATTAAGTTATATAAACTTTCACATGACTTCTCGAATTCTTCATAATGATGGCACTTTAATTTTTTTTTTAATAACATACCACTTTTATCTTCACTCCACCAAAATATATAAAAAATTTGGAAAATTTGAAAAAATCCTAATAAAGACCTTCGTTAATTTTGTTTAACTTGTACAAATTAATAACTTCCTCCCATGGTATTGATTAGAAGTTAAATAACTCTTCTAACAATTAAGTTGTAATATTCTCTTATTCCACCCTTTAATAAATAAAAAAATTCTTTTAAACTAACACAATGATTCACTAAAGCACATTGTGACTCGTGTCTCTTCATGAATTTGGATGTGGTGGTTATGTACATTACTTTTATGGAAATGAGTGTCTAATGGTTTGGACATGCAACTGCTACGGCGATTGGAGAGGGCATGATACCTTTCAAAACGTAGAACAAAAATAACAAGGTAACCCATGAGCACTGCGAATTTCACCAACAATCGAATGCATAATGGTTTGACTTTTTTGTCAATATAATTCATTTTATATTGACCGTCAAAACCATTACTTATTGGAGCAATGAAATTATTATTTAAAACCTCAAATTCATATGTTATCCCTAATTGTCCTATGGTATTTGAACATATATATAGCAGTGGCACTTTTCCTTTGTTACTATCGAGTTTTCTGGTTGGATCTTGCCAGGCCCAACACCGTGCTTTATGGTTATTCCAAGCGTCTAGAAAGAAGGAGAGAAGGCAAAGTCGTACATCAATGTCCCTTATCTTTCTTACTAGGTCGAAAACAAGGCAAGGCCAAACTCGACACCTGCATAACTTAATATATAATATCGTTAAATCATCCACCACTCAAAGAATATTTTTCCAATCCAAACGAACCAGGAAGGGCGGTGGCTCATACGAGATGTATGAAAAACTATTGGCCATCCTATGGATTCTCATATCTTGTTTGTAATCTCCCCCAAATGCACGAAGGCTATATGACTCTAATGTCAGGTTCAAGAAGGCCAGGATAGATGAATTGAAATGTTACAGCACCACGCCCAGATTGAGGCAAGAATGAGAAGTTGTAACTTAAATTATGGAAGGATGGAGCAAGGGAAAGAATATTGGTTTCTAATTGATGAGATTTCATTGTATTGTGGTCAAGTAATAGAAGACGAACTTCAGCGGTTTTTAAAAATTGTGAGTTTACAACCAAGGTTATAAGTTGTGGGAAGGGGACGCCATTACAGGTCACTAGTTTTGAAATTGGTGTTTGACTTTATTTTTTCCTCTGTATTGATGGTAAGGATGGATAAAATTCAGTTTTTGTCCTAGAACCTTCGAGTCCTCTTCCTTATTTTCTTTTATCTCAGAAAAAACAATCATAATGGGAACCCAATTTATTCAATCGATTTAAATGTCCTCCACTACCCCAATCTTTTGCAGGGACATGCATTATTAGTGTTGCCATGGATATACTAATCTGTCTTTTAACCTTGTTAACCTTGTTTGGCTCTTTGCAAATCCTTTTTAGCGAATTCTTCTGTGAATCCTCTAACGATATAAAAGATGGAGGCAACTCCTCAAAATCATGTGGGATCTTTTGAATGGAAGGGAACAGATGACTATGAAGAGTTGGGCATATTCGATCACTTATAGGATCATTGATCATGATACGAGAATGTTTAATGGAATTTGAACTTGCAACAAGTAGATATTGGACGATATCGTTTATTCCATTCAGATAATCGTAATTGATAAGGTAGGACTCCCTCTCATACTAATGAAGCGGAAACATATTGATGAATGCTCAATAATTCGATATACCAAGTATAAGTAGACACATATAAATGTTTGTATTGAATAAAGATGAATATTGATTACAATGACCTTCGTGACGGTGTATGTATACACATTGGTTGGTCACGAAAGGAAGGGGTAAGTAGCCTTTGACTTTTCATTAATTACTAAATGTAATTATTTTAAGTATTAATTAATTAATTATATTATTTATTATTATTACTATTATTCTTTTATTTATTGTTGTTACATCCTAATAGCCCATCACCTAAGTGCATGCTTCGCTAAGTATTCTAGATTAGTACGCCTTCCTATAGGAAGCCTCCTGCGAAGGTTGCTTCCCATCGGAAGCCCACACACCTCAACCCACAATTGCATCTAACACTCTATCCAAAAGATTAGTCTCTTAGCCGAATACTGAACCATCCGCAATCAGCCACACATACTTGGAAGATCCTCAAGCCAACATGGGAGTTAGCCACACTCCACATGCCTTGGAAGTTTTTCGCACCGTCTACAAGCTGCACGACTTGGGATCTTTCCAAATCCACTTGGAATCTTGTCTACCCAAATCTGCACTCAAGAGCACACCTACGCATGCACTTCAAAATCCTATTGTAGCCCAATCTCACTTGGAAGCTTATGTGCCCAAGTCTGCATCCTAACACAACTTGGGAACCCCAAATTCCCTTTAGGAGCTCACATTACAAAATCTTGCACTATAAAATCTTACCTATGAAAGCTCGTTCTACAGAAGCTTCGACTGCTACTAGTCCTAGCAGCTTTCTGCTCTTGTTCCCCAGAAAAATCTCCAGTGGAGCACCTCCCAAGGGGAGGGCACCCACCATAGAAGTCAACCCTGTTAAAAATCAGACCTCTGTTCACTTACAGATTTCGTCAAACACTTCATAAACCTTTCAGGCCTCAACAGTAAACCACAATCAAGCACATTAATTAACCATTCAATGGAACTATCCTGTAGGCTGATATACTGTTTATAAAGCACATTTAGTAGCGGAAAACATAAATAACAGCAGACTGTAAATCACATTTAAAACACAGTATTTTGGTCAAATAGACCCTGAAAAAAACCCCCCTCAACCCCTGGGGGAAAACCAGCATGCAGGAGAAATTTTATTGAGATTCAGGAAAAATCATACATCAATTTTTACAGTAAAAAATCAACTTATCTTCAACCCAAAAATCTGCCTTGGTTTCCGTGCTATTTTCTTCTCGAAAACTGTGCCAAAACCAGCAGCAACTTTGCCCAGATTTCTGTACCAGACCGTACAGCATTAATGGCAGCCGTACAGCACCTCGATTTTTGTGCCAAACTATCCAAAAATTTAATGCAGCCGTACAACAATTAATGCAGCTGTACCTTCCTCGATTTATGTGCAAAAACTGATGCAACCGTACAGCAATAAATGCAGCTGTACTTTCCTCGATTTCTGTGCAAATAAATGCAGCCGTACAACATTAAATGCAGGCCGTACCTCTCCTCGATTTCTGTGCAGCAATACACCTCCTCGATTTCTGTGCCATCATTTAATGCTCTTGTACTCCTCCTCGATTTCCG
>LPNX010180250.1:321979-368885 GCA_001517045.1 Pseudotsuga menziesii | reverse complement strand
TGGTACTAACAAAGGCCCACAACTTGTTTTCCTTGAGAACAGCTGTCATCCGTGCTTTCCACTGTAAGTAGTTGGAAATCCCTTCCAACCTATCTTCATATCGGATACAAGCCATCATTCTCTTCTGCTCTTTTTTTCAACAAGGCACACTCTGCCTTCTTTGACCAAAAATATTAGCTGTACCTAAACCAGCACTTCTCTGCTCACTCTCAGCAAAAAATTTTATAGACATCTGTTACTTCACATGCACTAGTGTCTTAAAAATCAGCATTTCTCTGCTGCCCAACAATCTACTGAAATCTCAGAGCCCCAGCTCTAATACCATGTTAAAAATCAGACCTCTGTTCACTTACAGATTTCGTCAAACACTTCATAAACCTTTGATATCAGGCCTCAACAGTAAACCACAATCAAGCACATTAATTAACCATTCAATGGAACTATCCTGTAGGCTGATATACTGTTTATAAAGCACATTTAGCAGCGGAAAACATAAATAACAGCAGACTGTAAATCACATTTAAAACACAGTATTTTGGTTAAATAGACCCTGAAAAAAACCCCCCTCAACCCCTGGGGGAAAACCAGCATGCAGGAGAAATTTTATTGAGATTCAAGAAAAATCATACATCAATTTTTACAGTCAAAAATCAACTTATCTTCAACCCAGAAATCTGCCTTGGTTTCCGTGCTATTTTCTTCTCGAAAACTGTGCCAAAACCAACAACAACTTTGCCCAGATTTCTGTACCAGACCGTACAGCATTAATGGCAGCCGTACAGCACCTCGATTTTTATGCCAAACTGTCCAAAAATTTAATGCAGCTGTACAACAATTAATGCAGCTGTACCTTCCTCGATTTATGTGCAAAAATTGATGCAACCGTACAGCAATAAATGCAGATGTACTTTCCTTGATTTCTGTGCAAATAAATACAGCCGTACAGCATTAAATGCAGGCCGTACCTCTCCTCGATTTCTGTGCAGCAATACACCTCCTCGATTTCTATGCTAGCATTTAATGCTCCTGTACTCCTCCTCGATTTCTGTGCAAGCTGTGAATCTCTCTCTCAGCTGTCCTGAAAATCGAGCCCTCCTCTCAGTCTTTAGCAATCTCCTGCAAATGTGTTTCTCACACTTCTCTCCAAGCTCCTCTCTTGGAAATCGAGCCCTCTCCAAGAAATCTCTCTTGAATGTGTGCCAAAATGAAATCTCATGTACTTTCTTTACCCCATTAGGGTTATTCTCATGACTTTTCACCTTCTACGGTTGAGATTAGATCTTGGCCAAAAGATCTATGGCTGGGATCTAATCTTTCACTCACTTAAATCTCCTAAGTGAACTTTACACGAAATTTTTCTTTTTGAAAAGTCACATCACCCTAAATATTAAAAAGTACACTTTATGACTTAAAGTCACTTTAAAAACATATTAAAGTGAAACTCACTTTTAAAACATAAAGTCACATCAAAAAGGTACTTTAATAAAAAATACATTACTAAAGTCACTTTTCGAATATAAATGAGACTCCATACTTAATCACCCCTGCACCTAGGCACCTGATGCAGGAGTGCCACCGAGCTATCAAAAACTAACAAACCCAAAACTTGTGCGTATCCATCAAGTGCTTCTACCTTCTTTCCAAATTTTTCAAGCGTCACAAATTTCCATTATATAACAATGCATCCATCCACCAAGCTTTCGCATGCAAGGTAGCCAGTGTACCCACTTGTAGAGCTTCATCCACACAGAAGCCCCTAGACAACCAAAGTCTATCTAAGTGTGGGTTCCGTCCCCCACACTATCTGGGATTCTAACTCACATTGACAACCAACCTTTTATGTTGCTTCGGTTGTATGTCGTCTCAACATGTAGTTGTCGATTGCTATCCCCCATGAGATGAACTAGTCGGTTTGCAACTCCCATTGTCATGCACAACATCATGAGAATGAACCCTCATGCCCAATATAACTGACTCCTTCTGTAATTCAGTCATACATGCAACTTATTCGAACCAAGACAAAGCTATCAACCTTTCCTCAAAACTGTCAAAGGCACAATACTTAGCTCCAAGCCAAACCAACCAAGTGTCATAGCTTCCAGACTTACTTCTGTATCGGTACTTGATCTCCTTGCCACCGCATTAGACCTTCTTCCCTTCACATTTTCTGCCTGTCCACACACTCCTCTTGGTCCAAAAGAGAGGCAACCTTTCTAGCCTTCAACCAAGACAAAAGCACCACTACCACTTCTGTCATCCACAACTCCCTTCGCAAGGTCTGGTGACAACAACACTCGATCTACCATGCTCATGGAAAGTAGAAGGAACTCAATTGGAGAAGGTCCTACTTCTTACACTTCTTCTGCATCACTTCCATGCAACTAAGAAAATGGTTGGGTTGAGTGCTTGTTGCTTCCCACGGTCCCAAAATTAACCATAACGACGATCACATCCCGAAGTTCCATAAACTCACTGCTACGATCTGTCACCTCCACAAACCTCTATGGAGAGAACCGATAGACTTAGTCCTTCATGACTAATTGCATAATACTTCTCTTATCACAACCACTTGGTCCATGCATCATTTCCTTTGGCATATCTAGCTCATTGCGAGCACCTCCCAAGTCCATCCAACTGCATGAATTATTGCCACAATCCTATCTTCTAGTTGTTTCGAAGTGCATGTTGCTTCTTCTGCAACTGTCCATGAGTTCATTCGCAGCACCGAATCCTCCCAGTAGAGATTTTTTCTCTAGTGCCTTCCACAACTAGCTTCATCTGCAACACTCTTTCTAGATGCAATCCTACTCAAGCACGCTAAGCTCCTGGGTACCCCTTCTCCAAAATCTGGGCACGCTCCTCCTCAAGCGCACCCTTTCGTTCCTCTCAAAACAATGTCTCCTGAATTCTGTCAGGTTTGGCTACACCTCTGTTAGTTTTGTGTGGGCCTCCTGCTAAGGAACACCCCATATCACTTCACCCTTTCTTTCGTAAGCTTCACTTAGTCATGAGTTGCACTCTTTGCTTCTCTACGGTCAGGTTGGGTGCTCCTTGCACTATTTAACACTATTTTCCTTGCACTTCCATTGAGTATGGGTGCCACCCCACCTTCTGTCTTATAAGCATTGATTATGGTCACTGCCACTATCCACCTTTCATCTAACACGCGTTGAGTATGGGGCATCCCACTTTGCGATGGGTGCCTCCCACCTTTAGTCTTAGCTGTGCGTTAGCAAACACTCCTGCAACGCAAAGATCCAACTCTTGCACTTCATATAGTATTGGAAACCCTATCGTGTGCTAGGAACTCCTCTACCCAATGCTGTCATAACATCTATTTTGTAACCCTTGCAAGTTTTCTACTCGGTGCTAACTCCTAGGTGCACTTCATTGTCGATGGTTCCACATTGTGTTCACCCAAGGAAATTCGGGTGCACTACTGCTCAGCGCACCTCCCTACCTTTATTTGGCCTCTTCCACTCTCAGCTTCCCAACTACGTCAACTCTTGGTAACTGTTTTGTGTTTTGGTGAATAAAAAACCTTCTTCAATACCATATGTCACAGGCGCACCAATGAGACACAATTTTACGCCTTTCGGTGGGACCCAACTAAGGGTGAGACTAACGTAGAGAGCTCATCGATAAACTATTCCTAAACCTGCACAACTCCTAACACTTAACTCTAACCAACTCTATACTTAGCCGTTTTTACATTACATGCACATCTAACAATACACCCAACACTTCACCAAAATATAGTACAAGAAACAAATGTCAATGTGGTTGGAACTCCAAACTTGGACATTCCTAATACCCAAGTGTAGTATACAATAAGACTTGATACAACAATGGAGGATGCCACATCCTGGTAACTCATTCGAGAGTGTTCCCAACAAACAACATTTAAGATACAACCAAGCCACAACTCTGACTACTCTCTATCACATCTGCATGCCTTCGTGCTTGCAATGCCCATGCCGAGTCTCTTAGAAAGCTATGCCGAGTCTCTTAGAAAGCTACAATCCATTGCAACCTTGCCAATATATAGAATCCTGCCTACTCTCAGATTCCTTGCCAAGCTTCTTGTTTGACCCGTCTAAGTGTTCTTGCTCCTAGTCCTCATCTAACCTCTACGGAATACTGCCTACTCACAACCCACATTCATCATCCTTCCAAGTGCATCTATTGCACTAATCCCACACCACGTCATCATCTTCTAGTTTGCACCTCTCCCAATATACTATCATCTGAGCGTATTCTTTGCTAAGTCTCCCAAACTAGTACGCTTTCCTACTAGATTCCTCCTAAGGAGCGTGCTTCACATCAGAAGTCCACATGCCTCATCCCACACTTGCATCCAACACTCTATCCACAAGACTAGTCTTCCTGCTAAAGACCGTACCATTCATAATAAACCACAGACACTTGGAAGCTCCTCAAGCCAACATGGGAGATTGTTGCACTCCACATGCCTTGGAATACTTCTGCACCAAGTCTACAAGTCATATGACTTGGGAGCTTTCCAAATCCACTTGGAAACTCGTCTGCCCCAATACAAACTCAAGAGCACACCTACACATTCAATTTAGAAGCCTCTCGCAACCCATTTGTACTTTGGAAGCTTGTCTTCCCAAGTTCATAGCCCAACAGACTTGGGAGGCCCAAACATCCTTCAGGATCTTGCAGTGTGGAATCTCACCTACAGAAGTTCGCTTGCAAAAGCTCCCCTGTAGAAGCTCATCCTACGGAAGCTCCAAACGTAGCTCGTCCCGGGAACTCCGTGCTCTTGTGTGCCTCTGTGCCCTAGAAAAATCTCCAATGGAGCACCTCCCAAGTGAGGGTTCCAACCACAACATTCAAACCAAAACTTGTGCGGATCCACTAAGTGATTCTTCCTTCTTTCCAAGTTTTCAAGTGTCACGACTTGCCCTTGTATAGCAATCTGTCTACCCACCAAGATTTTGCATGCAATGGAGCTGACGTGCCCACTTATGGAGCTTTGTCCACATGGAAGTCCCTAAACCACCAAAGTTTGTCTAAGTGCGGGTTCCATCACCCATACCATCCTAGATCTAACCTGGATTGGAAACCAACGTTTATGCCGTGGGATCCTTGTCCACTCTGCATGCCACTTCCTTGCTAGAAGAGCCCAAAAGTGTGGGCACACTTAACCAAATCTTGGCAAGCGTTCCAACCATCCGCATGGCTCAACCATCTCGAAGCTTCTTGGCAGGTGATGTACCCATGTATGTATATGCAACAGTTTCCACTTAGCCAACCAGCATCCAACAATAAGTGAGGAGAAATCCCAACTTATTGCCCACTTTCTAAAGGCATTACACAAGGCCTCTTGATTATAAAAAATGTTGAATATCGAGGGTTTTAATTTCTGGTGAAAAACAGAAAGTCTTGTAATAATCCAATGCATTATAAAGTAAGTATATATATATATATATATATAACGCTATTTCTTCTCTTTTAAGATCTTCATGTCGTATCACTAAGACAAGCATGACTATTTTTTAGGGTAGTATTACGAATATAGCCTTTGTATCAGACAAAGACGTAGTTAAACAATATCTTATTAGTGCAATGCAAAAGCTTTTCAAGAATAAATAGAAGAATAGAGATATGAGCATTCAAGAAGGTCTTCTATGGAAGTCGATAGTCCAAATAATGAAGAGATTGCAGTGGCAACAAACACCCAACCCTTAGATACAACAATATCATTTCTGCAAGGTCTCGATGTTGAAGCTTTGAATATGCTTTTTGTTGCTACAAAGCCAACTTTGTAGAATGATGAGGATCTAGTCCATGAGAAGGATTGATTGAAGCTTTGAATATGCTTTTTGTTGTTACAAAGCCAACTTTGTAGAATGATGAGGATCTAGTCCATGAGAAGGATTGATTGCTTGCACCATTTAATCATCCATATTTTGATGATTGGTGAGTAGAAGAAAATATTCAATCGATGAAGGGAGGTAGGGGAGACCAGATATAGTGGGGCAGGGGCCAAATGTGGTCATACTTGTGGTCACAAAACCACTACATTAACATGAATAAATATGTCCATTTAAATATTATAAATAGTCTAGTTAAATATTAACTTAAATCCAAAAAAGTTCAAACCCAGCCCATAAATTGGATGGGCCCACTTCTAACCATATTCAGATTGCCTATGACAAACTGTGCATGTCTGACAGATCAATTTACAAGATATCTTGTACCAAGCCCATTCTAGACTGAACTACCTTACAAAATCTCATATTACTTACAGGTCCCGTTGTGTTATGACATACAATCCCCATCAAACATTCAAAGAGTACCACAACACCATCCCATCAAACCCACCAAATTACATTTGGAGACAGATGTTCCAACAACAGATGATCACCTGCACAAGAAGAGGAAACAAGCTGCTCAGCTACACCTGCCACATTTATTCTTTTCCCATTCCCGAGTAGGCAACAATTCAATGCATTAACTATCTACCAGCCAAATCAAATCCACCATGAATATGCAACCCAACCATTCAGGCACAAAGATCGCATAGAATAGCACAATGATTAATCAATAACTATCTATAAACCCAATCAAATCCACCTTGAATATGCAAATCAACCATTTAAGCACAAATATCACATAGAACATCATAAGGATTAATCCATTCCATTGGATGGAACTCCAATTGATCTTAACCACATAATAAAAATCACAAGCCCTCAATCCATGCCAACTCCAATAGCCAATAAACAATAATTGTAAATTCCATAAATAAACCATCCAAGCACAACAATCCACCATTTTTTCACTCTAAAACATTTGTTGTTGCTTGAGGGGATCACCGATAACAGGCCTCCCCTTGCAACTAAATCTACTGGAACATAGAAGCATCACCAGCCACAACACACATCACCAGCCACATGACACATTTCTAGTCGCTCACCAAACAACACGCATCAACAATGCCAACACACATTACCAATCACACTACAAACAACGTGCATCAACAGACACCCAACACACAACATGCATCAACACCGTCAAACAAGTTTGCAATTAAACACGGGTAATGATTTGTATTCGACTATAACAAGCAATTATTTTCTCTTCACAATATCCACCTGAGAAACTCATTGAAACAACTTGACAATGATTCAATTTCTCTTTCTCTGCTTCTATTCGAATTTGGTATCAACATTACATGTTGCTTGTAGTTACACATAGCCATAGAAGCTACTGAAGTGCCCATAACTTAAAAAATTGGTAAAAACTAGACAAACATTTGACCTCGTTATGGGCCATATTAGACAAATATGCCATGGAAACTTGGTGTAAATAAGTGCTACATTCCCCCATAATGGAATCAATCTACCCCTGATTTCTACTACTGCATGAACAAAAAATAAAGGTTGGAATTTGGGTTCATGTCGCTATATGCCCAAAAATCTAGCTTTAATGTTACCCAACTTGTAGATCCACCAAAATTTTAAAGGGGATGGAGTTATGTTACTGTTTAGGGAACCTGAAACCGAAAGTATTTTTACCTAGGTCATAAGATATGTAGACCAAACATTACTTTACCTGAAACCATGGATTATTTGACAGAGGTCATAACATATGAAGGCATGACATGACACCGATTACTAACATAACTTTAAGACGTTGACACAAATAATATTGAGGGAATCCAGGCTATATCTCTAAAGGCCTCACCTTGATTCTATTAAGGAGGTCAAGCCTAGGTTGCGAGTCCACCACCATGAGAGTGAAATTTTGTTGTGTTTGATGGTTACATGTGGTTGTGTTGTGTTAGAAAGTGAATGTAAAATTGTTTTGTTTGATAAATTGTACATTCATGTAATTAATAAACATTAATGTTTTCCATTGTGATACATGTTTATAGTGTCATGGCAAGAGTGAAGCATGCTAATATTCCAAGGAGGCCAGTAAGACGAGTGACCAGGGGTACCTAGATATGATCGACTTCATTAGATGAGGGACTAGACTGCAATGCCAACAAAAATGTTGGAAACCATGGGGTTGCAGCTACTGCTGGTCAAGAAACAAATACATTGTAAGGAAATGCCAATACATATATTGGATGCCACAACGAGGAAGAGGAAGTTGATGGTGTTCATGCATCGACCACAATGCAAAGAGTTGGTTAAAGTAAGAAGATTAGTGCTATTAGGTGTTGGAAAAAAGAGGACATGCACAAGGCGATTAACGATGTGGAGTTCAATGGATATTCAGTGAGAGCAGCTGCAAGGAAGTATGGGATTGCACCTACGTCCTTGCATTATTGGCTAAATGGTCTGACACATACCAAGAGGAGAGCCCCCCTCACGGTGCTGACTGAACATGAGGAAGAAGAAGTGGTTCTTTGGTGAAAGTAGATGGCCGATATGGGCCATGGGATGGAGTTGACACAACTGGAATCAAATGTGGCTCAAATATGCTAGTCAAGGCTAAATCCATTCAGAGATGGATTTGCCAAGAAATCATGGTGGGCAGGTTTCAAGGCTAGACACCCAAATCTTGTCTTGCGAAAAACAAAGGGCCTAGATAGTCGGGACAAAGATTTGAATTTTCACCCTATAGTTGTCACCAAGTTCTATTACACACTAGAAAACGCATATGAATTGCACTCATATGGTCCAGCCCGTATTTGGAACCACGATGAAACTGTATTACAAGTTGGCAGAAACTATGGCATACATGTAGTTGCAAATAGGGACAATAGGAATGTGCCCAAAATTCTGCCTAAGAGAAGGGAATGGATTACAATTCTATGTTGCATAAATTCCATTGGTGCTTTGATCCCAAGATTTTATTTGTTCAAGGGAAAGAACCAACTAAAGAAGTATATCAGGAATTGCGAGCTAGGCACATGCATGGTTGCTCATCCCAATGCATGGATGACTAAAGAACTGTTCATGAATTAGTTGTGCCATTTTGTCATTTCTGTACCTACAGGTGTGTCTACTGAAAATAGACACCAACTGATTTTTTTATGGATGTGGAAACCACATAGCTATACAAATAGTTTAAGAGGAAAACATGATGGACATTGACTTATTGACTCTACCATCACACACCACTCATCGGTTGCAACCACTAAACACGAGTGTGTTTGGTCCATTTAGGTGTTACTTCAGGTCTGAGAAGGCTACGTGGATGATCAAGAACCCAAGTATAGAGGTAAAAAGGGATGAATTGGAGAAACTTGCAAGTAAATCATTTAAAAGGGCACTTAAACCCTCAAATATAATATTTGGATTTAAGTGAACTAGAATATGGCCACTAGCTCATGATGATCTCATCAATGACATGGCTTATATCCATGCATTCAAAGGTGTAGATGATGCAGACGATTCTGTTGCGGTGGAAAACATCTTATCCCTCTCTCAAGGGCAGTTACAACCACTCGACCGCAATGAATAAGTCAATGGAACTCAATACAATGGTCACATTAATGCTAATGTTGTTGTTTATGAAGCAACTAAAACATTGTTGGGAGTTGGAACAAACGAAACTCAAACTGAATATGTTGAACAACTTCCAATTGATTCTATCAGACAAAATATGGTTGAAGGTCCTCAAACACAACAAAGCATTGAGGAGATCTTGACATTGCCAATCCAAGTCCCATAGCCCAAGTGGTTAGAGGAGGCAATGATGAACATAAACAAACACATTGTTACAAACACCAATGAAGAGAGCCTTGGCGTACCTTCGCTGCTAGCATAGATGAATAATGAAGTTGTCCATTATTATGTGGATCTAGGTGGTGAAGAAGAAGTTACTATAGAGAAGGAAGTACCAAGTGGACAAGATGTTGCCGCAGGGAACGAAGAAACATGCATTGAATTTGTAGACGAAGAGCATCTCCCGAGTGATCCTCAAAACCTATCAGGCACCACACTAGTGCTTGGACAATTCCTAAGGATACTAGTGGAGAAGGTTAGTAAAATGTTGAGGGTCAGATCAGTTGATTTTATCAGACTAAGAATAATTTCACAACTACTTACCTCATCAGACTACATCACACTGTTGGAAAACTCTGAACAAAATAAAAAAGGAGTTGCATGAAATGAAATAGAAGAAGAAGGAACTTGGTAAGGACACGAGGGTTGCAAGGATTGCTCAACTAGAGCAACAAAACAAGAAAGGATGAAAACAGAGCAGCAAAGGTAGGAAAAAGAGTACCATAAGCAGCTGGCTAGGGATGAAAACGAGTAGAGAAGGATCCAACAAAGACAACAAATGGAGAATGTGCGTACAAAGAAGGTTGACAGAAGTTTGGATGAGATTGAATTAAGGAGGATGGCCATGACAAATCGAATTGCAGACAATACATGTTTCTTCAAGAACCTTATAAATATCCAATGTCCCCAGTATCATACACTTGGTCCACCTCCAACCCAATATCATCAAACTGGTCCACCTCCCCCCTATTTTCCAGCCAGAGTAGGGGCCAATCCAATATGGAATTTTCCAACACCTCCAAACAATCTGGGGCATAAATATGGGATTTCAATTCCTCCTTGGTTGCAAGAAGCAATGGGGAAGCAATCAAATGTAGGGAACTCAACAGAAATTCATTTAAAAAATGTAGGCAACTCAAACAACTGGAATAGAGCAAGTGTAGGAGGCCTAATAGGATTGGGAAATGAAGAAACGCAACCTCCAGGTGCATAAGGATGAAATACATGGCTTCCTAGCCACATGCATTATGGGTTTTAATAAGAAGGCATTTTTTTGGATGGATGTTTTTTGACAATAATAGTAAACAATAAACAGAGATTGACGATGGATATCCATCGAACTTCAAAGGGTAACGACTAAAATACTTCACTGCCTAACCACAAGCACTGTGGGTTTTCATAAGAAGGCATTTTTATGGATGCACTTTTTTTTACAAGTATAGCGCACAATAATCAGAGATCGACAATGGATCTTTGTCAATATTCAAAGGGTTATGGTCTTAAGGTGGTTTTACAAGTTGCATGCACTTTTTTTGGATGGAATTTCTTTTACCTAAACAATGAACAATGAATAGTAAACAAAGATCAAAGATGGAGCATCCTTAATCTCTAAAGGGTTGTACAAGTTGCTAATGTCAATGGTGTGTTCCATCCTTTTATTTTTATTTTTAGTATGCATGGACGTATGATAGAAATTTTTGCCTTATATCAAAGAATGTAATACATGTTTACAAGACATCAAAAAAGTTTATGCTTTCATAATCGTGTTGTTGATTATAGGATGTGAATAGATGATCAATGATGAAAATTCATTCGTCATTCAAATGTTAACAAAAAACACACCATGCCCATGCAGATTTTATGCAAGCATGAATAGATTATAGATGATGAAATTCATTCTTCACTCAAATGTTTGCATTATAGTTTCACATAAAACATAAATAAATGCATAGTAGTTTCACATACAATTGTTTGCATTATTCATAGTAGATCCGAAAAACACTTATATTCACTTACAATAAGCTAAGGGATGAAACATATTCATAGTAGGGCTGAAATATATTTGAAGGACTTTAGTCAAAGTCACTAACAACCATCCAACATTGGAGGGATGTCATCCAGTGTGGAGGATCCCACATGGCGTACGACATGGGGTCCACACTACGGTATTTTTAAGGATTATGATAGTACACTTAAGTATAGTATTCTAGGCGATTGTGGGTTGAAAAAAAACATATATATAGATAGGTAGGCGGATATTAAATATGAAAGATACAATTTACTAGAGAAACTTGTTTGGTGAATATTATTATAAAAAACATATTTTATGTAAATATAAGAGATATTAGAGACTAAAAGTGACTAAATAATGAATTTATTTTTTGAAAAATGCCCCAAAAATAGCCAATTGGAGAAATTTCGCCCCTACAATTTTCTCTAGTCCACACGTAGCCCGACATGTCGTGCATGTGAACATGTTAGTTCAGGGCTTCACAAGGGAGGTTCAGGGTTCCATTTGTCCAGTATGCCAAGCCTTCTCGAGTTGTTGTGTTATCGTGATGGGGACCGATGGGTGAGCAATATCTTCCCCCGTTTATGGGTAACCTTCCCTTCCATACCTTCATGTTGCGGTGTGAGTTTAGCATTATGTGGGATACTACACAATCTATTAGGCGATGAAAGGAGGTGGGTGGTAGTTGTTCCGGGAGATCACTAAATGGAAATAACATGCACCATTTGCAAGGGAAACAAATGGAACAAAATGGATTGCCTCAAGCAATTCCACTCCATCCAACAAGGTTTTTGTTTAAAAATTTTCCCAAGATGCTTACCTAAGTAAACCAATATCTTCATTATGAAACCCAAGAAAGATAATGCACAATCTTGGGAAATGACTTATTCATAACAATTGGTTCTTTCACCTAAATTTACAATACCTTACAGAATGCTCAAAATGTACATAGATTTACACATACCATTCCAATCACTTAGAATGAATGCAAATCTAAAGAATATAATCCCTATTTTGGCACCAAGTTGATCATGCACATTAAATTATTTAATATCACCACATAGCATAGAGACTGTCCAAGAGGACATTGATTTGACTATACAATAAACTTTTCCAAGATCAACATTGAATTTCTTCTACACATTGTTTTACTCACTATGGTTACAACACAAATGCACTGCCCTAACTAGGCAACATTTCACAATCCAAAGCACTTAAGTCTAGCACAAAAACAATGCAATTAAATTGCCCAAACTACGCAACAAGTTACTCATTCAAGTTATTCCACTCTATCCCAACATCAATGAAAACAAATTGCTCAAACACTTCAACCATTTGCTCATTCAAAACATTTTACCCCAACATGCTGAATGTAGGAAGGGAAGGTCAAATCTAGGAAAACATTTTCCCTCTCAAATGTTTTAATCTTTAAGCATGACATTGAAAAGACAATGGCATATATGGACATATAGCCATGCACACCCTTGATTGTTGTACTTAACTAAAAATGCAAGGTAAAAGAGAGCAATGAAACCAAAAACCTTTATTCCTCTTCCAAAAACATTACTTAAGGAGAGTGCTAGATTTGACAATCTTCTAAACTTTATAATGAGCAACCTAAGCTTTGGGAGCTCATGAGGTTTCACAATGCTTCCTATGTTCCTACACAAGGAATTTGACTACAATCAAGATCGTTTTTCTAGATCTAAACCTTATAACAAAATATTTTTGTAGTTTTGGAGAATGGTCTTTAGAATCCAACTTCAACTGAACCTCTTTGCCTTGATTTAAAGAGTGAAAAACAAAATAATAATTTGTAAGAGATCACAAATCAAATAAGAAATATGTATCCTAAAGACACCCAAATTAAAACTATTGATCATCATGGAGAAGAGTTGAATGAAAAATACTTAAAAATCATGAAATATTTAATAAGCATTCAACATCAAAGAAGGAAGCATTGCTCGATTTAGAGCCTTTTGTCATGTATAGTGCAAGGAATGAAGACTTACCAAGGAAATGAGTTCAATGAACAATCACTTTGAGCAACCAAACAACTACAATGATTAGGTATTTCATTTATTCTCATTTTACTTTCCACTATTCCAAGATTACAAGGATTGCTTTCAAGATAACATTAGAGACTAGCTCGAATGATCTTGTGCTCAATAGTTGCCTCAAACTAGTAAGTTTCCAATACTCCCTTATGTGAATCAATTTCAAAATCTTTTAATTTATGCAAAGTCACACTATATAAGACACCAACTATACTTGCCTATGAAATACCTTGATAGTCTTGTAGGTGTTGAGATGATTCTACTGTTACATTAGATTTACCACCATACATAATGTTGAATAAAGCAATGTAGGATAGCGCATGAGTAGCTTAGTTAGTATATGATATCTTCATGATTTCTAGGATAGTTTTTTCTACTTATTTTGATCTTGGTTTAATAACATACTTGAACAATTTGACCTTTATAATCACTAGTTAAGTATATTGGTTTAGAAAGTTAAATTTCATTAATAAGCTAGCATGAGAAGAAAGACTTTGCATTCTATTTTAGTATTATATTATTAATTAATTTAGTTATTATTCTCTCTAAAATCTGGAAGGGGAGGCTGATGGCCCATTAAAGAGGGTAGTTCAAAAGACTTCAGGAAATGTACACAGGAGTTTGATAAATAGAGAGGAAGGAATGATGAGAGGTGGTTTTATCTTGGAAGAAAACATTTTTCTTGGAGGAAAGAGGGTTCAACATTTTAGGTTTATTGCATTGAACTAAAATTTTGGATTGTTTGGATACTAGTTAGGTTTACTATTTGTCATTATTATTGGAGCTTCAACATAGAGTGAGAGGAAACCTAAGCTTTCTTGGAGCTAGGTAGGCAGCTAAGTATTTCAATTTCCCTCTTGTTAACCTTGATTTTTTGTTGTTTAACTTATCAAGAAACAATTAGAGACCGTCTTATTATAATCTATTTAATATAAATTGGAATTTTTTTGTAGTGACATTTCTTGTTGTTAGTCATTCATGACAACTAGAAATTAGTGAGTTGATTTCATGGCCTAATTTACAACTAACAATAGATAAAAAAAAGATGTTTATGTTGGAAGTTAGTTCTCTAAATCCTTAATACAATAACTTAGTATGAACGTTAGGAGTATAAATCATTAATCTTAACACCCATTAATGGGTTATGACCCTGTAGGGTGCTACACCCATTGCGAGCAAGTTAATACAACCATGACAAATTAATACATGCATGACATTGAAAAGAGAATGTCGTGTATAGACATATAGATATGCACATCCTTTATTGATCTACTTGACTAAAAATGCAAGGGAAAAGAGATTAATGAAACCAAAATATTTTTTCCTCTTCCAAAAACATTATTCAAGGAGAGTTCTAGATTTGACAATCTTCCCCATTAAAAAATGTGTTGCTCGTTCATGCTCACAATGCATAGTGAATGCTAAGAGTGGGCATTGAATTGCCTAGTCAATTCAACTTGCTCACATTAAAATTTGCAGTCCCAAATTAGTTATCTATGGGCATAGACGTGCATTTAAGTGCCCCTATACATTGTTTTACTCACCATGATCACAACGCATATGGAATGCCCAAACTAGGAAACATTTAGCAATCCAAAGCATTTAAGTCTAGCATAAAAACAATGCAAATAAACTACCAAATTCGGGCAACATTTTACTCATTCAAGTTATTTAACTCTAACATAAAGGCACTTAAAACAAATTGTTGAAACATTGCAACCATATGTTATAATTCATAGTACATTTCATAGTAATCCTATATTTTTTCCATCATGGTATATAAATCATAGTAAATCTCATAATTCATAGTAAATCCTACATTTTTTCCACTCTCAACTCTCTGATACCATGATGAGTACTTTGGGGCTCAAGATTGAAAAATGTGTAAGTTTTGCATGTTTTCCAAGCAAACTCACCTCAGAATTCATAATTCATAGTAAATCCTATAAATTTTGGGACTAGAATGAATTAAATGCACATACATTTCGATGAAAAAGACACCCAACTCCACAAGCTCACACACAAAAGAAGTGATGCAAATTCAGTCCTGCAGAATTTGTAAGACATTTTAACAAATTAAACACTACACATAAACCCTAAATCGCTGCTAAAACCATAAACCCTGCACATTCATCACAACCAAAACCCTGTTTTTTTCCTATGTCGATAACCCTAAACAATGCACATAAATGATAGGAAATACCCCAAACAAAACCCTAGTTTATACACGTGTCTAGAACCGTAAACCATAAACAAAATAATTCACGAAAGAATTTGAGGCGAAGCAACATTGACCAATAGAATTCACACCATTAACTCATTCAATTTACAAAATAAATCCATTCAAATCACACTAATTACATTTCTTTGAACTATGCACGGAACCAATAAATGGCAGAGCAACGATTACAAAATGGCAGAGAACCCATTACAAAAATGGCAGAGAATGTTGCACAATATGGCAGAGATACCATTTCAAAACAAAATGGGAACCCATTACAAAAAATAGCAGAGAACCCTGCATAATATGGCTGAGAAACCATTACAAAATTGGCATATAACTCATAATAATATCATAGAGAACCCATTACAATATGGCAGAAAACACGTTAACAAAAAATAAAACTTCAAACTATGAAAAGAACTGTAAACCCTTCGAATGTAGAAAATCAATGAACATGCAACCCACAACAATTCCTAAGTAGGAGATGGGTGTGTCAATAAACACAGAAAGGGACAGCTTATAGGAACGAATCCCTACCAGAGTACCTAGACTCCACCACAAGCGACCGATCTCCTCCTCCACCTAGCATCTTCCATGATTGAGAGACTCCCATAACATCCACGACCGAGAAGCACCCTGAACTTGAAAGCAACACCAAACGCGGTTCAGGACAAGAAAAATCCAAATTATAAACAAAATTTCCAAGAAATTGTCAGGATTAACCAGGACTTACTTCCCCACAAATTGGAGAAAACCCTTGCCACCATAACGCCATATAACATCACCGAGACGAGCATGCAAACATGCCCAACAGATCCAACAACGTGATCTTGGGATGGCTCGAGGTCCCCCAGGACAACTACCACTCACCTCCTTCTATCGCCCAACATACCATTTAGCATCCCATAGAACATGACACTCACACTAAAACACACATGGATGTAGGGGCGAGCGACCCACAACTAGGGGTGGATATTGCTCACTTGTCGGTCCCCATCACAATAACACAGTAGCTTGAGAAGGCTCAACAAAATGGGAAAATGGAACCCTAAACCCCCCTTGTGAAGCCCTAAGCCCTAAACCCACTTGGGCGCATTCACAACATGCTAGGCTACACATGGACCCCATGTTGTACACCACGTGGTATCCTCCACGGTGGATGACAACGTGACAAGTGGCGTCCCTCCCCTATTGTTCCATTTCAATTTTTAAATAGAACTCCGTGTTGTAGAAGATCAGGTTCATGCCAAGATTTTTAGAGGAAAATTATGAAAATAACCGTACATCAAAGATGGTGGTTTCCACTCCATGAAATGGTTTTTGAAAACTACTTCTATGAACCACTATAGATATAATATTTCCACGTAAAAACCAGTGTTTTGATGTTTCAGCTCAACATGCAAGATCAAAATACGCCTATGTTGTCGAGCCGCAATACTTGGCACACTTGGATTTGGGAGACACGGATTGATTTACTCATATAGACTGAAACCATTGGCTGGTTAAAGGCAGAACTAGTATAACTCTTTTGCATGCAATTTTATAATAACAACAAACACTCAAAGATGAATCCCATTGTGCAGAATGATATTTAGTTTTTTGAAAGGGATGTAATCAAGCCCCTAATCCAAATCTCTTGAGTAAAATGTACAACTTGAAGGTTTGTGAAGATGGAGTTATTGCATCTGATTACGAGTTGGAAGACAGGTCTGTGTTGCCTTTGCTTAAGGCACTAGGTGCAAATGGTTTATTCCTTTCTTGGATTTGTGTCACAATTCTCTAGGTTGTCAATATGTATGCAATATACAAGAAGCATCCCTTTTAGGACCATCCTTATAAATGATACTGTTTTTTGTTTACCCATAATACGATGTTTACAAAAAATAAATTATGTATCTTTTATCCCAGGCAAAAGTTTTTGTTCAACAAGTATTTTCAATCCTCTTTCAATCATGTGGCCAAGTCTTTTGTGCCACAAATCTGTTGTAGACTCTTCTTTTGCAACAGCACCAATATCTAATTTCTCCATGTTTGATTTTAATGTGTAAAGAGTGCCTCTTTGCAACAATGAGTGAACCCTTTACAATTTTCCAACCTTTGTTACCAAACCCTATATAACAACCTTCATCGTCTAGCTTCCTAGCAGAAACCAAATTCATTCCAAGCTTCAGTACATGCCTCACTTGTTTAAGCAATAAACTACAACCATATTTTGTCTTTATTAGAACATCTCCTACCTTCAATATTAAAAAACTTTTATTCCCTAGGTGAACCTTACTTGTATTACTAGATTTATAAGAAATAAAATTCTCTTTGCTTGGGGTAGCATGGTGTTGGAGACATTTACCACCATACACACTCATTTTGGTCAAATTGGCCTAGTTAAACCACTATCCTAAGTATTATTGACATTAATTGACATCAGTGGAGCATTAAATGACATCATCCAGTCACACCCACGCCTTCAGTCAAGGAGGATAACTTAGCCTTCTCCTACATCTGGGGAGGCTAACTGGAGGACTCCGGGGGTGATCTGAGTGATATTAATGCACCTAATTGCTAACTGATGGTTACAATCAGTTAAACAGGGTAGTGAAGGTGCCTCCTTTCATTTAAATGATTATTTGATGATTAATTAATGAACTGGAGTCAACAGGGGCACCTCCACCAACTTCTAATGTTCAGTTCAACTTCAGTTAACCTCATCGGGGTTCATTGGAGTCATTGAAGCGCTAGCACTTGATGGTTGGCTTGCTATGACATGTGTCTGATCTCTTTCAGTTGAGACTCAGTCATTTATTACACTCTGACTTCAGTTAGGGCTCAGTTGAGTCAATTAGGGTTTTGATCAGTGGTTAACTGGAGTGTTGACTATGGCTTACATTCAATTAAGCTAGACTCACTCATTCAATTTGAATGACCACCTTGAGGATTCGAATTGCTCATTCATTAATGCTTGTAGCATGACATTGTATTGTATTATCATACTTTCATCTAATTATACAGAGCGGCTACTCATTCTGTAGACCGATTACACCATTTCATGGGTTATCTGTTGATTAATCTTTGATGAGACTGAATGTTTAGTCCCTAGATCAATGTGCAAGATTAATATGGTATCAGAGCTCACGGTGGGATGAAGCTCTATCTCTCAAAAACAAGCTTTTTGACAGATTTCTGCATGAAAATTGAGCAATAGCTCAAAAATCCAGCACTGCACCAGAAGCCAAGGCTTACCACTTAATACCCCAAGTAAAGAACTTGTTGATCAAGCTTGCTTGATTGACTATGCTGGGTGTGATGAAATCCTAAAATGTGCAGGCTGTCCGACCTTACATTGCCCTTTCTGTTTTGATTTTTAGGTTTTCTACAGGTGAAGCATTCGCTCCAGCAGATCCAAATGGCCTCCTCAGTAGATATTTTGACTCCATACAATTTCCACTCATGGAAAGGTGATATGGAGATTTAGCTGCGCTCCAGAGGACTCTTTAGAGTCACCATGGACACTGAAGATGAGCCTGGTTCTGCCATAGAAAAATCAAAATTCTTGAACAAGAAGGATGAAGCCTTCGGTTTCTTGTGCCTCTCTATTTCCCAGGATCTTCTTTTCCATCTTGCGGGATTGAAGAATCCAAAAGAAATATGGGACAAATTGGAAACTCTATATGGAAAGCATGATGACTTTAGAGTTTACCAGCTCGAAAATGAATTAATGTCTCTCTAGCCCTTCAACTTCGAGACTCTGAATGACCTTTTCACAAAGTTCAAGCACACTGTTTTACTCTTGAAGCAATGCAAAGTGGAGAAGGAGGATGATCAGCTCATCCTTGCCACACTCTCCAAACTTGGGGCTGATTATTCAGTTTTTGTTTCTACATTCCATGCGGGGAATCTCACAACCCCTGGATGGAAGATGCCTACACTCAATTCCTTCATTGAGTCTCTAACAAGTGAACATGACAAGCTTGTCCAGATGGGGATCATCAGATCTTCCCGTGATCAAGCCCTCCATGTCTCGGGGCCCAAATATCTGAAGGGTAAAGGAAAGTAGTAGAAGAACCCAAAAACTAAATTTGATGCTCCTAAACCTAGAGTTGAAAACCAACAGCATGATGAGTCTTCCGGCTCAAGGAATAATAAAGGAAAAGGGCACCATGGCAAGGAAAAAGTCAAGTGTTCTTATTGCGGGAAGGGCTTCCACCCTGAACATGCCTGCATGAAGAAGAATCTTGATGAAGCAACATCTCTCCTTGAGAGAAATCACATCAATCTTTCGGAGAGATTTCGGAGGAGAGATCAGCAAGATCGGGAACCACAGCATGAAAAAGGTCATGCCCTCATGGCAAGCACTTCAAAGTCCAAAGCACTCTTGATTGATTCTGGAGCTTCGAACCACATGATGGCTAAAATAGACTCCTTTTCATCCTTGGAGACTCGCAAATCCATCCCCATCCACATGGGAGATGACTCCACCATCATTTCAGAAGGACAAGGTACTGTTGATCTTGAAAATGGTTTTTTTTCAAATGTTTTGTATGTACAGTCTCTGGCATCAAATCTCCTTAGTGTCTATCAGATGACACATACATGAGTGCCTAAGAGAGTTTCTTTCAGCCTAATTGATGTTGAGATAACATAAATTGCATCCGGGAAACTCATTGCTAAAGGCCTTGCAAACCATCATGCAAAAGCCTATGAGTTCTCTCACTTTGTTGCAGATGCAAAGCCCACAGCTCTGCTAACTCATGGAAATGAGGTTAGTAGGCTGTGGCATGAGAGGTTTGGCCATCTTAATTTCAAATATTTGCAGCAATTATAGAAAAACTCCATGGTTGAAGGCCTCCCGGTCATCAAGGCAACCACGGGAATTTGCAAGGGCTGTGTGATTGGAAAACACCCCGAGCACAAGTTCGATTGGGGGAAGGCAAACCGAGCTACATGCATATTGGGGCTGATACATTCTGATATCAGCGGTCCGATGCCTGCATATATGCCAAGTTATATCCTTTTATTAGACAAATACCATGACCCTAAACCATGGGCCAAAAACCACATACCCAAAACTATGGATTTAAAACCATGCCCAAAAACTTATTTAGTTAATTCCCATAACACAACGGAAATGAAAATGACATAAATATTTATTGTTAATTTCTTATTTGGTCTCATATATAACAATAACATCACCAACTTCTTGTCTTTCCTTTCCTATGGTCAACAATTTGTTCTATAACTTGTTCTTCTTTGACTCTGATGCCTTCACCATAGCATTCAAGATTTGATTTTTTATGGTGATGGTTTCCAATTGTTTCTTGTAGTCATTTTTGGAGGATGATGCATTGAGATATTTAATATAGACAAAGTTGCTTGATCCTTCATCCATTGAAATGTCATCCTTGGGAAGGACACCAATTGTGCCTAACGTTATTTATAAATCTCTCTAATCCTAAGGCTACATTTCCTTATATTTAGTCTGCACCAATGGATCTAAGGTAGCCACAATAAATTGTCTAATGGCATGATCACACCTTGTTAAAAGTCTAACTTGTGCTTGAGCCTCCATGATATTTGTGGTCATAATGTCCTGCTGAGATTCATCTCTCTTTCTTTGTTCCTCTTTGAACATTTGTAGTGGGTCTAAAGTATCCATTAGTTGGATTGCATTGGCCCATGAAACCTAATGCTCTACCTCCGAAGAAGAACTGTTGCTAGGAGAAGCAACCCCTTTAAAATATATAGGAGAAAATATGTTAGTCATATTAAGAAAAGAAGGAGGTGGTGATGTATGAGGGACATAATCTCCCTATTGCTGAGCATTGCTTGGTTTATTGCAGTATCCTCTAAGCAAATGTACCACTTAACTGTTTACAACCTTTGTTTGTCTGTTTGTTTGTGGATGAAAAGAAATGCTCATTTTAAGTTTAGTGTCCATCAACCCCTAGAGACAAGACCAAAACTTCCAAATAAATTCAGAGTGTCGATCAAATACAATAGAAGTAGGGAGTCCAAAATGAACCCAAACATTATTAAAGAACAACTGTATTGTTTGCTTAGTTGTGACTTTCATCTTACATGGCATAAGAATACAGATTTTACGTAACCTATTGTTATAGCGGATTTCACCACTCTAGGTGAATCACACATTGTATGGCCTTCCCCTGTCCCGCTGCAGACTCATTAGCCCCTATGGACTACTTTTTGTCTTTTGATGTTTCCTTGATCATCCCTAAAAACATAAGAAACGTGATATACGCGGCTTTTACCCCGATAACCGCGTACATACGCGGATCTGACCCCTATAGTCGCGTACATCGGGATGTGTACATAATCCAAATCCTTTTGGAGTTTTCCTTGACATGGATCCGACTCATATGACTCCTGGCCTTCCATATGCCTTGAGATCGCACGGATTCGACCTTTCATTATCCCTTTGAAAAGCTATATAAGGAGCCCCTTGGTACATTGAAAGCATAAGAGAGAATTGAGAGCAACGAAACTATGGTCCATTGTTGCCAGAACTTATGCTTGAGTCTGCATCCCTTTGTCCCTTGGAGCACTTTTGTGTTCTTCCCAAGCTTTCCTTTTGCTAGTGAGCTTGCTATCTAAGTGATGGAGGATTTAAGTGGTGGAGGCCCAAGTGGGGGATTCAGTTTCTCTGGTTCGCAGACGTGCCGTCAAAGGTTGTCACTTGCAATCTCTGATTTATATTAATAGAAATATCTTTTCCTGTCCAGTAATGTGTATTTGAATGAATATTGTATCCATTGGAATATGTCAAATGCTTCTACATTATTGATTATATATGCTAGAATAGATCGAACACCATGATATATAGTATGCTTGTATTGTTTACTTGTTGTTGAGAAAGTAATACATCAATTCAAGCTGAAGTTGGAAAGCTCAACGGGGATCTGCTTCAACCGTTCGGAATAAGGTACGAGGTTCGATCCTTTAGTGTTAGACATTTTATTTCTATTGCATATTGGGAAAGATTGATTCTGGAGTCTAGCTGTCTGTTGTGGTACCCCAAGCCATAGGAATTTCTCTCCGTAACACCTATCCACCACAACATACAAGCATTCATAACTTGATCTAGACATAGGCAAACCTCCTACAAAATCCATGGATACACTTTCCCAAGGTTGGGAAGGTACCGACAGAGGTTTATACAAGTCCAAGTTCCTATTTCTAGCTTACTTGTGGCACATAACACACACCCTTTTACATACTTGGAACTTGTATGATTCATTCAAGGATAATAACAATATCTTTGCAATAGCGCTACTATTTTTCCTACCCTAAAATGACCAGAAATGAGTGATGTATGGGCCTCCCTAATCAGATTAACTCTTTCATCTTTGGGTATACAAAGTTTTCCAAGATGATACAATAGATTGTTGTGTGCATGATAGTTTAGTTCTTCATTATGATTTCCATTAATGAGAACTTCATACACATCCCTAAAATCATCATCCTTAGCATATTGTTCCACAAAACTTTCATGTGCTAAAGAAGTATGTCTTAATATTGTGGATGCATTGATTACTAGTCTTGATAACATGTCTGCAACTTTGTTATGTATGCCCTTTTTATATTTGATTACCAAATTAAATTGGTGTAAGAAACCCATCCAAAAAAAATGTCTTGATTGTTGTACCTTTGTGATTGGAAATATCGTAATGGTTGATGATTTGAGTGTATTATTGTTTCCTTTCCGATTAAGTAATGTTTCAATTTTTTCACACTTAGTACTAAAGCATACAATTCCTTATCATATGTTGGATAGTTAATTAGTGCCTGCGTATAAGTTTCAGAATGGTAGCAAATAGATTTACCTTGTTGCATCAAGACTTCTCACATGGCATATCCACTTGGATCGATTTGTATCTCAAATGAATGTTGCAAATATGGCAAAGCCAAAAATGGTGATGTACTCAACTTCTCTTTCAATGTCTCAAAGGATTTCTGCTGCTTGCTTCCCCACTGAAAGACTTGTTTCAGACTTGTTGATGCATGCAAAGGAGCAACTATATATGAGAAATAACAATAAATTTCCTCCATTATTGTACTGCCCCTAGGAAGTTTCTTACTTCCCTCACAATACTTGGTTTGGGCCAATTTAAGATGACTTCCACCTTAGAGGGATCTACCTTCAGTTGACCATCACTACATCATAACCCAAGTATACTAAAAAGGTCTTTCCAAACTCACATTTAGACAAGTTTACACATAAGTTCTCCCTTTTCAGTACATCAATTACTTTCTTTACATGCATTACACAATCCTTCCAAGTACGACTAAAAACAAAAATATCATCTAAGTACACAATGAAAAAATCATCAATAAGGGGCTTGAAAACATCATTCATCACTCACATAAATGTCATAGGAGTGTTGCATAAACCGAATGGAATCACCAACCATTCAAGCAACCCCTGCTTGGTAATCAAAGCAGTTTTCCACACATCATTGTTTGCAATCATAATATGATGGTAGCCACTTTTCAAATCCAACTTAGAAAAATAGACAACATTTTTCAATTGATCTAATAAGAGGGTAACAATTCTTTACCATGATCTTGTTCAGTGCTTGAAATTCAACACACATCCTCCATGTGCCATCTTTCTTAGAAACCAATACAATTGGAGACCCACATGAAGAAGTACTTATCCTTATGACTCCCTTGTTAAGCAAATCCTGAACCTGCTTTTTGATCTCTGCATACTCTATCATCGATGACCTGTACATACTAATGTTACGAAGGAGAATCCTATTGCAAAAAAATCTCATCTTCAATATCCCTCTTGGGAGGCAACCCCTTAGGTTCCTGAAATACAAATCTCATGTTCAATATCCCTCTTGGGAGGAAATTATTTTATTTGTCCCCCACTTACTAAGGAAATATTGTTCTTCATTTGGTGAGATCTAACAATATATTCAACCTTGTCCTTGAAAATACGATACTTATTTTCTTCACAATAAAATATAGTTTTTTTTATAATAAAGATATGGGATACCCAATACTATTCCACATATGTCAAGAGGGACAACATCTAATACAACCTCATTAGTAAACTTGGAACCTTTTGTCAAGAGAGCTATCGAGTATCCTTTTGTAGTGAACCCAAAGGATAAGGCTTCTTATGAGGTTCAATTTTTAATCCAAACTTCTTAAAAATAGATTAAAAAATAAAATTAACTTGTGACTCGGTGTCAAACAAAGTATCTACCTTTGTATGCTTCACTATAACACTTATGTAGAAAAGCTAATTCCCTTTTTATCATAATTTTCAAACTTAAGAGATTGAATATAAGAACTTGAGCTAGAGTATGTTATACCTTTACTTCCCATTGCGGTAATATTTTTCTCATCATCTAGATCAAACGCAAGGCCTTGTTGCATTGTATCAAAAGGGTCTTTACTTCCTTTTGTCCTAGGACTTCTTTGGTAGTAGCTCAAGATGCAACTTCCAACACTTAGCCCCCACATTCCCTTTCTTACTGCAATGATGACATGTAGGCTTCTCCACCTCTTTCTTCATTGTAGTGTTCTCCTTACCCTTCTCTTTTTCTTTTGATTTCTTCTCGAACTTAGATGACTTCTTATACACATTATCTATACCATGTTTACCTTTGCTAGTTTCAAGATAAGTAACTTGTACTATCACTTTGTCAATATTAGTAGGATTAAACATCAAAATAGTATGGCAAAGATAATAATGGAAACCACCAATGTACTTGAGAATAGTTTCACGAGTGTGTAATAGAATTTCCAATGCGAAAGTTTTCTTCTTAAATTATTGAGCACACGCTTGAACAATTTTCCCTTTTAATTATCTTAGATGTACCATTCAATCATATATGTTTGAGCATATACCAAAGGATAGAATTGTTATCTCAATGCATAAATAAATTCAACCCAAGAAGAAATGATTTTACCTTGTTCTATTAGATGAACTCGAGTTTAAATCTCCCACCATATTAAATATGTACTGCTCATGCATAGAGTATCCAACTGAATCTTTGCAATGTCTTCTTTGATATTCTCTACCTTGCAATAAATATATATCTGTTTAACATAGTTTTCCAACTTTTATGTATTCAATAAACTTCTATCTGTTTAACATAGTTGTCCAACTTTTATGCATTAAATTATCCATCATAAATACACAAGTCAAATTTAACATCTAATTTTGATAAAGGCACACCATGAGAATGAGAAATATTTTTATAATGCTTACCCTTGGAAGAATGTTTGCTTGCACCATCATTACATGATGATGATGATGATGGTGAAGAAGGTCCTAAATATCCTCCTTCTTCACCTTCTCCTTCAATGTGTACTGAGGATTCACCTTCCCCAACCCTTTGAACTCTTTGATATAAATATTCCACTATTTCCTTCATCACACGAAGTGTAGTCATAACTTCCTCATGACTCAAGGGAGGTCTCTCTCCCTCATTTCCCATAGATTCCATCTCACATTTATGAAATCCCCTTTAGATTTATGGATTGAAACTTGCAACCTTGCCTTCAACTCGCATTAGTTTAGAGCTTGTAAGCATGCACCGATAAAACATTCTCTAATACCACTTGATCTAGAAATATTAAATTACCAATCCAACCATTCGTCCTTCATTGATATCCAATCTTTTCTCAGTTAACATGATCTTTAAATTAATAGTGCACTTCACAATGTTATGTGATTAGTTTCACTTAACTAAACACTTATTCTTATGAAAATCAACTTGCATAATCCATTCATCATAAGTGAAATATAAAGAATAGATCAAAGAGAACAAATCCAACATAATCACACAAAAACTTTATAACAAAGTTCACTCCCATATACCATGACTACATATTTTGGTCCACTCCCCATAGTAAGACCACTCTTATTAATCTCAAAATGATGGAAAATATAAATAAACAAGCTTACAAAGCAAGTGTTGAAGTCACTCTTTGAATCTACAACTATGATACTGAAATAGAAACCACCACTGGCTTCTTCAGGAAATTATGATACTTTAAAGTATAGACTCTGCTATACTTGGCTCAACAACAAAGGCTCTGGAAACACCTTTTATATCACTCAGAAATAGAGGCCATGGTCATTTTCCTCTCAAAATTTTGAATCTTTCGAGTATAAGCTCAAACTACTTATGCACAGGTGCCCGAGACTCCCCCTTGGCACAAACTACAAGACTATGCATTGTACCTTTTGACAGATCCATACTGTATCAAAAATCATGCCTGTCCTGTTAGAGATTTTAATGGTTATGTTAGAGATTTTAATGGTTATACCAGATATTAAAACATTTTTCATCATAACATCATAACCATATGCAATATGATCACTGAAAGAAAGATAAGCACAAAAACATGAAAAGAACACACATTTATCCTGGGAAACCCTCTTGGGGGAGAAAACCAAGCAAAACTTCCTCAATATAGAATTCGACTAAGTATAATGTAAGATCCCAAGAACAAGAATAACAAATTCCTCCAATATACTGCTTTCGCTCTCTCTCTTGTACAATTACTTGAGTGTGTAGTGTGTCTAAATGAGGGAAGAGCCTCACCTATTTATACTCATCAAGTGAGTGACATCTTAACTTAACTAGGTTGTCCCCTTTCTCTAAAACAAGGTCGAATTACCTAGGGAAACTCAAAATAACATTTATATAATACTTTTGTGGGTACTATTGACCTGCCTTACAACAAATATTTTACCTCATGAGTTTGACATGGCCAAATATATCAAGGACATCTCCTAAAGGAGTAATAACAATAATACAATAAAAATACAATAGAATATCTTCTGAAGTTAGATTTATCTAACACTCCCTCTTAACATGGAAGGTATTCTACAACATATCATCATCAACAACAACAGCTGCAACACTAACAGGTGAATCTATATATCATAGTAATTTTTGGAGCAACAACAACAACATCATCATCAACAACATGGAACATCATCATCATCACGGAACATAATTATCATCATCAACTTGTATCATCATCATAATCAACATGGAACATCATCATGATCATCATTAATATTTGCATAAACATCATCATCATCATCAACATGCAACTGCTGGAACATCATCATCATCATCCAATACTTTAATGAGCTAGCATAGGTGATGAATTGTATAACCAATATTTCTTACTTTGTTGATAAGTGATCCCTTAGGGACTATCCATTCTCGCAGGATGGCAGCTGAAAGAGATACTGCCCATCTTGCATTTCAGGAGCTCTCTCTATACCATCGCAGGATGTCTTAGAGGATCACCCCATCCCAGGGTGTCCCATATTGCTCGTAAGTAAGTGACTAAACTCATCATTTTGTCGTAGGATTGGAGGATCTCTCTCCACATTTACATTTCCCTTCTTACATTTTGGGAGCTCTCTCTATCTAGTCGCAGGATGTCTTAGAGAGTCTTATGTTGAAGAATGTAACTTCATAAGATATTATTATTGTACCTTTAATTGTATTATTGTTGTATCTCCTTTCAAAGATGTTATTCCTCAATTTAGAGATGTCATTGATGTAATTGGTCATGTAAAAGTCTTGAGGTAAGACCTCAGTTGTAAGTTAGGTCAATAGTACCCACAAAACGACTTTATAAATGTTGTTTTGAGTCTTCCAAGGCAAGTCATCCCTGGTTGAAGAGACAATTCGACCCTGTTGGGTTATTAGGTCACTCACTCGATGAGTATAAATATAGGAGACGCTCCTCTCATTTGGACACACTACTTACTCAAGCAAGTGCACATGAGAGAGAAAGAAGAGGCTCGTTGGAGAGGAGAGATAACTGCTAATATCTTTGGGGTTCTTACTATCTTGCTTGGCATTGTTCTTGGTGACATAATCTATACTAAAGAAGTTGTTGGGTTTTATCCCTTATGGTTTCCCAGGATAAAATATTTGTGTTCTTATGTCTTGATGTGATTGTATTTATTTCAGTGACTTAAGGTTATGATGATGCTAAATGTTTAAATATCTTGTATAACCATAAAATTATAACATGGTATCATAGCTACCCTGAAAGAAGTCTTTGTGTCGCTGCAATTGATGAAAGTTGGAAAATAGGGTTTCATATTCCGGGAACTTCTCTCCACAGATCAATTAAAAAATAAGGATCATATAACTCTCCCTAGAAGGGAATATCTTTCTATTGAGATAGTTTTCAGTTCTGTGGATTTTCAATTTTTGACCTACCACTACTACCGAGAAAACTAGGGCATCAGATATTTTGTAGTTCTGTCCACAGATTAGGGAAAAGGAGTTCACTGGCCACTTCACGTTGAAGAGGTGCATATTTCTATCCAATCAGATATCCAAGTCACCAGATTTCAAAAATTAGGGTTTCTCTATCAAACCTTAGCATTAGAGGAAATTTGGGGTCTAAAATGGGCCTTATAAGAAAACGTGCCAAAATACGTTTTTGTGAGTTGGAATTCAAGAACCAATAGAATTTCAATAAAATAAGTCAACCATAATGGTTGAATTGACATATTTGTCATTAAAATAAACTACTTTTTTGTTCGTATTTTCAACATATCTCATTGTGTTTTTACTCAAATTTCGATCGGGAGAGCTCGTTGGATGCGGAATTTGATTCCGCATCCAACGAGTACCCACACTGCATACTTTTTACAGAACCCGCTACCCCAAAAATAAGAAATACCTGAAAAAACGTGATGATGATGTCATCATCACATTTTTTCAGGTATTTCTTGTTTTTGGGGTAGCGGGGTCCATCAAAAGTATGCAGTGTGGGTACTCATTGGATGCGGAATCAAATTCCGCATCCAACGAGCTCTCCTGAATGAAATTTGAGTAAAAACACAGGGAGATATGTCGAAAATACGGACACAAAAAGTAGTTTTTTTCTTTCTTCCTCCAAAATTAATCAATATTATTTTATTATTTTAACTATTATTTTATTATTTTCCTTAGGAGGCCCATTTTAGACCCCAAAATTCCTCTAATGGTTCATCAGAAGCAATTTTCCAGAAAAGATTTGGAGCAAGCATCCAATTATATCAATTTCATTGTTAATACTTTATTCTCTTTATTTCCACCTAAGGTTCTCATTTTGATCAAAATGACAAACAGTACCAAGCTTGAGGACAAGTTTGAAGGAGTTGAGAACTTCTAGGCATGGAAGTATAGAGTTCTTCTCATTCTAGAGGAGCATAATCTGGAGAAATGTGTCAAAGAAGAAGTTGCAGATCCAGAGAGGAGGACAAATAAAAGCATAAGAAGAACTTAGTTAAAGCCAAGAGGATAATTGTAGACTCCATCAAGGACCATTTATCCCACATGTATCATCTTTGAAGACTCCCAAGAAGATGTTTGATGCCTTGACTAACACGTATGAAGGGAAGAATATCAATAGGAAGATGACCTTGAGAAATCAACTCAAGGGTGTGAAGATGCAGATGTCAGAAAGAATTCAATCCTACTTCACAAGGGTATTCTAGATCAAGGAGAATTTAGAAGCCATTGGAGACAATGTTGAGGAAGCAAAAATAACAATGAACACCTTGAATGGTCTCCCAAGATGATGGGAATCTTTCATTCAAGGAATTTGTTCCAGAAGGAATCTCACCAAGTTCAATAGACTATGGGAGGAATGCACACAATAAGAGGCCTAATTAGTAACAAGAGAAGAAAAGTTAGGTGATGATGACAATGAAGCCCTAATATCTCATGCCAAGAATGGAAACAACAAACATTCTCACTAGAAGAACAAATTTCTGAAGGACCTCTCACGCCTCATATGCTACACCTATGACAAGAAGGGAAATTTTGTGAAAGATTTCCCCAAAGGAAAAGGACCTAAAAATGAAGGAAAGAAGAAGAGACACTATGCTCACATAACCGAAGGTGATGAACCGGTTAAGAAGAAATCTAAAGAATACTTCTTTAGTGATGAAGAGTATGTCTTGATCTCAATACTCATAGGTACAATTAATCATGATAGTTATGCTTGGATTGTAGATAGTGGTGCTTCCAAGCACATCACCGAATTCAAGAATCACCCCACCCATATGAAATAAGAAGACTCACCTTATAAGGTAAAAATTGAAGATGACTATTAATATCCCATAAAAGGGGTAGTGTTGACTAAATTGTCATTGATGCCGACTGGTGTGTGTTAATGTGTCTTGATGCCCCTTGAGGAGCCTCTGTGGGTTGAGTAAGTGTCAACGTCAAAGGAGACCTTTTGACTTTGTCCAAGCCCAAGTCTAAAGCCCTTGGAGCCCTTGGGACAATGGCAAAAGCCTTGAACTTCCTGAAGAGTGGTCAAGTACCCCCAAGTTGGTTTAATCAAAATATTAACAAGTTTAAATCATAAAACATTAAAACATTAATAAAAGATTTAAAAATTAATATTAAAAATAAAATATTAAAAAGTTTTAATAAATAAAACATTTATATATTAAAATAGTTTAATAAATATTTTTTTAAATTTTTTTTTATAACCTTTTATTTAATATTATAAAACTCATTAAAACAAGGAAATGTTTAATGAAAAAAATAAAATAATAAATTATGACAAAAATATTCATTAAATCAAGGAAATGTTCCTTTTTCCTTTTCATATAAATATGGCTATACCTTTTCTTTGATTTAGATATAAGCTCTCGACCCATTATTGAAATAGTGGTATCCTTTTTTCTAAGAGTTGGCCGTGGAAATTTTGGCAAATTCATAGCATCGTCCTTGGCAAATTCGAGCAGAAGTAAAAGAAAAAACATGGTAGTGCGTGGGTGCTGAGCTAAGGACTGAAGCCGTGTTTTAATTTCTTTGACGGAGACAATTTTTTTTTTGAGCAAGAGTCTCGAGCTTCGTTATTGCAACAGAGAATTTTTTTTCTTATCTGTCTTGAGCCAACAGCAAAGATAAACACCTGGGGATTTTGAAACAAGACTATGACCCAGCACGAAGATCCAAATGAATGTGTGAAGAATTCGGTGGAATTAAAATGAGCTCTGAAATTTCGGATTAATATACCACTGAGGAAGCCGCAGGCCATCCCAACAGCAGCAGATCACACGTGTTAAAGATAAATGTTTTGTTCTGAATTTGGGTTCTAACAACAGCAATAAATCTCTGATTTTTTATGCTCTGTGGCAGCCAAAGACTGTTTTGTTGGTGTGATTTGGTGTTAAGATTGTGCTCTGAAATTCACAACTCACTGAGGAATTTCAGTGGTTAGGAGTGAACAGTAGCAGCTGTAAGAAGAGGATCTGAACATGACAGTAGCAGTAGGCTAACGTTGAACTGAGGAAGAAATTTGATGAAGCTAACAACAATAATTTTTGTCTCTTTTTGAAGTTTTTACAGTGTGACCAACAAACTGATATTTTTTGTTTATTTCTTTGCTTCACCATACTCACGGTGATGTAGAAGTTTCTCAATGAAGACTGTGTTGTAGCAGCAATCAAGAAGCATCCCTACAGGAATTCTTCTCAGCAGTCAAGTCCTGTTGGATGCAAGAAAGGCAGCTAGCACTAAATATTGCTGCTACAGTTGTACTATTTATTGAACTACTCCAGATCAGCTTGGTGAATAAATCTTCACTCAGTTAGAGCTTATGTTATGCTGCTGCTACTACAACTATAAGTTACAGGCATTGATGGACAGTTCTTAATAATTGGCATGTGCAAATTCTTTTGAAAACTATATCAGACTTTGATGACGAAAGCAGCAGAGGAAGGTGCCATAGCTGGAGCACGGTCTGAGCAGCAGTAGTTGAAGTTAGAACTAAGGATGAAATGAGAGGACTTGCTGGATAGTGTTTTGTTTTTGAAGAGTGAAAAATCAGTCCTGAGTTTTCCATCTTTGCACAGACTCGAGTTCTTTAACATCTGTCTTTTGGCTGCCTTCGTTGCTTGGGATCCTCTGCATTAACAAGGTATGTGTGCAAGTATTTGAAGAATACAAGTATATATATATATATGTGTGTGTGTGTGTGTGTGTACAGTTTATCAGTCAAAGGTGTGAACAGTATTGTGTTTATATGAGTGTACAATGAAATGTACAAGTGTATATATACAGGAATGAGTAAATGTGTGTGTACTAGTGTGTGAGCAGCATGTGCAAACACAGTGAATGTGGTGTGTACAGTAGTTTGTTTTTGTGATGATACTCTTCCATGCTATGATGAACTCTCTACAATGCACAGTCTGCTATGCACTCTGATTTGATGATACATGCTTTGATAATGATGACATGATCCATGCTATGGTGTGATGACATTCTTCTATGCACCATGATGTGTACTTCTTACATGCACATTACATGTTGATGATGATGGTGGGTATTTGATGATGATGATAGTACATACCCTATGAATTTGATGTATAACCTATGATGATGTTTAGCAATAGCAAAGCATAGATACTTCAGTGATTGTGGATGACAGTGAACGGTGTACACTAGCAGATTCAGAGATTGGTACATGACAGATCTACAGGTTGTGCAATATGGTACAGAGTGTGTTAGCATCAGTGATAAGGATGACTTGGCAGTGTGTGTGGCCATGATAAGATTGACTTGACAATAACCAATAGTTCTGATCGAAGGATAATTTGTAGCAGTTGTATTGAGGTTTGATATGACAGTATGGGCAGAAAGATGATGTGACAGTATTAACTACAGGGATGATTTGATAGTGATTAGAGTGCAGAGATTATCAGCAGCAGCGTTTTGTGTGTGACAGGTCCATAGGTTCTACAATCTTCTTCTTATTAGGGTGGCAGGACGGGGCAAGGAAAGGAGGTAGTAGCCTCCTTCCGGTGGTAGCCGGAAAACTAGGGAGTGGCAGCTTCCTTCAGGTCGTAGCTTGTAAATTAGGGGGTCGTAGCCTCCTTCCAGTTGAAGCTGGAAAAATTGAAGTCTATATAATAAGGGAGTTGTTCCTTTCATCTAGTTATTTCTGGACAACTATTATTAAAAATGATTCCGTGGTTTTACCCCCAGAACTTGGGTTTCCATGTTAAAAAAACTGTTGTGTACTGTGCATCTTACTATCTTTATACATATTGATGACATGCTGTGATTGGTGATCAGCAACCTGCTTTTGATTAAAGTTTTAAATAGTACAAATACTGATTCACCCCCCTCTCAGTATTTCAACTATTGGTATCAAAGCAGGTTCCTTCTGAACATACTAATCGCTGGAAGGTAATCATGGGGAAATTCACTAAACAAAGCAAATCTGGAACACCCTTGTTTGATGGAAGCAACTATGCATTCTGGAGTATAAGAATGAGAGCCTTCATAGAAGCTCAAGGAATCGAAATATGGCAGAGTATCGAGAATGGGTACAAAGTACCAAGGACCGTGCCAACTGATGCAGGTGAGCTAGCTCAATACAACAACAACTCAAAGGCCAGAAATCATCTTCTAAGTGCTATAGACGAATCAGTATTCAACAAAGTAATGAACTGTCCCTCTGCAAAGGAAATGTGGGACAAAATCCAAACCACATATGAAGGAGACCACAAAGTCAAAGAAGCCAAACTTCAAACTTACAGGGGACAATTTGAACAGCTAAGAATGAATGAAGATGAAGACATAGCAGCCTATATTCTTCGGGTTGATCAGCTTGTGAATACCATCAGAGGATTAGGAGAAGAGGTTGAGGAGACCATAGTTGTTCGGAAAATTCTAAGAACTCTTCCCAAAAGGTTCAACCCCAAGATCTCTGCTTTAGAAGAAAGAACAGATCTAGATACTATGATAGTGGATCAGCTGCATGGAACGTTAGTAGCTTACAAAATGAGAATTGAAGATGAAGATACGTCAAGAAAGGAAGCAGCATTCAAGGTTTCCTCCAAACAAGTCGGGAAGAACAAATCAATGAAAGACAAACCGACAAGCGATGAATCTGATGATGAAGAAATAGCCAACTTTGTTCGGAAATTGAAGAGAGGCACTGGAAAATACAAAGGTAAGTTACCTCTTAAATGTTTTTCATGCAGAAAGATAGGTCATTTTGCTTCTAAATGTCCTTATGCAAAGAACTCAGACGGTGAAGAGGATGATAGTTTTAAACCCTACAAGAAGTACAATAATTACAAGAATAAGAACAGAAGAAAGTTTGCAAAGAAGAAAAGTCTCTACACAAAAAAAGACAATAACTCATCCAGTGGTGACTTAGATAGTGATAGTGATTCTGATGATAACGATGAACCAGACAAGGTACTCTTTATGGAAATAAGCTCGGATAAGGATCATAGTAGTAAGGAAGAATCCGAAGATGAAGGAGAGGTAGATCTTGAGGCTGAACTTGTAAGTGCCTTGAAAGAGTTGAAGAAAGTTAGAAAATAAAATAGATTGCTTAAGGAAGAGGAACAACGATTTGAACAAAACAATTGTTGACTTGAAGACCAAACTAGAAGAAGCTAAACGAGTTGAAGACCCTCTTAGTGAACAACTAATGACAAATATAAGAGAAAAGGAGAACTGTGAGGCTGAGATAGTATCTCTGAAGAACAAGCTGCAGATGAAAGATATCGCAAAGAGTTATGACAACAGTTCCAAGGTTCTAGAACAAATCATCAGCAATCAAAAGTCATTCTTCGACAAGACCGGTATAGGATACAAGCAGAATACAAATGAAGCCTCAAGCTCAAAGTTAACAGATAATGAAAAGAAGCCAAAAAGGTATGCAGAAGTTGTCAAGGACTCCAAGAATGAAGAAGAGATCGAACGTTAGCCAGAACAACCTGTATTAGAAAAAGGGCCAGCAGGAAGTTCAGATCACAGAAATGCACCTCCTCCATATATTCCCAGGTATGGATACTTATTTTATGGTCATTGCTTTACATGTGGAAGATTTGGACACAAAGCTGTAAACTGTTTTCAAAGAAGAAACTTTGAGACAAGGAACAACCTTGCAAGGCTTAGACGACCACAGTACAACAACCGATTTAATCCCTTGAGATCAGAAATAGAATGTTACAAGTGTAACAACTTTGGTCATACAGCCAGAAATTGCAGAACAAGGATACCAACAGTAAAAAATGAGGACTTGCCCAACAAGGTGTGGATTAAATACAATAACAACAACTATGAATGTGGTATTGCTCTTCAATCCCAGAATCACAGCTCTGGAAAATGGTATGTTGATAGTGGTTGCTCCAAGCATATGACAGGTGACAAAGATGCTTTCGTCAATATTGAAAAAGATAAAGGATTTGTATCATTTGGAAATAACAATTCAGCAAGAGTATTGGGAAAGGGCACAATAAAGCTCGGAAGTAAAAATTCCTTGGCTGAAAATGTTTTGCTTGTAGACAACATGAAACATAATTTGCTAAGCGTCAGTTAGATGTGTGATCAAGGTCATGAACTCATCTTCAACTCAAAAGGATGTAAAATAAGAAAGCAAGGATCAAGGAAGTTAGTAGCCACAGCCACTAGGACTCCAAACAATATATATGTGTTAGATGATATTGAGTCTAAAAAATGTCACTTGGGAAAAGAAGATGAAAGCTGGCTTTGGCACAGAAGAATGGGGCATATACATTTTGACTATTTGGTCAAAATCTACAAAAACCAAGCAGTTCGAAATATGCCAGAAGTCACAAAACCTGCTAACTCTGTATGTGAGCAGTGTCAACATGGAAAAAAAACAAGAGTGCATTTTAAGACGAAAGAGCATTCTTCTACAAAGCCTTTGGAGCTTGTTCACACTGGCCTATGTGGACCAACCAAAAGCAAAGGATTGAATGGTGAGAAATACTTCATGCTACTTATTGATGACTATACCAGGATGACATGGGTATGTCTTCTCAACAGGAAATCAGAAGCATTTGGATGTTTCAAAACGTTCAAGGAACTGGTCGAGAATGAAACAGGGTCACGAATCAAGTGTCTTAGATCTAACAACGGTGGAGAATTCATTTCTGATGAATTCAACAAGTACTGTGAAGAGCATGGAATAAAGAGACAATTTTCAGTAGCCAGAACACCTCAGCAAAATGGAGTTGCTGAAAGAAAGAATAGATTAGTTATGGAGATGGCTCGAACCATGTTGAATGAATCCAAGTTAAATGACAAATTTTGGGGACACGCAGTTCATACAGCAGTACACATTTTAAACAGAGGATTACTCAGAAACAAAAATGATAAAACTCCCTATGAGCTATGGACTGGAAGAGCAACAAGTGTGTTAACACCTGTATTTAACAAAAGAGATATAAGACCAAGGGGGGATAAGATTGTGCTGTTTAAATACTTTGGTTTAAAGATATGATACAAAGGTGACGTGATGGTCTAAAAGAGAAGCCAAGTTAGCAAAATCCTAGGCTGTGATCGAAAGAAGGATCCAATCCATGGCTAATACTCCCTCCGCTTTTCAAAACATGCGAGAAAGATAGCAGAAGTGCGGGCCTTTAGCCGCCTGCACAAATCAATGGTTACAAATTGATTCGGGGATGATCTGCGGTTCATAACCAATCCGCCGGGGGAAGGTGCAAGTTAGTTAAAGAAATGGGAGTTGGCGGAATCACATATATTCCTCTCGATCCGACGGTGGAGGGATGGAATCGGGTCACATCGATGGCTGGGATTGATTCCGCAGCCGGAACCTGCGCGCCGGATAAGCACCAGAGCTTCCAGCGGAAGGGGTACGTGGAGGTTAATCCGACGGCCGAGGATTAAAGACAGCGTGGATCGACAGCCATTTTGATTTCCGGGGGATGAACATGCACGCGGGATAACCTATGAGCCACCCAGCGGAACTCATTATTTGCTGCTCGATCCAACGGTTGGAGATCAGAGGGTAATAGATCAACGGCTAACAGTGATTCTGGGATGGAAACTTGCGCACCGGATAAAATCACATCGCCCAGCGGAATGTGGTATGTGTCACATGATCGGATGGTTGACAAGCGCTGGGCAATCCCATCAACGGCCGGAAATAATTCCAGAGGAGGAACAGGCGCAGAGTATAATCCCGGATTGCCCGGCGGAATCGGGTACGTGGTGCTTAATCCAACGGTGAGGGGTGGAAGTACGTCACATCGACGGTCACGAGCGACCCCGGAATGGAAACTTACACGGTGCTTAGCGCCAAGATGCCCGGCGGAAAAGGACACGTGGTGTACGATCCGAAGGCCAGAAATTGGCACAGAAGAGATCAAAGGTCGGAAATGAACCCGGAGGAGACAGATGCACGACTGTTAGAGATAAGTAGTGGTTGCGGAAATAAATGCTTCCCACGTGTCAAATCGGGGCGGTCCTATAAAGGCAGAATTGACCTCTTCTGCGATTATTTTATTGCTCGAGACCCGGCGAAAAGGACTTGTCGATTTGGGCGCTTCCAGTTGTCAGTACCAGACACACTCCGAACACGCTCCTTCACAGTGAGCCAGGTAGGACCTTGATCCTGTAACTTCTTCGCCGAATTATTATTATAAATTGAGAAATGGACCAACAGAGCGAAGCTTCTGTGTCTGGTCGGGTCCCGGATGAAAGGGAAGAATTCTTGGTAGATAGACACAGAGGTGTCTGCGACCCTTTCCTGTCTACAGGAAGTGTGTCTGGCAGCAAAGAAAGGTTATGGTCTTATTTTTTGCAGGGAAATGATGTTCTAAATGTGTGCAAGTCCTTTTTATACTTTTTCGCCCTGGAGAAAACCCTCCACTTCCCTGAATTTTCTGAATGGTGCGCGGTAAATTATTCTCCCTCTCAGAGGGTCATTGTGAGTCAGTTCGCATCTAGGATATTGTGTAAAATTGATGCTTCAGTAGTAAGAGAAAATCTTAGTTTTCCTGAAAGTTACCCTGGAAACCGTGAGTCTGTAAATGAAGCCATCCTTGCTGAGTTTTTCCGAAGTTGCCCAATCGACGCTCGCTCTCGATTCCTGTCAAGTATCCTGAAGGAAGGTCGGTCCCTGGAAGGCCTTTCCTTACCTTACCCCTTGCACGTTTTTAGAACTAAGGCGCAATTGGTAATGTCTTTGGTTTGTCAGGTGTTAGGTCTAGATGACGATTGTCGTATAGGTGATGTTATCCTTGGTTTCCTGTTAAAAGTAAATTCTTTGAGTCCCGAGTCCCAGTCAGTTCCTGTACTTAATTTAGACGAGTGTCTTGCCGAAGCAATCCACCTCCAGCTGACTGAATTTCCCAAGGTCCAGTTTTTTAGGTTTCAAACACACTTACTTAACATGTTGATATGCTCCAATGTTACCGAATTGAAGTTCTTGAGTACTCTGTCCTCTTCTGATTTGCCAAAGCAAATCCACCTGATCGAATTTGCCAATTCGATCATGTCCGAAATATACAGGATGTTGTTTGATGGAGAATTGCCCCGGGTCTTCGATGAAATGAAATATTTGATGCAGTCTTCACCCGAAGGTCGGGTGGGAGACTGGTTCCTGTACAAAGATTACACTGTTTTGAGAATGTACGGCTTTACCGGTCAGCCTTATAGGTTGCCTTCTTTTTTTACTCCAAGGATTTTTGCTCTGGAGTTTATGAGACAAAGGTTGTTATCAGAGGAGGAGCACTTCGGTGCTTTCCGAAAATCTTTGAATATTAAATTTCCTTTTAAGGTCGGCCCTTTCATTTTTAAAGGCAAAGGTGCCCTGGCATTTATAGAGAGACTGATGGAACCTATGGATTTTATTAAGGATGTAAATATGAACTACGACCCTCACCAGGTGATATCATTAAGAAAGCAAGCAAACAGGAACAAACCGTTCGAGCATCAAGCTGTTGAAGGGTTAGCTGAAACAACTAATTTGCTCCAATTCACTGACGAGTCCAAAGCTGAGACAGAGGCACATCCTGCATCTTGTTCAGAGATCCAAATCATAGAGGGTGTCAGTGTTGCTGTCAAGAGGAGTTTGGCCGAAGCCGAGAGTATGGATATGGATGAAGAAACATCCCATAAGAAGGCGAGGCTGCTCGAAGGAGGTGAGATCGTGGATGAAGGGGCGTCCGGAGTTTTCAAAAAGGCTGCTTTGGTTCCCCTGAAGACAGTACAGGTCAGTCAGTTTTCTTTTAGAGATTCAGAAGGTGACGGTAACAGTCCAGAGTCCGGCCCCTTGTTTAAATAAAAAGAAGAGCTCAAGACGAGCTACCTAGAAAAGAGGAAGCAATCCGTGGAGGAAACGAGAAGTATGCTCCCGAGGGTAAGGAACCTGCATAGTTCTAAAACATCTCTAGTTTCTGCTAGAGATGCAGAGAAAAATACTTTCAAGATGGCCATTGTGAATGATAAAAGAATGTCTGAAATAGAAATCTGTCTGGACAAAATCAGTACTCCAGACAAAATACAGTTGAACAAGCAAACCAACGACATTCTTTATTCAGACCTGTTGCAAGCCATGATGACGATAAATAAGTTGCAAGCGTTGGTAGACAAGTTGGAAGTCCAATTGATACATGAGAAAGTGGAAAACAAAGCAAATGTTATTCAGGTGAAAAAACTGCAAGCAGAGATCGCCAGCTCAGACAATACCCAGGTCGTAAAGAAATTGTTAGAAGAGAAAGATAATGCCCTACAAGTTTTGAAGAAGAGGTTGAAGATGCCAGGCTCAGAACATGTCCAATCAACTGAATTGCTAGCCCTCCAGGAGGAGAAAGACAAACTCCATCAGGAGATGATGGAATACAAAGGGAAGGCTGGAGAGCTACAAGAGGAGAAGGATAAGTGGAATGCTGAGAAGGAAGAACTACTGTCCCAAATTTCCGTGCTGAAGGAATACTAGACTGTGGAAAAGGAGATTATGGATGAGCTAATAAGCCAAACCCCTTCCGGTGACGACTTATCTATTGTAGATATCCGAAAGCCATTAGCTGATTGTTCTGCAGATGACCTGTTGGAGTCTATGTCCCAAGTGAGTTTAAGGGAGGAAACTATTAAGGAATTGCAAGCCGAGAATGAAAAGGTGAAAGCCGAGTTAACCAAGGTAAGCGAAAGCAGAATGCAGCTCTTACAGGACAGGAGCCAATTACAGCAGAAGGTTGATGAACTGAAAGAAAAATGTATTGGGAAGGGCCCCCTTCAGGGGGCGAAGCATATCATTTGGGACACCTTAAGTATTGAAGTTACCAAGTTTAGGAACTACCTTAATTATATTGATGATTTGTGTGGATTGGTAGATTCAGCTCAACAAATATTGAGAGTGGTAAACGAACACATGGCGAAAAGACCTCTAGCTACAGCCCAAAACACCCTGAATTTCCTGAATTCATTAACATATCAAAAGTTGCATGACATGGGCATAAAGGACAAAGTCTCAATAGTCCTGTCAGCAAAGAAAATCATTCACAAGCACCAGTTAATGAATATTGTTCAGGACAAATTAGAAGAATTAATGGTACAGGTCAACAGGTTCAAAAAAGAGTTTGAAGGGCTGTTCGAAGACGGGTTCCATGCTTCTGGAACGAAAAGGGTCAAATGCTCCCGCAGGAACATTATAATCACTTGATTGTTAGAGCTCGTATGGACCATTCAAAATTTAATGAGCTGGAGAAGAGCCTGTTGGGACAAACCATTGTGGACGTGCTAACTGAAGATTTCAAAGTCCTGCAGAAGTTCACAGCTATCAGAACCAGATTGCCTAAAAGGTCCTACGAAACATACATGGAGCTCGAGGTAGCCATCCGGGAAATGATGGAAAGCGACACCCCAAGTTCCGAACAGTGGAAATATGTAGAGCGGCTGGGGAAAAAAAGTTTACTCTTCCTCCGTAGGAACAAGTGGCAGATACCGTGGAGCTGATGGGGCAAAGACTTGGAGCTGATTTGGCAAAAGACGTGGAGCTGTTGGGGCAAAGATTCGGAGCTGATGGGGCAAAGACATGGAGCTGTTGGGGCAAAGATTTGGAGCTGATGGACCAAAGTTTGTTATCCAGTTGTTTCATGCTTTATGATCGGTTAGGAATGGAATTGTAACAACTTCCTAGTGGTGTAGGATTTCAGTTACAAACTCTAATTTACGCCGGTCATTCTGTTATTGATCTGCTGGAGGCAGACTTATTGTTGGATCTATAAATTTGTATCTCTTTTATGAGATGGGGGTTGGAACCCATCAGATGAGGTAATTTGTGGAGAACATATCTGTCTGGTTTTTAATACCAAATGAAAGCATGAGAGTTCTTTTTCAGAGATTCATGTATCATTGACATTGCAGTCCGTGCTTTCTTTCTCTGTGTGATTTGTAATTTTTCCTGTGTAACACTCCATTCTGTTTTTTCTGTCGTATCTGGAACATAGTGTTTGATGTTTAGAATTCATATGCTTATGCTCTATTCATCGTTTCAGGTATTATATGATCTTTTCTACTAAAGTTGATATGGAATTCGTCTTAGACGCTCTGTATTGATGGGCTGTTATCTCATTTCTTCTATTTTCACCCTGACAAATGAAATGACTGCAATTATGTGATTATCTTGCCTTTGAAAAATCCTGTGTATGCATTTTGGGAATCTTTTTATATGTATATGACTCCGTTTCCCAATAGATATGTGATTGTTTCAACCAAATAAATAAACCTTTGAATATTGTTACCGTTTGGTCTTGCAATTTGTAAAGTTCATGTTGAGAGATCCCTCTCTGGGAGAAATTACCAATATCTTCCTAAAGTGGTTTTGCTGTTACCTCGGGGTGTGCCTTTTACAACCTGGGTACATTCTGAGTGCTAACAAACTCGCGCCGTTGCCGGGGACCGAAGTGCATATCTGCCCCGGGAGAACGACAAAGATTAAGGGAGGTTCCTGTGGGCAAACGGGAATTTCAAAAAGAGAAGAAGGTTGTGTATTTTCCCTGGCGAATTCGCTGTGAAATCGTCCCAGAATTCAAGAACGACATTCTGGCTTCAAGAAGACATACACGAGGTAACTCTGATACCGAAATCTTAAAAAGTTTTGAGAATCCAGAAAAGTTGTTCAGAAGAAAGAATAAAGAGCAGGCAGATTTTCCTTTGTTTGGCTCCTCATCATCGCCAGATTCTCATACTGATACAGAAGGGGGAGTCAGTACTGCACATGCCCTGTTGAGAACTAGATCCGAATCCGACCTCAAAGACCCTGAACTTGATCCTCATAAGAGAGAATCATATTTGTTAGAATCCTTTTGGAGTGGCTTGTAGCAGACCTCTAAAACCAAAACATCTGCGTCTGTACATCCTCTAAGCACCTCAGTTCCTGTAAAGCCACCCAGACCAATGGCCGCTAGGTTTGCCCCCTTGCGTTTGCCCATTGTTTTACATGATCTTCCCCAAAATTATTCTCAGAGAATTTCTTTGTTTGATGGGGAAGGTGATGTAACTGCAAAACAGCATGTTGCCAAGTTTGAAGACTTCATTGACCTGGAGGAAGTAGACCACCCTGATGTTGCCATGAGGTTATTTGCCCAAAGTATGTCTGGAGAGGCGAAAAAGTGGTTTAAGGACCTTCCACAAGGGTCTATTGTAAATTTTCAGGCCTTTCAGAATGCATTTTTGGATAGGTGGGATGATAAACTGAATCCTCTGCAACTTTTGTCTCAGTATAATGGTCTCAAGAAAGGAGGTTTTGAGTCTGTTCATGAATTCTCAAGTAGATTCATGAGGGCTTATAACTCTATTCCAGAGGATATAAAGCCTTCTCCTGCAGCTGCTAAACTGCATTATGCTGGAGCTTTTGATAATGATTTTGCTTTTTCACTGCGGGAGAGGAAATCAGCAACCCTTGCTGCCATGTTTACTGATGCCCTAGAGGTGGAGGCTAACATGATGGCAGGTGGAAAGATGAAACACAGAGATGTGGATAGGAGGAGGAAAGAAGAAAATGTACCTTCTGCTTCATCTTTTGCTTCAGATGTTAAGTTTGACATAATGCTGAAGACTATGGAGAAGTTGATGGATAAGTTAACCATGGATGCTAGGCCTTTCAATAGAGAGCAAGGGGATCCCCAGATCAGGAATCCAAACTTCAGAAGACCAAATCTCCCTGTTCCCCCTCAAAATAGACAAAGAGACCAGAGGAATCCAAGGAACCAAGAGGAACAACCCATCCGTCCTCCATTCCCTGAAAATTATGTTGGTGATGAAGAAGAACCCCCTGAAAATGAGATCCATCTGTTTGGGGAGCAGGATTCTGAAATATACCAGATTGGATAGGTACTTACTACAACAAAAATTTAAGAGGGGAAGTGCAGATAGCAATTTGTACATCAAACGAGACAATGAAAGCATACTCATCATTGAAGTTTATGTCGATGATATCATATTTGGAAGTGATGATGATTCACTGAGTCAGCAATTTGCTAAAGACATGCAAAAAGAGTTTGAAATGTCATTACTCGGTGAATTGACCTTCTTCTTGGGACTCCAGATATCTCAAAGAATAGAAGGCATTTTTATTACCCATACAAAATACATTAAGGAGATGTTGAAGAAATTCCAAATGGAAGACTGTAAACCTGTGAGTACCCCTATGATCACCGGTTGTAAGCTCAGCAAAGATGATGAATCTAAGGAAGTTGATCAAAGGCTCTATAGGTCAATGATTGGTAGTCTACTATATCTAACTGCCTCCAGACTAGATGTGATGCAAGCCATTGGACAAGTTGCAAGATTTCAAGCTGCCCCAAAAGAAAATCATATTATAGCAGTTAAAAGGATCTTCAGGTATCTCAAAGGAACTGTGGATTTTGGACTTTGGTATCCAAAAGGGAATGATCTGACATTGATAGCATATTCAAACGCAGATTGGGCAGGATGTGTTGACGATAGAAAAAGCACTAGTGGAACATCTTTCTTTTTAGGGGGTTGTCTGGTATCTTGGTCAAGCAAGAAGCAGTCTTCAGTTTCCTTATCAACCGCAGAAGCGGAATAAATAGCAGCAGCAGCTTGTTGTACTCAGATTCTTTGGATGAAGCAAACCCTGCAAGACATACATGTGACATGCAATGAACCGATTCCTATTCTATGCGACAATACGAGTGCCATTAGTATCTCCAAGAATCCAGTTATGCATTCCAAGACCAAGCACATTCCAATCAAATTTCACTTTCTTCGGGAACAGGTCACAGAAAAGAATATCAAGTTGGAATATGTCGGGACAAAAGAACAGGTTGCAGATGTTTTCACTGAGCCTCTCCCAAGGGAGACTTTTGAGTACCTCAGAGAAAAATTGGGAGTCATACTATCTCCTAATTGAATTCATCTATCTAAATTACAATATGAGAAGAAGAGCTTGGCAGAAGTACCCTTTGCCATTGATGCCAAAGGGGGAGAAAAAGAAGAACAAGGTAGGTAAAATAAGCATGATCAAAGGGGGAGTTGTGTAGTCAAAGGAAACTCATTCGAAGGGGGAGCTTTGGAGTTGTCATCAATGACAAAGGGGGAGATTGTTGACTAAATTGTCATTGATGCCAACTGGTGTGTGTTAATGTGTCTTGATGCCCCTTGAGGAGCCTCTGTGGGTTGAGTAAGTGTCAGCGTCAAAGGAGACCTTTTGACTTTGTCCAAGCCCAAGTCTGAAGCCCTTGGAGCCCTTGGGACAATGGCAAAAGCCCTGAACTTCCTGAAGAGTGGTCAAGTACCCCCAAGTTGGTTTAATCAAAATATTAACAAGTTTAAATGATAAAACATTAAAACATTAATAAAAGATTTAAAAATTAATATTAAAATCAAATATTAAAAAGTTTTAATAAATAAAACATTTATATATTAAAATAGTTTAATAAATATTTTTTATTTTTATTTTTTTTATAACCTTTTATTTAATATTATAAAACTCATTAAAACAAGGAAATGTTTAATGAAAAAATAAAATAATAAATTATGACAAAAATATTCATTAAATCAAGGAAATGTTCCTTTTTCCTTTTCATATAAATATGGCTATACCTTTTCTTTGATTTAGATATAAGATCTCGACCCATTATTGAAATAGTGGTATCATTTTTTTTTAAGAGTTGGCCGTGGAAATTTTGGCAAATTCATAGCAGCGTCCTTGGCAAATTCGAGCAGAAGTAAAAGAAAAAACATGGTAGTGCGTGGGTGTTGAGCTAAGGACTGAAGCCGTGTTTTAATTTCTTTGACGGAGACAATCTTTTTTTTGAGCAAGAGTCCCGAGCTTCGATATTGCAGCAGAGAAATTTTTTTCCTATTTGTCTTGAGCCAATAGCAAAGATAAACACCTGGGGATTTTGAAACAAGACTATGACCCAGCACGAAGATCCAAATGAATGTGTGAAGAATTCAGTGGAATTAAAATGAGCTCTGAAATTTCGGATTAATATACCACTGAGGCAGCCGCAGGCCATCCCAACAGCAGCAGATCACACGTGTTAAAGATAAATGTTTTGTTCTGAATTCGGGTTCTAACAGCATCAATAAATCTCTGATTTTTTTATGCACTGTGGCAGCCAAAGACTGTTTTGTTGGTGTGATTTGGTGTTAAGATTGTGCTATGAAATTCACAACTCACTGAGGAATTTCGGTGGTTAGGAGTGAACAGTAGCAGCTGTAAGAAGAGGATCTGAACATGACAGTAGCAGTAGGCTAATGTTGAACTGAGGAAGAAATTTGATGAAGCTAACAACAATAATTTTTGTCTCTTTTTGAAGTTTTTACAGTGTGACCAACAGACTGAGATTTTTTGTTTATTTCTTTGCTTCACCATACTCACGGTGATGTAGAAGTTTCTCAGTGAAGACTGTGTTGTAGCAGCAATCAAGAAGCAACCCTACAGGGATTCTTCTCAGCAGTCAAGTCCTGTTGGATGCAAGAAAGGCAGCTAGCACTAAATATTGCTGCTACAGTTGTACTATTTATTGAACTACTCCAAATCAGCTTGGTGAAGAAATATTCACTCAGTTAGAGCTTATGTTATGCTGCTGCTACTACAACTATAAGTTACAGGCATTGATGGACAGTTCTTAATAATTGGCATGTGCAAATTCTTTTGAAAACTATATCAGACTTTGATGACGAAAGCAGCAGAGGAAGGTGCCATAGCTGGAGCACGGTCTGAGCAGCAATAGTTGAATTTAGAACTGAGGATGAAATGAGAGGACTTGCTGGACAGTGTTTTGTTTTTGAAGAGTGAAAAATCAGTCCTAAGTTTTCCATCTTTGCACAGACCC
>LPNX010180250.1:256893-321804 GCA_001517045.1 Pseudotsuga menziesii | reverse complement strand
TATATATATGTGTGTGTGTGTGTGTGTGTGTGTGTGTGTGTGTGTGTGTGTGTGTGTGTGTGTGTGTGTACAGTTTATCAGTCAAAGGTATGAACAGTATTGTGTTTATATGAGTGTACAATGAAATGTACAAGTGTATATATACAGGAATGAGTAAAATGTGTGTGTACTAGTGTTTGAGCAGCATGTGAAAACACAGTGAATGTGGTGTGTACACTCGTTTGTTTTTGTGATGATACTCTTCCATGCTATGATGAACTCTCTACATTGCACAGTCTGCTATGCACTCTGATTTGATGATACATGCTTTGATAATGATGACATGATGCATGCTATGGTGTGATGACATTCTTCTATGCACCATGATGTGTACTTCTTACATGCACATTACATGTTGATGATGATGGTGGGTATTTGATGATGATGATAGTACATACCCTATGACTTTGATGTATAATCTATGATGATGTTTAGCAATAGCAAAGCAGAGATACTTCACTGATTATGGATGACAGTGAACGGTGTACACTAGCAGATTCAGAGATTGGTACGTGACAGATCTACAGGTTGTGCAGTATGGTACAGAGTGTGTCAGCATCAGTGATAAGGCTGACTTGGCAGTGTGTGTGGCCATGATAAGATTGACTTGACAATAACCAGTAGTTCTGATCGAAGGATAATTTGCAGCAGTTGTATTGAGGTTTGATATGACAGTATGGGCAGAAAGATGATGTGACAGTATTAACTACAGGGATGATTTGACAGTGACTAGAGTGCAGAGATTATCAGCAGCAACGTTTTTTTTGTGACAGGTCCACCGGTTCTACAATCTTCTTCTTATCAGGGTGGCAGGACGGGGCAAGGAAAGGAGGTCGTAGCCTCCTTCCGGTGGTAGCCGGAAAACTAGGGAGTGGCAGCTTCCTTCAGGTCGTAGCCTGTAAATTAGGGGGTCGTAGCCTCCTTCCAGTTGAAGCTGGAAAAATTGAAGTCTATATAATAAGGGAGTTGTTCCTTTCATCCAGTTATTTCTGGACAACTATTATTAAAAAGGCTTCCATGGTTTTACCCCCAGAACTTGGGTTTCCACGTTAAAAAAACTGTTGTGTACTGTGCATCTTACTATCTTTATACATATTGATGACATGTTGTGATTGGTGATCAACAACCTGATTTTGATTAAAGTTTTAAATAGTACAAATACTGATTCACCCCCCTCTCAGTATTTCAACAGGTAGGAGAAGCATCCTACAAAATAGACTCAGGAAATTCCATTAAGATGAAATATGTTCTCTATGTACCTGGATTGAAGAAGAATATCCTATCCATATCAAGTCACGATGCAAGAGGATTCCAAGTTGCATTTGTTTATGGCCAAGTTCCCATCTGGCAAAAAGGTAATACTTTTGATGATGCAATGGTAATTGGAAAGAAACAAGGAGGCTTATACAAATTGAAGGGACAACCAAAAAATTGAAGGGACAACCAAAACAAGCATTGGTTCATGAAGCAATAGAACCAGGTGAACTATGGCATTGAATACTTTCAGATATACACTACAAGGAATTAACAATCACAAGCAAAGTGGTGATGGGTTTGCCAGAGCTTTAAACAAAGCATTAAGGCATGGTGCAAGGGATGGGCACAAGGAAATAATGTGAAGAATCCATTTCCAAGCAGCAAAATAAAATCAAAGGAGATCTTGGAGATTGTACACTTAGATGTTTGTGGACCCATGTCATCCAAATCTCTAAGTGGATATGCATATTATGTTTCTTTCATATGTGATTACTCTCGCAAAACTTAGATTTACTTTCTGGAGACAAAAGGTGAAGTGTTCAACAAGTTAAAGGAATTCAAATACCTTATAAAGAATCATACGGAAAAGAAGATAAAGGCATTGATATCAGACAACAGTGGCAAATATACTTCAGATAATTTCAAATGATTATGCAGAGAATCAAGGATTAAGAGGGAGTTGAGTACTCCCTACAATCCATAGCAAAATGGTGTTACTGAGAGGAAGAACCAGACGATAATGGAAGTTGTGAAAGCTATGATCCATGATTAAGATATGCTAATGCACTTATGGGATGAAGCATCCAGAACAACAATATATGTCCAGAGCATAACACCACACCATGTGCTAGGGAAAAAAACTCCATAATAGGTGTTCTCAGGAGAGAAACTAGAGGTCAGCCATCTTAGAATATTTAGTTGTTCAGTTTACATACATATTCCCAACGAGAAGAGAATGAAGTTGGACCCTTCAGGGAAGAATGGGATATTCATCAGATACAATGACACATCAAAGGCTTATAGAGTCTACATACAAGGCTTCAAGAAAATAGAGACTAGCATAGATGTTACCTTCGATGAGAATGCAACCTTCAACAGATCAAGGCAGATTCACTCGGATGAAGTACATGAAGAGGAACCTAAAGCTCCCACGTTCAGAGACACCACAATGGAAGAAATATAAGAAGAACATGAGGATCATTATATGACCAAGCCACAAGGACATGTAGACCCACCTCGAGAAATGAACACATACAAGAGAATACCAACTTGGGCACGAGAGATCATCCAAAATGTAGATAAGCATGGTGCACTGAACGATACTTCCATAGAAAGAAAGAGGACTCATACACACTCCAGTTACATGGCATTATTATGCCACATAATTGATGCAGAACCTTCTGACTATGAAGAAGTAGCCAAAAATAAAGAGTGGAAGGATGATATGAATGAAGAGTACAAGTCAATTATGAAGAATGATGTCTAGGATGTGGTTCCAAGACCTGAAGGGAAGTCTGTAGTGTCTTCCAAGTGGATCTACAATATCAAGCATGCAATATATGGCAACATCGAGAAACACAAGGCAAGATTCATGGGTCATGGATTCTCCCAAAAAGAGGGCATAGATTACGAGGAGAGATTTTCTCCTCTAGTCAGATATAATTCGATTAGAGCTATCCTTGCAATATTTGAAGTGATGAAGTGGAAGGTACAACATATGGATGTAAAGACTACCTTCCCGAATGATGTAGTAGAAAGGAAGTGTATATGGATCAACCACTAGGATTTGGGACACATGAGAGACAGACACATGTTTGCAAATTGAAGAAGGCCTTAAATGGTTTGAAACAGGCACAAAAGACGTGGTACAGAAGAATAAATCGATTTCTAACGAGCTTGGGCTTTACCACAAGTAAAGTGGGTTCCAACCTTTACTACAAGGTTGAGGACAAGAAACCTGTGATACTATTGTTGTATGTAGATGATTTGTTCCCAACAGGTGATGAGAAGCTCATAACCAAAAATAAGAAAAGGATTTCCATAGAGTTCGAGATGAAGGACTTGGGTATGATGCACTATTTATTAGGTCTTGAGGTGTGACAAAATCCGGAGGATATTTTCTTGAACCAAGGAAAATATGTGATGGAGATCCTAAAGAGATTCAAGATGGTGGATTGCAAGGCTATTGCCACACCAATAACATTAAAATTGAAGTTGTTGTGTGATCCTACTTCTAAGAGAGTTGATTCCACAGTCTATAGGAAGATGATTGGTTAGTTGATGTACTTGATGAACACAAGCTCATATATATGCTTTGCGGTGAACACTTTGAGTCAGTACATGGTGTAGCCAATATGGGTTCACATGGTTATGACAAAGCATGTACTGAGGTACCTAAAGGGTATGATCAAGTATGGCCTTAGATATGTGATAGATCAAAAGATCTTCCTGCAGGGATATGTTGAATCTGATTGGGATGCTAATGCTACATATAGGAATATCACTTCAGGGTGTTGCTTCAGATTGGGGTTTGGCATGATTTCTTAGTTCAACAAGAAGCATACAAGCGTAGCACTGAGTACAATCGAGGTAGAGTATATTGTAGCTTGTTCAACAAGTTGTGAGGTCGTGTGGCTTAAGAAGCTGCTTGCGAGATTATTCGATGTGGAGTATGACCCAAGACCATTAGGGGATTTTTCCTTGAAACAAACATACAAGATAGAGTGTTGGAAATGAGGTTTTTCATCTCTTCCTAAAAGGTGAGAGACATGATACTATATTGAGCACTAAGGTCAACTATGGAATCCTTCAATGAAGTAGTCCCAATTTCTACAAGGATGGTAAAACACTTATCCACTAGTATAAAAATTAAAATCCCTAGAACAAGAATGCCCTTCCTTGTTTGGGCTCCAAAGCATGAAATAAGGTAAGAAACAACATTAATGAGAATCAAAGGTTTAAAACCCTCATCAGGTAGGTGGTTAAATCTCATTAAACAAGAGAATAAACCCTAATATATGACTTTACACAAATTTAGAGGCACACTTTACATTTTTGGGGTAAGGGTACATTATCCAATGAATGTTATATAGGTTTGGAGGATAGATATCCATATGAGGACGTGGAAAGTGGAATTATGGAACCTTAGTGGATTTTGAATTTTTTGACCATCGTTAATGGGGAAGATGCAATGTCCTACCTATTTAAATTTTGAGAATAGGTTGAGGGCCTTACACCTTTAATGCCTCTAATCATAAGTCTTACTTAATAAAACTCACATGTGAGGTCTATCTATATTGAGGGAAATTGTAGAGGAAACCAACTACTAATGGTTTGATTGATAATTTTCTCCTATACTTAAGTCAAACAAACAATTTACACATTAGTATCACTACAGACCTCCAGTAGAGTTTCCTATGGATTCACCCTACTTAGAAATAGTTCACCATATATATATATCCAAGGTTCTTGGCATTAATCCCTAAGGTAGATTGTTTGAGCACATTTGAGAAGTTCATGCCTATTTCACTTTGTATTTGTGTGTACAAGATCATCTTCAAGGTTATTGCACTTCATGTAAAATTACTTCTTTCGGAAGTTTTGTCGGTTGAATAGTTTGGGTTATTAAAAGGTTGGTTAGTCCACAAGGCCAATGGGTCAATGCGGGAGGGATTACATTTTATAAAGACTGCACATTTACCAACTTCCATCATTAAATTAGAATTATCAGAGGTGTTTGAACGAGTATTTTGGATCTACTTGCATATGTTATTATTGCACATTGGCTTCACACTGAAGGTCAAATTTATTGTGGGTTGCATCTCCTCCTCTTGTTTCATTGTACTTGTGAATGACTTCTGGTCAACGTTTATTAGGCCCTATCATGGATTGCATCAAGGTTTTTGTTTGTCACCATATCCTTTTTTGCTTATTTCTGAAGGTCAAAGTCAGACCACACTTTCGGCTAGGAGGTAGAGGAAAGTTTGAGGAATAAAAATTGGTGACCAGGAGTGTCTTACACATATTTTATTCATCAATGATGTTATGATTTTCCATGTATGCTTAGAGGTGGAGGGCCAATAACATTAGTAAATTCTTGAGGTATTTTATAAAGCTACATGAACTGAAATAAATGTTGGGAGATCTTTGCATGATTTTGTGGGGGTGTCACATTTATGAGACTCATGGGATTAGTTTTTTCCTTTCATGACTCTAACATTGACGGGTGGGATTATTTACCTACGTTTTTTACTAAATATGAATAGATATGGCCATGCTGATTGGAACATTATCATTTCCAAGATTGAGAGAAGGGTGCACCTTTTGTGCAATTGGTAGCTTTATTAAGGAGGGAGACTTATCTTGGTCAATTCGATACTGGAATCGATTTTTACTTGTTGGCATTTGTTGGTGCATATTTTGAAGGGATATTTGGAGAAGGTTTGTAATAATTTCTTCAATTATATGTGGAAGGGCTAGAGTGAGTACTTGGGATCTCACCTAGTGAATCGGAATTCCATTTCCAGATCGAAGGATTAGGGAAGATGGGCATTAAGAAAACACAGTTGTTCAACCAAGCGCTTGATGCTATATGTTTATGGAACCTTTGACTTGTGATAATTTGTGTAAATGGACTTTTATTACCAAATATATCACACCAGAGTGTGTCTTGGACTCGATTCAAGGGAGTAATAAGAGTCTTAAAAAAACTATGAACCATTGGAAGGGTTTATGTTTATCATTTCCAATCATTGGAAGATACTTGGCATGTAAGATAGGTTTAGGTCGTCTGGTTTGAGTTGGCGTGTATTTCGTAATGGATTGTGGTTAGGGCATATTACTACAAGAGGATTTGGTGCACTATTTTCAAGTGTTGGGACTATGCATGTTAAACATATTTAGAAACCCTATGCACTTGGACTTGCAAAGATAGGGTTGGTTGTAGAATGAGGAACTAGGGCTACATGGTGATTGGGCTCAGTGCAAAGATACATATTTAGATGAACTCATGAAGGCCCATGTTCATTTTTGAGAGGAGGAAGATGAGATATTATGGGGTTGTAATTATGTTGGGGTCAATATATCACTAAACTTGGCTATTTATCTATACTAATTAACACATCCCGTGAAACCGACTGGTGGTGGCATAAACTTTAGAATGTGGATGGCCCACTAAAATGCGCTCTTTTCTTTTGGATTATCTTCAATATGCATGTTCTTACTTGGGATCATATCCAATGATAGAACACACACAATATAGGTTTTTGTATACCATGTAGAGTGAATGAGGAGACAAATACTCATTTATTCTTACAGTGTGCACACACACAATAAGTGTGGATGGAGGTGGAATTCCAGATCAAATTAGGAAATTTGTAGGACAAAGATAATGTTTTGGATTGTTTTTATTCTTATTTTGATTGTTGTGAACTAAAAGGTTTTCGCTCGATCCCCTTCTTAATAAATTGGGGGATTTGGTTAGCTCAAACTCACTACTATTTGAGGAAAATCCATTTCCAACTTTCAAAGGGTCTCACAATTGTTGGCTCTATTTTTTTTTATAGCCATTCACAAATTCCCAAACTAGATCAAATTGTGGGTTAGGTGGAGATAAACAAAGAGAAGGTATGGTGTTTTTTGATGGGGCATGTCAAGGGTTTAAAAATGTTTATGTTTTTGGTTGTATCATTTACTTGTTTGATGAATATTATATCAAAGGAAAAGGATCCTTGGGGGCTAGGATGCACAATTTGGGAGAGTTCTCTACACTTTTTTACATATTAAAAACTACAATGGAAAAAAGGTATAAATGAATTGTAGGTTTTTGGGGACTCTCTGTTGACCATTTGTTGGATGAAAAAGGAGACTCAAGCCCACATGGAATCTATAAGTACATATTAAAGAGATTAGTTAGCATTTCTAGTGGCCATCATATAAAAATGCCATCAAGGAATTGGACACTATTATGAATTCTGTATTATTGTGAGGGAAATAATCAAAGTGCCATAAAGAAAAAGCACTCTCCCCTATGAATGGGTTACATTCACTGATAGAGAAAAAAAGAGAGTGATTATTCCTACCTTTCCCTAGATTCAACATGCATAATAATCAAAGATGTTTAAAGAAGAAAGTTGAGTGCACCCTTTTATCGAGTCTTGTCCAATGGCCTTGTCAAACTTGGATCCTTGAATTCTGGTTCCTTGCTCCTAATCATTTCGAATGAACCTAAACACAAACATACCATGAACATTCCTCATTCCTTTTAATAAATAATCAATAATGCATAAAGGTACCACACTATTCATTACTCAAAAAACATATAGCATAGATATTGGGGGGGGGGGGGAGAGCATTGATTTGTAATAAATATGAAGATGATAGTACTTAAAATCCCTTTGGATGTTTCTTGATTGTCCTCTGCTTTCCAAAAACTTAAGTTTCCTCCTTTACCCTTAGCCTCAATCATAAATCTCCGAACAATGGATGCATTTTTCTCTTCGATATACTAACACTCTTCAAATATTTCTCTAACATCATCCAATTTATGGATCTCCTCTCAATATGTCTCTTTTGTAGTTTTTCATCAGGTCTAATCTAGGTGATTATTCCAAAGTGAATGCTTTTCTTGCGTTACAATTTCTTTCCATGCACAATTGAACTTCTGTTTAACTCATTATGCACTTTTTAGTGCTACGTTTCTTCACTTGGAACATTGTTTGTGCATCGAGGGCTCAATGTAGCAACCAAATAGGTATGGTCATGCCTTTAAGGCCCAATGTAGTGATTGATCAATCTTATGCTTGAGAAAAATAATGTCAGTATCTCATAAAGTGCAAATTTTATCATTTTAAAGTCAATTTCTGATGTAGAAAGGGCCTTGTGACACTTCTAGTCTTCATCATCAAGGGTGTTAAATATTGTTATTATATATTCCCCATAATGTGTGAAGTTAGAATTAAAGATGATGACAAAAATACATTAAGTAATATAATCCATAACTATGGATGAGGGGATAAGGAGGAGAACTACATGATAAGGAGTTAGAAAGTACCTACATGCAAAAACCAATATCTAGAATACACAATGGCTTCCTTGATATGGGTATATCCATGCTAAACAATAAAAAAGTATGGCCACAAAAAATATAGTGGACTCATATCATAAAGTACATTAGCTAAACTTACACTAAGAGGAGTGAAATTTTGATAGTCTCAAAGTACTTGAAAAATGGCAAGCTAATCTTGCACAACTCAAACAATTAGCATCAATGAAGGATACTGCTATGTTTCCCAAGGTCTTCAATCCAAAAACTCATTGATAGCATGATTATGAGTCTACAACATATGAATAAATGAACGAAATTCGAGCATGGTAGAACACTATCTAATCACTGATCATTGATGCATATTGTTGACAAACATGAGGAGACCAAATTGATAATGAAAATAGGCTCCAAGGTATAAAGTACAATCTAGAAAATATGAATAAAGAAATTGATTTCAAACATTTATAGAATCAAACAATCAGGGGTTATGGATGTATACTCACTATCGTTTGTGAGGAAACCCACCAGTAATGACTGCAAGTTCCAAGATATTGTCAGGGTTCCTATACTAACTTTTTGGAAACATATTTGACGTTGATAGGAAGAGGTCTTTGGGAAGGAGGGAATTAAGGCATCCCACATCAACCAACATGAAACAAATACAAATATTTTTATTTGTTTCGTTGGGCATAAAGATGAGAAGAACCACCATTGTATACCACAATAGGGAGTGACAAAATGATTGGTGAAGGGTATTTGAGGAATGGACGACATGAATCATAATGGTGCCAAACAACATAATACACAAGAAATAATAGACCAATGAAATCCATTAATTCTAAATGCTTTGATGAATGCTCTAGATTGACTAGAAAGATAGCCAATTAGAGGAGTTAAACTTGTAATAATGGTACAACTTCCTAAGGATAATGCTATAAACCTGACTGAATGCGATAGATAGAAACGAGTGTTGTGTTCAAGGGAGACAAGGATTGACTATTTACTTTTCAATTTTATGATGTAATATAAATATATTCACTCTTCCCCTTTTAGGCTTGTCTTTTAAATGTTATTGAAAGGTCAAAAAAGAATAAAGAATATTATGGTATAATGGAGTAAACAAGTGTCTCAAGGGAGTGTGCATACATTCCAATGGAATGGGTTAGGTCTATGCAAAAATGAAGTGACAAAAAAGGACTGATATAGTTATGTACACTAGTAGGATGTTTCGTCCATGGAGTTGGGTCATTGAAACAAGAGCAAAGGTTGATGGATGACAAGTAGAGCAAAGTAATTGGAGATATAAAGGAAACAAATTGACCAACAAGTAATGAGGAAGTTTGTACAAAGGCACAAGTATATTGAATATTGGGTAAAAAATGCAAGACTTGTTTATCACTATAAGTTAGGGTTTATCGAATTTAGTCTTAGTTCAAATGTGGGGAACCGTCACTATTTCATCAATCCTACAATTGAAAACCAATCATGCTAATGTGTGCTAGTTAGAAGATGAGGATATAAATTCATCCTAAAATTCTAACTATGAAACAAATTAAAGGAGTGCCTGCAAAGTGTTTCCAAAATATAATCACTATTCATGGAAAAAGGTGAAAATGAGGGTAAAAATAGTAAGTTGGTTACCCATTTTTTGCCATTTTTAACTTGTGAGGAGAAGAGCACCTACACCCCAAAAATTAAAACTTGGATTCGAGGACCACTAGGTCATTAAAGTTATATTCATCAGCACTGGGTAGTTCTATGCCCCCTACTCTTGCATTTTGATTCAATTTTGCCAAATTTTTGTGAAAATTTATTGGTGGGAAGCCCCTCCCAAAATTCAATAAGAATAGTTATGCTTCTTGAGGCCTTAGAAGTGGACAAAAATACTTGGTTTCACCTGAGGGGCCCACAAGAATGATCAGTCATGCTTGATCTCAGAGCATGCATGATCAAGCACTAATGAAGGAACACGAAGGATCAAAAACTCAATTTTTAGAATTTTTTTCTCAAGAGTTGGATTACTAAATTTTATATTGTTGTTTTCTAGGTAGACAAGATGATTAAGTGGAAATAAATATCCCCATGAATCCATGGATAATTTTTTTTTAAATGATCAAGGAATGATTAGTTCCTTAAGGGAATGTGGCTTGTTGAATTTCTTCTGTTTCCAGGAGATGTGTAGCGAAAACTTGTTACTTCAAAAGTTTATAAGGTGTTGGGACTCAGAAGAGCAAGTGTTATGGGTTGGAGTGAAAATGATCCAATTTAATGTGGAAGGTATATATTTCGTTATCGGTTTGTCTCTATGAGGGAAATTATTTTTCTCAAAGGAGGGGGTCGTGGTGGTGTTGGGGGCATTGTAGATGACTATATTGCTGCTCATTGATGGCATGGCATCAAAAAGATTAGCAAACGATTCCTAAAGGATATAGTAGATATCCCATTATGATCAATACTATTTATCATCACCCAAGAAGGGGGATATGCAGCTGTACATGGCTTCTAGATTTAATGTCCAATATGCATTGGATTATTTTGATCCATGAGTGATTGATTGGTGCATTGGTCTAGTTGTTAACATGAATGATCGGTTGAAGTGTAGGAATGGTGAACATAACCAATATTGATATGGTTCGATTATTTTTGTCTTCTTCCTTATGATGGTGTTGACTATTAGAACCAAGGAGATGACCTCATAAAGTGAGATGAGGACCTTGCAGATGCAAAGATGGGCTGGTTTGATGGCCCGTCTAGGAGGGGGCCTGTTGATGAACACCTTTGACCAATATTTATTAGATTGGTTGGATATCCAAATCATGGTCATCGAAGACTATCCTTATGACAATATGGATTACCAACATGAAACATGCCTTGTACTCTCTCCAGGGGCTCAACGAGGCACGATTGGTAAGAAGCTAGGTTCTGTCAAATATTTTCATTCTTATAATTTTTGAAAAATGTCAATGTTTTTTGTTTTTTTATCTAAAACAATAAAATAGAAACACTATCTATTTTTTTGGGTATGTGTGATGAGACTAACAAACTTTTAATGTGGATGATATAGATGTTGGACTGATGCACCTAATGAGTATGCATTTGACTTGTTGTTGTGCAATATCAAGTAATGATGAAGATAAGGACTCAAGAGAGGCTATTGAAGACCTTCAAGATGTACACAGGAATATTGAAGGGATCACGATGGGCGTCTCTATGACACAGATCAAGGATATACCATGATGCACACAACTCCATGTAGTGGGAGTAACCTCACAGATTATACATTTACTTTGACAAGTTACCACAACAATGGTATGCTATCATGAGACACATTGCCCATGTATTTCATTAGAGGAGGATCCATGAGGTAAATCTGCTACTTATGTTTTGATGGATACTATGTAGTTTTGTTGGCATAAACTATGTATGGACCATCTACAATGATATAGCCAAAAAATTTGTATTGTGAAACTTTACACTTTTTTGGCTCATGGTGTGGCTTTATTATNTATCAATTTATAAAACATCTTATTGACCAGTCAAAGTATGACGTTTGTATTTGGAATTGTGTCCTCAACGTTGGCGGTGGAGGTGACGTAAGGTATATTTAAAGCTGCTTGCCGCATGGATAATAATAAAGAGTTGGACATTGACAGCCGATTGATAGAGACTGAACTTTCTCATGTGTATGATGTATCTATGTCATATTTTCTCTTTTTGATATGGTGTGATGTGGTGTCAATGACTTATGCTTTGTCGCTGACAGTCCCTTTTCTTCTCGATGATAATGTAAAACACATGCTTCGTCCTTTTGCTTGCTGACTATCAACAGGGTAGGAATTTCAAATGGCGGACACCCGTCTAAATTGCCGGTAACTACCAAAATTTGAAAGGTTTTTGTTTTCTATATTTTAAGCTAGATTTTGACGGTTTCTCTAAAATTTTAGCTATATTTGACGGGTAAATTGCCCCATGACGGGCATTTACCCGTCAAATTCCATCCTTGACCACACGTACACTCACTTTAGCTAAACATTGCGTGTGCAGTCCAAATGATACGGCTCCACTCAATGCTGTCCACCACTTACTCTTTCCCATTGTAACATGCTTGTGATTCATAGGTTAAGAAAAAAACGTTAAATTTGTTATGATAGTTAAATCTTTCAAACAAATCCTAGTGGAACGAGCACTATATTTATATAGTTTAAAATTAAAAATAACATAATAATATTATTTCAAAATTATGTGTAAACAAATTATTATAATTTTTTATTAAACAATGAAATAAAAATTTATTGAAAACTATTTAAATAAGTTATTAAATGTAAATTATTTAATTAATTTTTTTGTTAAAGAATAAGTTTTCAATTTTTTTTATTATATTCAAATAAATTAATATATAAATACTTTAATCAAATTTTGTTTTTTTCACTAAATAAACCAAAACTTAAGAGCATGGCCCCACAAAATAATAATGTTAAATTGCATAGTTTCACAAATTTTAAATTCCCAATTTATAAAACATCTTATTGGTTAGCCAAGGTATGGCGTTTGCATTTGGAATTGTTTCCCCCAACGTTGGCGATGGAGGTGACGTAAGGTATATTTAAAGCTATGTGTACTAGCTCTCGACCCTTGGGTCTGCTTACGACACTCCTAGTGTACGAACCGTGAGAACTATGATATATTTATCATTTTAAATTTTAAATAAATTAAACTTTAACTAAATTGAAATATTGCTAGATTGTGAGAACCATAATAAATATATCGTTTTAAATTTTAAATAGATTGAACTTTAACTAAATTGAAATATTGTTAGATCTTTTGAGAAAACAAAAGTGGAGTTTATCATTAATTAATATTCTCTATCTTGCAACAAACTTTATGGGACAAAGAAGAACAAACACGAGAGAAAATGTCAAATTGCAAAAAAAAATACTCCATTAAAGGTGGTTGCAAAAAACTCTACTCCATTAAAAGTGGCAAAAAACTCTACTCCATTAAAAGTGGATAAACTCTAAATGTTTGACAAATGAAAAATTGCCAAATTGTAAAAACTTCAATTCCATGGATTCAGTTCCATGTACACAACTTTTATTATATTTTGGTAGTAAAATATAACATTTTGATTCATCTCAAGTGTGAAAAAAAGATTTTCTTTATTTATTCCAAGTGTGAAACCCATCTCATAAAGTTGAACTTTTTTTTCGCGAGAAAGATGGGGAGTATTTAAGTTATATAATTAATTTTATGTTTTAGAATTTTTAGTGGGCATAGGTATTTAAAATGTATAGTATAAGATGAAAATATGAATATAAAACAATATTTTTTATTATTAAATTTATAGTGAAAGTGAAGAATATATTTATGGTAGTAATCGATTTTAATTTTATTTTTTAATAAAGTATTTATAATTTTGTATAATGTATATCAATGCATATTATTTTTATAATATTAAGAAAAAAATAATTATTCTAATATTAATTTTATTGCAAAATCTTATTAAAAATAAATAAAAAGTTGTTTACTTGGTTTTAATTAAACATATATATATATATAGTTTTATTATGATTACAGTATATTTTATTGATAATAACCAATTTGTTGATTATTATTATTTGTGTTTATAAAAAACAAAAACTAATAATCACATCCATAGCAAGGATATTTTTTTCTTCAAATTTGATAATACAAGTGAAAAAATAAAAAGCTATTCATACCCTTGCAAGTACAATAATGGTTGGCATTTTTTTTAATGTCCATAGATGTTTTTATTTGAGATTTGGGGTTGACTATTGCTTATGCTTTTTCATATACCGACGAGGATGAGCTAAATGTACTGTCAAAATGGATTCTATGGCACTGGTTCAAAATTCGAAACAAACGATTATAAAAAAATATGAAAATAATTGGTAGCTAGCTGATGAATGGATAACTGGTAGAAATGTATGGATAACTCCTCGCTGATGAATGTATGACCAACAGTTCATGGCATCTAACTAGAAGAATGTCGGCGATAACATGTAGCTAGGCATGGATAACTCAAACTTGAACCCGTTTAACTATAACAATACGAGGAACAAATTTTTTTTTCCAAAGTGCCTTCCATTCCATAACTACCGGCTCTCAACCATTTGATCCAGTCACAAACTATGTGGGTGTGCTAGTAATACCTTAGTCAAATAGCTTAGGTTTTGGAGAAGAGCTTATGAAAATTGTGTAGCCAATAAATGTCTTTAATACCTTAATCAAATAACTAAAGGTTTTAGAGAAGAGTTGTTGAGAATTGTATATTAAAATAATTGTTTTTAATACTTTAATCAAATAGCTAAAATACGTTTAAGTGTAGAGTTGGGGTTGTTCAAAATTCCTATCAATTAAATGTAACTTTGACTTGTAATAAGAATGTAAAAAAGACATTTCCATAAATACACCTTTATATCTATTTACAAGATATCTATCAAAACATAAGGCGTAGAGACATTGCCACCTCATGTCTCTTGTTTTTTCTATTTATACATATGTATGATGTTTCAACATTTACTTACGTTTTTTAAAGGGTGTATACAATTAAAGTTAATGATTTAATATACATGCTTGCTTATACTGGATTTTTGTTAAATACATAGATGCCAATCGAGCACATAATTAACTTATGAATCATCCAATTTGTTGAATTTTCTCGGAACACTAATATAATGGATAAATTAAAATTTCATTATAAAATATGTACTCATAAAACATTCTAAATAGTGTTGGATCTTGAAAATGATAGTCATTGTTCAACTGAGATACAACCAACTGAGGATCTAGTTTGATGATGATTTAATGAATGCTCAGAGTAATAGCCCTAGAAAGAATCTCAATGATTGTAATATACTCAACAACATTGTTGGTTGCAGGACAAAGGAAAGTGCCCCTTGAACTTATAAGTTGGTTGGTAGGTGAAAATATCACCTAGGTTGTGGAAGTGATGTTCTAGTTACTATGGATGGCACTATCTGCAAAGCCTAAATAAGTGAAAGTATCAGATGACATATCCAAAGTAAAAATACCAAGCAAAGTAAGCTCACAATTGAAACTATTCTACAAAAGAAAATAAATATAATACAAAAGGGGATAAAATACAACATGATACAACAAGAGTTGTGAGGCATTATTTCCTACCTAAATTATTTCTTCAGATATAGCCCATTTTGGGTGTTTGGGATTCGGTCTCCATCATATTCAAGCAACTCATAAGCTCCCCACTTGAGCACACATTTAACAATGAAAGGGCTATGCCACATGAGCTCAAAATTTCTTGCCTTGAGTTCATCATGGTATTGTTCATAAACCAAAACAAAATCTCCTTCTAAGAAGACAAGGGGACATACACTTTTATCGCAGTGTTGCTTGACTCATTTTTTATGAACTTCACTGGTAAGAGATACCTCTTGTCAATTTTCGTCAAGTCGTTGTTGTTTGACTCACGCATGATATTTCCAGCATATTGAACACCTTTAGAAACCACTCACACAAATAGACCACAGATCAACACACCTATGTTTTTACATGGTTTAAAGCCTCGAAGATGGAAACACTCCATGGCCCCAACCAAATAGCTACTTGAGGAAATATTATTATGCAAAAGAAAAAGTATGTTACAATGAGATTCTTATTATTGATTAACTAGAAAATGATTCTGAGTGCTCTTTAAATACAGATCATGGACCAATAAGATATTAAACCACATATCGATGGTCACTAAGATCAAGGTAAGAATGATTCATCAGATCAATTTATGTCTATAACATATCATGACAGTTGGATTAGATGTATACAATACATACTAAAGAAACACACTTTACCTAAAGATACATTATTAAATTTTGATCTTCACTAACTCCTAAGTGTCTAAATATCCTAACATCCCTCCCTTAAGAACAAATTGGGATATGATTGAAGAATGTACAAAAGTGACACTACAGGAGAATGAAGGAGGCATTAGAGCGTATGTCCCCTTAATGACAAATTTTTGAACTCCTAACATAAATCGAAGTTTAGAAAAGTTCGCTTCTATAAGAGAATTTGTAAAGATGTCTGCAACTTGATCATCTATAGGGAAAAATACCAATTCAAGAATGCGATCATGAACAAGGTTTATGATGAAGCACATATGCAGCTTAATGTGTTTGTTGTGTTGATGTTGGAATGGATATTTGGTGAGGTTGAATATGGCACTTTAATTGTCACACCAAAGGGTAGTTAGATGCTACTATTTGAATCCAAACTCTGAAAGGATTTTCCGAAGCCACAAAGTTTCTTCACTTTCATTAACTGCAACTTGATACTCTATGTCTATTGAAGAAAGAGAAAGAACTTGTTGTTTCTTACAAGAATATCAACTTGACATCCATTTTATGGACCTCCCATTTATATAAGGTGGCAAGGGAAAGAACAAGGTGGATGGAGCTCAATTTGGCGATAGGGGAAACTGTTTCATTGTAGTCAATTATTTTAATTTGGTAACTAACCATTCCTTAATAATTTAAACACTTCCATCATACGCATTCTTAGTTCGATATACCCATTTACATCTAGCAAGTTTTCCTCCTTTCGAAAGAGGACAATATCCCAAGTATCGTTCACCATTAAGGAATGATATTATTCATCCATAGCCATGTCCCAATTTGGATTACCTAAAGATATTGTAAATGTCTCTAGATATTGATTCTCTAAAACTTGAACCAAAATAGAAGTGTCTCACTGGAATTGAGAGCATTTTTTGCATTTATCTCTCAGATCACCGACAATATCACCAACTACTTCACATGTTGCACAAACCCATTGAGGAAGTAATTGTTTTGGTGCAATCAAAGATAAATGAGTAGGAAGAGGTGGATTTTCATCCTCACTATCATCATCAAAATACAGAGTAGGAACATTATCAAGGAATTTGGGAGTATAAGATGGCACAAGCACCAAAGAAGGATCAGATGCCACATATGGCACAAATGCCAAATTAGGCTTGCAGGCTGAGATATTTTCATCAAATTTATAATCTCTTATAATAATTATATCATGGGAATGTGGCTAAAGAATTCTGTAACTTGTGGCATCTTCAGAATATCCAACAAATATGCGCTTTTCACTTTTAGGCTTCAATGCTTTCGATTTTTCATCAAGAATATGAGCCCATGCTTCACTACTAAACACATAGAAGTAGCTGACATTTGGTTTAATGTTACTCCATGCTTCTTAGAGTGTTATATATTTTAAATATTTGGTGGGAATGAGATTAACTATGTAATTGACAAAATTAATGGCTTCAACCCAATATTGAAGACTTAATCTCTTCACTTGGAGAATACATTTAGCCAATTCTTTTAATGTATGATTCTTTCTCTCAGCAACACCACTTTGCTGTGGTGTACATGGAACGGTATGCTGGATTTGAATTCCCTATTCAGTGTAGTAAGCAATAAATTTGTTGTTTACATATTCACCTCCATTATCCGTTCTTAACTTGTGTATTTGATGTCTAGATTGTTTCTCTATAAGGGCCTTTTAGGCCAAAAACTTGTTAAAAAATTCACTCTTAAGTTGTAGAAAGTTTGACTACCGACTAGAAGGGAGATGGGGTTGGTTTAAAATATTTGACGTGAAAGCGATGAAGAAGGTCACAAGTATACTTCATTTGAGAAAGAAAGATTCATTATTCGGTTTGCATAATGCAAATATCCTAAGTCTGTCATTTCAAATTTATGCTTAAGACTTGATTTCACAAGGGTTAATGGCTTATGGTCACTACCAGTAAGAATAAGGTCAAAAACATAAACAACATAGATGATGACATGTTTTCTACTTCCTTGTTATAGACATCGGGGTTATAATGGAATCTAGAAAATCTAGTGTTAAGGAAAAATATATCCATATTGGCATACCTAGATTGAGGAGCTTGCTTAAGGTCACATAGGTATTTTTTAAGGTGACATACAAGGATAGAGCCATTCTAAACATAGCCACAAGGTTGTTCCATGTAAATTTATTCCTGTAAATCCCAATGTAAGAAGGTATATTTGATATCCATTTGATGGACATTTCAATTATGTAAGGTGGCAAGGGCAAGAGCACGGTAGATGTAGTTCATTTTGGAGACATGGGAAAAGGTTTTAGTGTAATAAATTCCTTCAACTTGGGAAAATCCTTTCGCAAATAATATTTCCTTAATCCTTTCAACACTTCCATCAGATACAAACTTAGTTTGATTTTCCCATTTACATCTAACAAGTTTTATTCCTTTCAAAAGAGGTACAAGATCCCAAGCATCATTTTCCATTAAGGAATGATATTCTTCATCCATAGCTACATACCAATATGGATTGTTTGAATATTCTATAAATTTCTTTGGATCATGGTTCTCTGAAACTTGATCCAAAAGAGAAGTGGATCACTGGAACTGAGAACGTGTTTGATATTGATATTTGGGATCACTGACATGATCACCAACTACTTCGCATGTTGTACAAGGCCATTGAGGAAGCAATTGTTCTTATGCAATTGGAGGAAAATGAGTAGGAAGCAATGGATTTTCATCATCAGATTCCAGAGTAGTAACTATCAAGGAATTTGGGAGTAGAAGATGACACAAACACCAAATATGGCTCACAGGCCAAAGATGGAGCAACTGTTGAATTAGGCTTGCATGCCAAGATATTTTCATCAAATTTAACATCTCTTCTAATAATTATATAATGGAAATGTGGTTGGAGAAGTCTATAACCTTTGACATCTTCAAAATATCTAGAAAATATGCACTTTTTTCTTTTAGGCTTCAATTCTTTCCAATTTTCATAAGGAATATGAGCTCGCGCTTCACTACCAAACACATGGAAGTGGCTAACATATAATTTAATGTTACTCCATGATTATTTCGATGTTATATATTTTAAATCTTTTGTTGGGGTTTGATTAAGTATGTAATTGACACAAATAATGGCTTCATCCCAATATTGAAGACTTAATCCTTTACCTTGGAGCATACGACTAGCCATTTATTTTAATGTGCAATTATTTCTCTCAGCAACACCACTTTGTTGTGGTGTATATGGAACGATCACCACTTTGTTGTGGTGTATATGGAACGATATGCTGCAATTAAATTCATTGTTCAGTGCAGTAAGAAGAAAATTTGTTATTTATGTATTCACCTCCATTATCTATTCGTAACTTGTGCATTTGATATCCAAATTGTTTCTCCACAAGGGCCTTGTAGTCTAAAAAATGGTCAAAAACTTCACTCTTAAGAGGCAAAAAGTTTGACTCCAGATTGAAAGGGAGATGAGGATGGTTTATAATATTCCATGTGAAAGCAAAAAAGAAGGTAACAAGCATACTTAGACTAAGAAAGAAATATTTCTTCTTTGGTTTGCATAATGCAATGTCCTACGTCTATCATTTTGAATTTATGCTTAAGACTAGATTTCACATGGATTAAAGGTTTATGGTCATTACCAGTAAGAATAAGGTCATCAACATAAAGAACAAGGATGATGAGAAGGTTTCCTACTTTCTTGGTATAGAGATTAGGGTTAGAATGACATCTAGAAAAACCACTATCAAGGAGAAATCTAATACTGGGCTTGAGGAACTTGCTTAAGGCCACATGGGGATATATTAAGGAAGCATACAAGGCTATAGTCATTAAACATAGACAGGAGGTTGTACCATGTATATTTATTTATGTGAATCCCCATGCAAGTAGGCATATTTGACGTCCATTTGATGGACCTCCCATTTATGTAAGGCAACAAGGGAAAGAACAAGGTAGATGGAGTTCATTTTGGTGACATGGGAAAATATTTCATTGTAGTTAATTCCTTTAACTTGGAAAAATCCTTTGACAACTAGCCTTTCCTTAAGCCTTTCAACACTTCCATCGGATGCATATTTTGTTCGATATACCCATTTACATCTGCTATGTTTTTTTCCTTTTGTAATAGGTACAAGATCTCAAGTATTTTTCACCATTAAGGAACAATATTCTTCATCCCTATTTGTGTCCCAATATGGATTGCTTGAAGCTTTTGCAAATTTCTTTTATCATGATTCTTTGAAACTCGAGCCAAAAGAGAAGTGGCTCATTGGAACTGAGAACGTGTTCAACATTGATCTCTAGGATCATCGACAAGATCACTAGATACTTCACATGTTGTATGAGCCCATTGAGGAAGCAATTTTTCTGGTGCATTTGGAGAGAAAAAATAGGCGGAGGTGGATTTTCATTCTCACTGTCATCATCAAATTTTGAAGTAGGAACACTGTCATGGAAGTTAGGTGTAGAATATGGCACAAGCATTGAATATGGATCGCATGCCACAGATGGCACAAATTTTGAATTAGGTTTGCAGCCCAAGATATCTTCATCAAATTTAACATTTTTTCTAATAATTATATCATGGGAGGTGTCTGAAGAAGTCTATAACCTTATACATCTTCAGAATATCCAAGAAATATGCACTTTACACTTTTAGGCTGCAATGATTTTTGTATTTCATCAGAAATATGAGCCTATGCTTGTAATATCCCTGATCTGATATTCATATCAGAATACTAACTCTGCTATGATTATTAATTTATCTGTACAATCATAGTTGGGAAAGGGAAAATTTGTGGTTTACTGAAAAAGTTGTGGAATATGGGGCAGACCAAGGATACTTTTAGGATAGAGAGAATATATTCACTAACACATTTAAATCAAGGACCATTTAGGTTTCAAAATCAGCTTTGCTGAAACCTACTTCCATGCTTCTGGGTCACCCAACCGTGCAACTAGGAAGTACTTTCTTATCCAATCAACTAGGGGCTTGTGTAAAATGAATAAGGTTCTGATATAAGGTTATGATACAGTAATGAGAGGTTTATGAAGGTTTATAACAGATCATTGACAAGGGAAGTGATTATGCAAGTTGTAAAGGTGAGACTAACACACAAGGAAGCTCACTAGCTCCATCTTCAGGATTTTCCAAACAAGGTAAGGGGGTTACAAATTCTCTGTTTTGGACTTGGGGTACTTAGATATTCTTGTTAATGAATCATAATAAAAATAACGGTGGTATTTGGATTCATATAAGTCGAAATATGAATGTTACAGTAAAACTAGTCATTTTCCAATGCAAATCTAGACTAGGTTGACTAAAATGAGTAAATCTCAGCCATATTGAATCAGATTGGAATAAAATTTGAAGATAATTTTTATGATATCATATTAAATCCAATAAAGTATAAATTACTCTCATAAATGATCTATAACACTCTCTTCATTACTATGCATCATTACAGTGTATTTTAAAGACACAATTTAAGGAAGGACATGGAAGTTTGAACCCTTAGACACTGGAAAATTATGGAACTATTAATGACATCTGATATACAGTCATGGATGGATGGAGGCTACTAGAAAATCCTGAATCAACTTAGAGTGGCTGCTCCTTAGCTCCAGTAAAACCTGCAATGAGAAGGGGAGAAGAGGGGAGGAGAAGAGAGGGAATGATAACCTTGGGGCACATATCCCAAGAAACTAAGGCACAAAAGGAAGCCTTATCTTTATCAACATAAAAATAATAAAAGACCAAAACTAAATAATGGAGTTGTAATTGTATTTAAATAAACCTTTGGTGACTTGTTGGGCATGTCAATCACTTGCTGAGCAAGTTTACCTTGTTAAAACCCTAACCCTAACCACATGGTGCGCCCTCCTTGAGAAATTAGCATGTATGAGACAAAAGAGATGTTTCCCTGTTATCCACCTTCATTCAACTTAGAAATTGCGCCCTCCTTTCGCCCAGAGTTTCTTGTTTTTTCCTATGACAAATTTTATGGACTTCCTGCCTTTGTAACTGAACCTCAAAATGGAAACTACGTCCTCGTTTGGCCCAGAGTTGCCTTATTTTCCTTATGACAATTTTTTTGCCTTTAGATTTTGTGACTGAGTCTCCAAAATGGAAATTGTGCCCTCCTTTGGCCCATACTATTGCCTCTTTTGTGTCTGACTACTTTTTCTTGGCTTTGTCAGTCCTATGACAATTTCTCTTTTCCTCCTTGGCAAGTTGGATTTCCCAAGTGCGCCCTCCTAACATGGAAAATTATTTTCCACATTATTAATTGCATAAGAATTAATAATGACGATTAATATAACCAAGTACATTCCTCCTAAATAACATTTTAATAATTTTTCCTAGGTTAATTATTTAATGCATCTTTTGACCTCCTAGGTGTTAGACACAATCAATAGTTTTGATGTCCCTTCAAGGGAGGGATATGACAGTCCTCCCCTCACATGTCTTCTTGTTCTCAATCAAAAGAACTTCAAAATGCTGCAAAATTTTTCCACCATGTTTCTGCTGCACAACTCTGATCATAGTCATTTCTTTAATGACCACTTCTTTTAACAAAATTGTCAACCCATTTAAGGTAGCTGAGTAGAATTCCTGGATCTCACCGCCTCCTTTGTAAGGATCTTGAATTTGCTGCCCCCTTTGGAAATATGTCATTCCCAATAATTCCAGGGTCCCATGGTATTATCTTCTCCCTTCCAAACATCAGTAACAACAACAAAATTTCATCATCATAGATTATGAAAATCATGATGTGGAAATAATACCACCACATTGAAAAGTGAAAACTCCTAATGCAAAATTGCGAATCTATGAGATGTCCCCACCCAACATAAAATTCCTTATGTGCTTGATGTACACCAACACTGAATCTCACAATTATGTTGCTGCAATGACATAGGTGTGAGTCGAATGTCCCAAGACAATTATAGGCATCCTCCAACAACCATGGATGTCCATGTTGCTCATAGAAGATGTAGGATGTGTCTACTGAAAATACCATGGTGTAAGAAAAAGGTATACCCTCCAAGGTGCATAAATCCAACAAGTACTGATCCATTCCTTCCATATATGAACAAATCCTCCAACTGTCAGGTCCATATGGGAATATTATTTCTTTCTCATGTGCACAATCCCAATGGCTCAACTCTCTGCCACTAGTCATGCAATCACCACCATGAGTGGAGGAATCAAAGATAGGAAATGGATTCATTTTTTGCTGCTGAGAAGGGGGTGGAACTCTTAAAAAATCCCCATGGATGAGTGTGGGAGCCTTCTGCTCCTTAATGTGCACCAAAATAAAGAATCCCTTCACCCAGTTATCATTCTCATGTGTTGTAGGTGTAGCAAAAGGTGTAGAATATGAAAAGTCATGAACCAATTTGAAACTTTGGTAATACGCATCCACCAAGAAGGTGGGGGAATCCATGACTCCTTTGACTAGTTCATAATTTTTACCATCTTGCACCTCCTCCAAAAATATACATCTTTCACCAAGGGGCATCTCCAAATATTTTTGGAAAAATGCAAGTGCCTGGTCTCCATTTTGTTTTCTCTCAAATCCATCAAGCACATACAAATCACAATGCACCTCCTATGCATATGTACTCGAGGTATATGATGGATGAAAAATACATCTTTGTGGATTCCCCCATGTCAGGACAATGTCAGTCACCACAAAAAGTTTATTGCATAAATTAAACTCTTTACCTCCCATGGTCTTCAATCCAAAGGTGTCTCTATCCACCTAATCAATTGATGAATAAGGAATTTTATTTGCTGATCCATATGGAATGTGATAAACCATATTTCTGATAGAGAATAACACTTCATCCTTCCTCTAAATCTCAATGAGTGCTTGGCCAGTATTTTCTTCCTCATAGCTTTTCATAAGCATTTGCAAATCTGCTCCTTCCTCATGATTGTCCTCCACATGAGGTCGTTTCAAAACATCCAAGGTAGTTCCTACCATGTGCACATGATTCTTTTCCATGCAAGATGGGGGGTGTGGTACATTCAAATCCCTTTGAAGTTGATCATTCTGCAACCTTGATTCTTGAAGGGCTTCTTGGGTTATCTTCAAGGAATCAGATGTAGCTTCCCATTTACTATGGAGCTTTCATACTCTTATGTTTCCTTCTTGAATGCACAATGGTACGTTTCAACCACCATGAGGAGATGATATCTATCATATAGTAAGTTAATATAGCTCTCCCTCATCTTGGCCATACCTTCCTTAAGTTCTATGCACTCTTCCAGAAAGGATTCTCCTTCCATCTCTCCTTCAGAAGCGTTCCAAGAACATCTTGCCACCAAGGCATTGATGTTGACAAGGTTGTTCATGGCTGCCATAAACTTCTCTTTGTCCTCCTTTAGTGATCCACTCAAATGATGTGTCTCACAAAGAATATACTCCACCAAGTTTTCTTCTTCTAATAGTTGACATATAAGACTATTTTTCTTATGGCATGGATCACCCACCAAGAAGCTTGAAGTGCATTCATCTTCAAATTCTTCTCCTATGCAGTCACCTTGCAGTGACTTGCACTCCACCTAAGGAAGCACTGCCTCTACTTCATTTATCTTCTTCTTCAAGGAAATTGAGGCTTCTTTATGTTGATTAGTACCCAGCTCAAAGATTTTGGAAGCTTTGTTTGAAGAAAAAACAAACATTCTCTTACTGCTTGGACAAGAATATGGCTTTGATGAATCTTTCCTTTTGGATCCTCTTTTGGCTTCAGGGGGAAACCATCTACTCCTTATTTTATTGCACAGTTTATCAAACATGTGTGCAATCCTTTTCATTTTTTTACCACAGTAGGTATCACTAAATAACTTTTGTATCTAAAGAGTGCGGTACTCTCGAAAATAAAGGTCCTTCCTAAGTCCATCACTCAGTCCACAACAATTTGCAAGGTACACAACTGATTCCTTTGGCCTCCCTCTACAAGGAAACCCATCATGAATATATCTAGGGCTCATGAATTCCTGATAGGATGAAACATAGAAGTAATTGTATCCATTACTCAGTATAAATTTATCAACATAGGGTCCTTCTTCTTCTTCATACCTTCTGCAGTACTCTTCATACTGCTAATCGAAGTCTTCCTCAAAGTATGACATGGCTGTAATTTTTTTCTTCTACTTGAGACCTTAATTTCCACATAATGGGCCAAGGAAAGAGATATGATACCACTATAATATCCATGATATGATATTAATATTAGAATACTAAATCTTCTAAGATTATTAATTTATTTGTGCAATCAGAGTTGGGAAGTAAATTTCACCACTTAAGATGCAAGGGAAAATTTGTGGTTTACTGACAAAGTTGTGGAATATGATAGAGGGTTAAGGAAGAGACCAAGGATACTTTTAGGATAGAAAAAATATATTCCCTAACAAATTTAAATCAGGTACAATTTAGGTTTCAGAATTAGCTCCGCTGAAACCTACTTCCACGCTTCTGGGTCACCCAACGGTGCAACTAGGAAGTACTTTCTTATCCAATCAACCAGGGGATTGTGTAAAATGAATAATGTTATGATGTAATATTATGAGACATAAATAAAAGGTTTATTAATTCTTATAACATATCAGAGGCAAGGGAAGTGATTCTGCAAGTTTCAAAGGTGAGACTAGCTCAAAGGGCAGCTCACTAGCTCCATCTTCAGGATTTTCCAAACAGGGTAACGTGTTTACAAATTATCTGTTTTGGACTTGGGGGACTTAGATATTCCTGTTAATGACTCATCATAAAAATAATGGTGGTATTTGGAGTCATATAAGTTGAAATATGAAAGTTACAGTAAAACTATTCATTTTCCATTGCAAATCTAGACTAGGTTGACTAAAACGAGTAAATATCGGCCATATTGTATCATACTGGAATAAAATTTTCAGAGAATTTTTATGATATAATATTACATCCAATAAAATTGAAATTAATTTTATCAATGATTTATAAAACTCCCTTCAACACTATGCATCATTACAGTGTATTTTACAGACAAAATTCAAGGAAGGACATGGAGGTTTGAACCCTTAGATACTAGAAACTTATGGACCCATTAATGAAATATTATATACAGTCATGGATGGATGGAGTTTGATAAAAAATACTGAATCAACTCAGAGTGGTTGCTCCTTAGCTTCAGTATAACCTCCAATGAGAAGGGGAGAAGATGGAAGGAGAAGAGAGGGAAATAGAAACTTGGGGTGCATCTCCCAAGAGAATGAGGCACAAAACTCAGTAAGGAAGCCTTAGATTCATCAATATAAAAATAATAAACAACAAAAACTTAATAATGGAGCTCCAATTGTCTTTAAATAAACCTCTAGTGACTTGTTGGACAAGTCAATCACCTGCTGAGCAAGTTTCCCTTGCCAAAACCCTAACCCTAGCCACATGGTGCACCCTCCTTGAGAAATTAACATGTATGATACAAGAGATATGTTTCCCTTTCATCCACCTTCATTCAATTTAGAAACTGTGCCCTCCTTTGGCCCATAGTTTCCTGCTTTTTCCTATGATAACTTTTCTGCACTACTTGCTTTTGTAACTGAGCCTCAGAATGGAAACTGTGCCGTCCTTTGGCCCAGAGTTTCCTGCATTTCCTGATGACATATTTTCTACCTTTAGCTTTTGTGACTGAGTCTCCAAAATGGAAACTGCACCCTCCTTTGGCCTATAGTTTCCTCTTTTGTGTCTGACTGGTTTTTCTTGGCTTTTGTCAGTTCTATGATAGTTTCTATTTTACTCCTTGGCAAATTGGCTCACAAAGTGTGCCCTCCTGACATGGAAAATGATTTTCCACATAATTAATTGCATAATAATTAATACTAACAATTAATAGAACTAAGTATATGCCTCCTAAATAAAATTTTAATAAAATTTCCTAGGTTAATTGTTTAATGCATCTTTTGACCCCGTAGGTGTTAGACAAGGTCAACACTTTTGATGTCCCTTCAAGGGAGGGATATGCCAATGATTCACTACCAAACACACTAAAGTGGATGACATCTGGTTTAGTGTTACTCCATACTTGTTTTGGTGTTATATATTTTAAATATTTGGTGGGAGTGTGATTAATTATGTAATTGGCACACTTAATGGCTTCAACCCAATATTGAAGACTTAATCCCTTAGCTTGGAGCATACAATTAGCCATTTATTTTAATGTACGACTCTTTCTCTTACCAACACTTCTTTGTTGTTATGTATATGGAACAATATGCTGCATTTAAATTCCCTGTTCAGTGCAGTAAGTAGTAAATTTTTTGTTTACATATTCGCCTCCATTATATGTTCTTAACTTGTGCATTTGATCTCCAAATTGTTTTTCTACAAGGGCCTTGTAGGAAAAAAATTGACAAAAAATTCACCATGATGTTTTGAGAAATAAACCCAAGTGCGTTTGGAGAAGTCATCAATGAAAGTTAATAAATGCTTTAATCTAGAGAAAGAAATAAAAGGAAGCATACCACACAAATCACTTTGAACAAGCTGCAAATGGGTTGAGGCATGCCGAGAGGCATGTTTTTCAAAACTGTCCCGATGATGTTTGCCGAGAACACACCTAAGACAAACACCATTTATGCAAGATACGAGAGGAAGTAGTCACCATTTTCTGGTTACATAGTTGTTGCAGTGAGTAATAGCTTAAATGAGCAAATCATTCATGCCAAAGTTTGTTCGAAATCGATGTGTGAAATAAACAATGGAGGAAAAGGTGATGGCCCAAACTTGGACATAGCTACTGGACATACAATGTAGATCTATGTCATACAAATGAAAATTTGAGCATAGCCATGACCATACAAATGTGGATCCATGCTAGATATACAAAAATCCATCGTAGCCTGGGGAAAGCAATGAACACTAAACAGATACCCAGGGTCTTCATCTCGTCTTCCACAAAGTACAATTCTATCCATGTGATTACAATGATGTGAAGTCGAACATGGTAGAAACCACTTGATTACCGGCCAATGATGTGAACCTTTAACAAGTGCGAGGGAGATCACCATTGATGTCAATGATTCCCAAGGTACCCTAGTACAATCTACTGAGCGTGAATAGATGTCTTGATGTCGAACACCCAGTTGATTCTATCGGTCAAAGGTCAATGATGTGAACCTATGTAGAGAGCGAGAGAATCTGTCATTGAGGCATATAGATCTCAAGGTACTAAATTTTGTTTCTAAGACTATTTCCTGGATGATGAGCTAATGTCAATGGAAATAGTCTTATCGAAGGAGGGCCATGATGAGTCCCACATCGACGACACAAAACTCGAAACATAGTTCTGGAATGATGTGAATGAAGTAACCATAAGACTGACTCAAAAGTACTGACATAGAGACTGTTTTGACTACAGAGGTAAAACTTCTTCAACTTCCCTTTGAACATCGGGTGGCACGAAAAAAGACTTGGCAGCATGACTAGACCAGACAAACACATAGTGCGATGGTGGACAATGCATTCTTTTGAAAGACTAAAAGGAGTGACATGACTCATGAAAGTGGATCGTCATGGAGATTAGATGAATACCCAATTGACTGAAATGATATGCAGACAAGTGCCATGTTCAAAGGTAACGGCAAACTACTACCATTTATTTGCAAAATGATTCCCTTCCCATTTTCCCCATCATGGTTGATGAGTACCTCTTTTCAGTTTTATGAGTTCAAAGAGGGTAACAAACACTCGTTATAGCTCGTTCGAAGACAAGTCCAAACTCATATGTTTTACGAACCTGAGAGAGGAGGGGTTCGTTCCCAAAAGAGGGTCTCTCAATGTTTAATTTAACGAGTCCAATGAAAGAAAACTCGGTATCGTTCATGTTTAGAGAGTCTGAATGACCACGGAAGAAGACTCCATAGGGTCCTTTTTTGTAAAATAGTTCACCTAAACCGAAAAAGTTATAACCTATCGTCAGATGAATGAATCTTCAAATGCTTTAACAAGTGTGAATAAGACAAGATCACTTGACAATCTTTTCATATTTAAGGAGCCCGGAAAGAGTTTAAAGAAGACTCCACAAGGTCTCTTTTCACAATGAGAGATTTTATGAGCTTGAAAAGAATCATAAAAGGACTCTGACCTTTGATGCTAAGTTTTGAGAGCATGACCAAAGTGTTGCAATAAACGCTCAAAAGAATTTTTCCGTTTTATGGTAGTACGAAAAAGTAAAAAATGAACTCCCAAAACTTTCCTGCTACCGCTCGTCTATCCTGCAATGACTTGAAAAACAAGTGTTAAATTCTCCAATGACTGACATTAAAGGATTACGACTAATAGATTTTGAGTAATAAATGATTTTAAAACAAAACTATAGCATGTCAAACCCTAAAATGTATATAAAAGTCATGTAAATAGTAAAAAAATCAAACCATTTTACCATTTACCCATAGTGGAGAGCCTTTGGAGCATTTTTTTGGCCAGATTTTCAGTCGATGACATTGGGAGCATCCACCGTTGGATTCACGCACCGTTAGTTCCAGGTAATAGCCTAGACCCTACTCTTTCATTTAATACCTTCAATTTTGATTTTTGGTGGTGTTTTGGTCTTATTAGGCTAGCCCTAAAACCATGGAAGCAGGCACCACACTTATCCCTTGCGGGATAAGCGGTACCCCGCTAGAACTGCGCTGAAAACACTGCGCACAGGCGGTTCCACCGCTTGTTGTCAATGAGACACAGGCGGTGCCGACCGTGGATAAATATAAATGTATGAACAAGAAAAACTATCTCATTTTTGATGATTTGGATGATTGGGAATGATTCTAATTAGTCTTGTGATGGTTTTTGATAGGTTCTTATTGATCAAAGATGGTCATATGGAAACAGATGCAACATGACAACGACGATGCATTTGCTGAACAAAGCACGGGTTGTATAGCTGCGTTGAGAGATTGTGGACTCTTAAAGTTCTTCCGCACACCCAGTATGGTGTCGCATGAGTGACTACTAGAACATATACTCCGGATGTGGAATCCGGAGCAACAATATTTCAAGGTTGGTGCTCATATATTGATAGTTGAAGTAGAGGACATCTACTTCCTGACAGGCCTATCGAGACGGGGTGCTCCCATTTCTTTGACTGGTTCCCGTGGAGGGGACATTACTACTAAGGAGTTGATAGACCTCCATTGCATTCCTGGGACTAGGACATCGGGGAAGAAAATTCCCATAAAAGCAGTGGTGGATGGCCCTCTACGGATAATGTTGTTTACCATGCAGAGAGTGGTGGGAAGCCAAGGAGTACACTAGGCATCTAGACTGCATATTCTCTATGCTATAGAGGCCATGGAGCCCACGGTTTTCAACTAGGTGGAAAATCTACTTCCGATCTTCAAGGATCAACTGACCAAGTGTCGATAGGGGGAGATGAAGCAATTTGGTTTCGGTTCCATTCTAGCTTGCTTATTTTTCTAGTGGGTTCCACAGATGAGACCCCAGGTGGTATTTATAGAGTTGAGGGCACAAGAGCCTCGCATGCAGAGGTGGGTCCAGATTATGGCCCGTACTGGAGTGGGTAGAGGAAAGGTAAAGTTCGGTGACCCATTCTTTCGATGGTTGAGAGATCAGCTCCTCATGTTGGAGGACTATGCATATGCGGGCACTGACTTCAGTGGTGACCCTGACCTACCGCTCCCACCTGGTGGATAGTGGGGTGATATCGGCAAGAAACAAAAACCCTAAAATGGAAATAATGTTTTTATATTTTAATGTTTTATATTTTTTATGTTTGGAAATAAGACTTGAATGTTTTCATGCAGATGTCAGAGCAGCACGACCTGGGGGAGTCTCCCCATTAGACAGATGAGCCGGAGCCTGTTTTTTACCATAGGGCGACGATGTGACAGGGGAGCTGGAGGAGAACCTGGAGAGGTTGACTCTAGACATCCCAGATGCCTCGATCGATGACCTCCCACTGAGGTATCAGAGGCCTACAGCGGGAGTACCGGGTCGTTTTAGCAGACTACTACGTAGAGTAGCCCGGGCAGTGATGTGTTACCATGAGCATCACTAGATGATGAGTGTATGATGTATCCACTGAAAAATGATAGATAGATTTAGGACTTCTGTATGATGATTTTTTACCTGAAATCCTACATGTTTCAGATGAGGTCTCGTGACCTATTTTTTGTAAAACATGTTCATATCTATATATATAGACTTCTACTTGGTGTTTATACGTCTCAAATGGTGAATGTATTTTACATGAGTTTTATGTGTCTTTTATAGTTTATTTACAATGAACCATGTTTGATTTTCATGTCACGAATGGGCAATATGTTAGTCTAGGATGTAATTTTCCAATGAGTCAGCAACTGCATTATGTTCCCTAGGGATATGCCTATAGGTGATAGTTTCAAATGACCTTTCTAACAAATGTACCCTCCGAAAGAGACAACGAAGCACATGATTCCTAATGTTATAGACATGGTTTAGATGACAAACCACAAGTTGTGAGTCCATCAAGACTACCAAGTTGCAAACATCTCGGGAGGCAGCTTCAGTCAGAAGACCTATGACTGCTCGATACTTGACGATGTTGTTGGTAGCAGGACCAATACAAACCTCTCCTGAACTGACCAAATCATAAGCTAGGGAATAGAGAACCCAAGCAGCTGAGGCAATATTCAAGGTGTGGTGGCAAGCACCATCAATGAAGCCGTAGGAAGACATCTGCTCTGCACGACCAAAACATGGTATAAACATATACGAACACTAAACTCAAAACCATATTGAAAATACTTAAGCACACTGAAAGTCAAGTAATATACATATATACAAGATACTATCTAAGAGAGATCTAGGAATAGTAACTCTTTGGGTACAACCCATTCCGAGGTTGTCCTAAGGGGATTCCATCATAGTCCACGAGCTCGTAGGCCCCTTTCTCTAAAACTTTGGAAATGACAAAAGGACCATACCACATGGATTTGAACCTCACTTTCCCTAGTTTGTCATATATTTGATCATAAGTCAAAACTAGGTCACCCTCGTTAAAGGCACGAGGTTGGACAGACTTGTCATACTGCACCTTGACGCGTTTCTTGTGTGCCTCATTAGCTAAGGAAGCATCTCTTCTAGTTTCGTCAAGGTTATTCAAGTATAAAAATCTCTCTTCCTTTGCGGAAGTGTCTGGGAGAAGTTTGACGACAAGTTTCAAGGATGGAATCTGACATTGAATTGACAAGACAACGTCGAGTCCGTAGACAAGATGGAAAGGTGTGAAGCCAGTAGATGTTTTCACCGAAGTCCTACAAGCCCAAAGAGCGGAGAAAAGAATATGGTGCTAGTTGGATTTACGGTCTCCAACCATCCGATGAAGCATTGTTTTCAAAACTTTGTTAATGGCCTCAACCTGATCATTAGCTTGCGGATAATAGGGTGTATAGTTTTCATGACGAAAACCTAGCTTGGCACTTAGTTCCTCCATCATTTGATTACGGAAATGTGATCCATGATCAGTAACTATGGACTGCGGGACTCCAAATATAGCTATCACATGATTGAATAGGAAGAGAGCGGCAGTCTTACCATCCTCTGCATACGTAGGCATGGCCTTAGCCCACTTTGTAAAATAGTCAACAGCTACGATGATGTAACCATGCCCCCCGACTGAGGTAGGATTAGAATGCATATAATCAATCCCCCATTTGGCGAAAGGGACAATGACAATGATTTGGTGTAGCGGAGTAGGATGAGTGCACTTTTTCGGATAAAAATGTTGACAGGGTGGGAATTTATTAACAACCTCATGACAATCTTTAAAGACTGAAGGCCAGAAATAGCCATCGTTAAGGATTTTCTGGGCTGTAGCCATCCTAGATAAATGATTGCCACATGCTCCATAGTGAAAATCATTCAACACTTGTTCAACTTACTCGTGGGTAAGGCATCGCCGGAGAATGGAATCGATACCACGTCTATACAAAGTGTCATTCAAGATGAGGTAGTATTTTGTGTGGTGACGGATACAACGATGATCGTCACGGGATAGAGTTGGCTGAAATCTCTGTGTCTAGAGATAAATGAGCAAATATCCATACCATGGGTCAGTAGAGCTTATCAGGAACATGAATTCATCTGGGAATGAATCACTAGGCTTAGAATCCATCGAAGCACAGGGAAGATCACAGATGAGATCGACAAAGACCAAGGATTTCTTTGATGTGTATTTGGCAAATTCCAGATCAAACTCTTGGAGTATGACTATCCATCGGGCTTACTTTCCCCCGAGTACCCGACGAGTCAGGATATAATACATATGGTTCTGGTCTGCCAATATGGTGGTTGTGTGGAGCAAAATATAGTGACAAAATTTTTGAACAACAATGACCATGGCCAATGATAATTTCTCGACGCATGAATATCGAGTTTTAGAATCCATGAGATTCTTACTAGTATAGTAAATCACGTGCTCCTGACCGTAGGGATTCTCATGCACCAAAACCATAGCGATGGTAGTCATGGAGATAGCAATATATAAGAGAAAATCCTTTGAATAATCAGGAAACTAGATATTCTGGGTTCGATCCCCAACAGAGTCGCCAGATTTGTTATCAGGAATATTGCACCTTTTGTGAACAGAAGCTGTTACTTTGGTCTGAATGGTTCAGATCTAGAACAAATGAGTGAATGACAAAGGATGAAGACCTTCCTTGAATGCTGTAGACACCTATAATAATGATTCGATCATGGACCTGTGTACCTGCAAACATGTCAAACACACAAGCACATCAAAGCTACCATAAAATCATCTACATATCCATGCTAGTGACTAAGGAATCTAGCAACATATACATGTGAAATCAAAACAATAGATATGTGGGACGGAAATCAGCTTTGCATTAAGAATGTATGAAGAAGCTTACAACAGTTACCTTAGTGTAGACAAGCTCCTCCATGAGACAAACACTTCATCCCCATAAGCTCCAACTTTGATATCTATGCTCTCCAATGATTTGGACTAGGTAGTCAATTCAACAGCATAACAATACCTCTATAGTTCTCTCCCTCAACTATGGATATGAGCTTGTATTTATAAGGCTCAATGGATAGGGATAGTTGAGAGAAAGGTGGGCGAGGTGGCTCCAAGATCCTATCAAGGGGTATCTCGAGCTCAAAATAACCCATAATGATAGGGATAAGGGAGGACATGAGGCTCAAGTTCTAGAAGCCTCGAGAAACTTCTCTTTTTCCCATTTTACCCAGGGTACCGCTTTTGTTCCCTTATGACAGAGTGGTTTAGGTGAGAACTGTTTTAAGAACAAAGCCTATAGGCGGTGGCACCACTTCTCTATAACAGGATACAGGCGGTGCTGAACAAGGTACTGCTCATCAGCCACAGGGTAAGCGCGGTGCTAGGTTTTTTCAAGTAGAATTGACAAATAGAGCAAGTTTCCACTCTAAGTGTTGGGATTAAGGGCAAACATAGGGGTTGAGGATCTCATCACATGATGGTGACACGATTTAGGTATAACACAAGTGCGACTTTACAAAAAATTAGAGATGTTCTCAAAATGAGACATATTAAAGAGAGGTCACTCAACCATATACTTTATCATGAAATAACATTAAAATAAAAAAAATTCCAATGTCCCTTTCATAAAGTCATTACTTAAACACAATAAAAAATGCATGTTATGTGGGGCATGCGACCCTACATGCCATATACACTCTCCAAGCTTCATATTGTTTTGAAATGGAACTGAACCTGGGGTGTTTAAGAGTCTCAAACATGATAACATGGTTGGATACTTCATCAACAATGAGGCTAAATCCCTTCTTGAGATATACAGTGGAGGTCTTGAGTAGATTGATGTCCCTCATTTGTGTTGATATATGTTGCATGAGCGTTGCTTTAGTTACTTCATTAAGATATCCTACTGTAATTTCTTCAGAGTTGATGATTTATCTGATTTTTTTTCTTCTTTTCCTTGATAGGTTGGGTTGATGTATGTTGGGGAGTAGAGTCAAATGTCATCTCTGCTCAATGCTGATGGATTATTAATAAAATTTTTGACATTTTTTTATTGGTTTTAGATATGATTTGTTGTAATGTTATTCCTTCCTACTTTCTCTCAGTGACGGAGGCATGGTTGTGATGAAGCTCCCATGGCATCATTCTTGGTAGATCATCTAGTGTTTGTGCTAAATCTCACTGCCATTATGTAATTTCGTTTAAGCTAATTCTTATTCCATCTAAGATGTGTTCATGTTCTTTAATATTATTGATTATTCCACTTAATTGGGAATATTTTCTTTGTAACTCACAAATGGCTGTAAATTTGATCATGATCCTCTAAAAACTCCTCTTGCATTGAGAATGCACAATCTCTAAACTGTAATAGGCTTATATTTTACCATCTCAGTTTATCCATTTCCCTTTTTAGGTACCTTATCCTTTGCTTGTAAGTTTTTATTTTACCTAACATATCCTGCGCATTTGCTTAGTTTCCTAGGGACATGGCTAGATTTTTTGAAGTTGCAACAATAGAGTCTTGATCAATATTAGTAAAAACAAGAGTATCCATAGTGATTACTAATGAAGGTTTCTTGACATTATTGAGTCTGTTTTGTATAGGTTTAATGATTTTCTTCTTCCTTTCGTCATATATGAAGGAGTCTAAGGAAGCAACAACATCCTCCTTTGGAGGGGTAAATGGAACTGGGCCAATATTTGTGAGAGGGAAGTGATCCTCAACTATCGAAGTAGTTTGGTATTCATATAAGGGGGACTTTCTTGTGGATTTCATCTATCCCTTATGTTTTGCTCATCGCTTCTTCTTCTTCCATTTTATTTTTTTCTTCAATTCACTTTTGTCTTTTTTCTTCTGCTTCCTTTAGATTCTTCTCTTCATCTTCTTTTATAATTTCTTCTTTTTCAACTTTCTAAGAGACATCCTCTTGTTTTTTGTTCACTTGTACTCTCTCTAGTTCCTTACTTTGTTGTGTGCTTCTGCGTTTTGTTTCCTAGCCACCTTTAGATCTCATCAAGGCACTTGGATTGTTTGTACACTTTTTTTGTTTACCCAAAATTCATCTATATATTCCCTATTGGAAATATGGATTATAGTTGTCATTGATGTCAAAAGAAGTTCAATGATGACAAAGGAATAACCAAGGAAATGATGGCATAGTGAACTCAGTAAATGACAAAGGAAAGACAAAAGGTGAACTCAGTATAAGTCAAAGGAAAGAAAAAGGTAGTGATGACATGGAATGAATAATGAAATGGAAGATATGATGACAGAAAATAACATATTTGATGGAAATTGGCAAGAGACATTGCCTATGATGACAAAGCAAATGACGTGACATCAGTTTGGAGAAATATGTCAATTGGTGAAAATCAAGAAATTGGCTAAGGATGGATAAATAGTCAAAACTGGTTTAAGAGGGTCTAAGAGAATGACCGCCCTAAATCATGGGTTAGAGTAAATGCCCGCAACATATAGGGGTATTGTAGAATTGTGTTTTCTCTACTTGACCATGTCTTCAGTTTGTCTTGGAAGTAGCCAAGGGAGAAGTTATGGACCTACCAAAACAATGTTTTAGGCAAATTGGAAATCGGTCTAAGTGTCATAACAAAAGTATGGAAGACTATTTTCAAATGTACTCCAGAATATGTGTGTGTGTCAGTAAGATCTAAATATGACATGATCCTGCTCCCTGATAAACTGGCTATCCAGCCATGAAGTTAGATTCTCAATTGGTTCTTACACAAGCGAAATATCAATCTGACAAAACAAGAGAAAAATGTTAGTTTGCATGTTGAGATTAAAATTGGCTAAGTGTTAAAACAAAGAAATAGTGAATGTAGACTAGTTTCGCAATAGATCAACGGTAAAATTGAAGATCCATAGAAAATCTAAGGTCAAAAAGATATTCGCAAGGAAAGTGGAGAGGAGAAATGTTTTGCAAAGGATCAAGATCGGACGACTGAGAGTAGTTCCGCAAGCAGATCGATGGTTCGGAAAAAGTGTTGCGGGAATGGAAGTGCGGACGTGGAACCACGAAAATCAAAAGGTCGAAGTCATGGAAAAGTTGATTTTCTGACTTCCGCATTCCGACATGCAAAAAAGGCAAGTATGAAAAGAAAATGATGGAGGGACCGTTGCGAGAGGGGAAAGGCAGAAAGGAAAAAGTCCGAAAGACATGAAAGTTATGTTTCCGCAATCCACATTCCACCCTGCGGAAAAGACTAGTGCGAAAAGGCCAGTCCGAAAAGCAGAAATTTAGAAAAGAAAAAGATTAAATCTTGGAAAAGTTGAGTTTCCTATTTCCTCTTTCCGTAGTGCGGAAAAGACGTTGCAGGAAGGCCGGTGTGGAAGTGCAAAAGTTCAGATTTTGGAAAGGTTGGTTTTTTCGATTTCTACAATCCGTATGCAGGACGATTGGTGCGGAAAGGCCATTGCAGAAAGTTGAACTGCGGAATGATAAAACTATAGAAAACTAACGACTATAGAAGGAAGCTTGCGGAAACAAAAAAATCATGAAATCCAGATTGCAGAAGGAGGTTCTGAGAACATTTTAAAAGATGATTAAAAGTATTTCTTGATGAATTATCCATCTCATCATGACCTCATCTGGTGTTTAGATGTAGTGAATATTTCCTACAATCTTTAAAGACGATGCCCGCAATAATGAAGAGAATGTACGCCATTGTTGGAATAATATCATATAGGTTTAATTTTGAAAATAATTAAATTTTCATAAACAGAATTATGAAGAGCATGGTTAACAGTGTTAACAATGGTTATGACTAACAAAAGGCACATAAACAAACTTAGAGTATTGTAAGGACGTGACTGTTTGAAAATTTATATTGTTGTATTGATGTTTAAGAAGAATATATAAACAAAATCTTGAAGACAAAGTGAAGAGTCTCTGGGGGTCTCTGGGGGTGAATAATGAATATCTAAAGAAGAAGTCCTGGAGTCAGAGAATGCAAAGCATATATCTACAATCCATACCTTTGTAGTAGCAAGAAAGAATACCAAGTGAAGAAATCCAGAGACAGAGTTTGAATAAGGTCTAGAAATTTTAATATATCAAATTAGGGTGGCAGGGTGGTGCTAGGGAAGGCTACATGCCTGCAAGGAGGTCTTAGCCTCCTTCAAGTAGTGGCTATAGAATCAGGGTATTGGTGTATCCTTTTTTGTAGGTGCAGGAAGAAACCCGGGTGTGGGTGCATCCTTCAATAGTGGTTGAGAAAATTGGGGATTGTGATCTCCAAAAAGTGGGTGCTTGCAAAAAACTATTGTATATTGTAAAAACAAAGTTTTGCAGATAATAGAAACGTGTTGGTGGTTTACCTTATTAGGGTTCCATGATAAAATCTATTTTTTGTGGATCTTGTTGATTCAATGTTTTGACTAAAGTTTAATAAGTGGTTTAAAGGGTAAAAATTCAACAATAGTGATTCATCCCCCCCTCTCAGTATTGACCAGCTATCAACAATTGCTATCAGAGCAGGATCCTTCACTAATGAATTAACCACTGGAAGGAACATCCTATTAAAAACCACTATGGATCAACAAGAAGAGATTTACACAGAAAATGGATCTCCAATACTTGGAAAATAAGAATACATATTTTGGAGTACAATAATGAAAAGTTATCTGACGGCATGGGACTTGGTGTATGGAATGCAGTGATCACTGATTACATCCCACCAAAGAGTAAGGATTCAAGATAAAAAAAAATCCAAGAAAAATAATGCAAACGCAATAGGGTCCATATTAGATGGAATATCTCAATCTATCAAAAGGAAGATTGGACCATGTGTCTCAGCCAAGGAACTCTAGGTCAAATTGGAAAATCTTTATTCAAATGAAGAGATAGCACAAACAAACCTTGCTATTTGCAAGTATGATAGTGAAGATATAACTGAATATGAAGAAAATCTATTCATAGGTACAATAACTCAAACTTGAGAAGATAATTTAGATGTGGAAAGAGAGGTGAACTTAGAAATAGAAATCATAAGTGCCTTTGAAAAATTTAGAAAAAGCAGGAGGGAGAACAAGTATTTGGAAGAAAATTTTTCAAAGTATCAAGAGAAGAAGTCAAATGAAGAGGAAGTCAAGACCCTTCGAGAACAACTGTACATTGCAAGACAACAAGTGGTGGCTAGCACGGAATAAGCTAAAAGCCTAAAAAAGGAAATTGCTAACTTCAGGAAAGAAATAAAGATGATGGAAGACCACATGGAAGAGGCCGAGAGATTAAGACAAGAAGTTGCTAACCTCAAGAAGGAGATAAAGAATCTAGAAGACCAACAAACCATTAATGAGAGGATCAAGGACAAAATAAATAAATAAAATTAAAAAAATTGAAGAAGAAGTTACTTTGCTTAGGAAGAAGCTTGATGAGGAAACTATCAAAACAAAGTTTGAGAACAGTTCAAAGATTTTAGATGACATCTTGAGGAGCCAGAAACCATCAAACGATAAAACGGTCTAGGATATGACAATGAAAGGAAATCAAAATGTTCCTTCTTCACTAACTGAGAAATAAATAACAGAAGAGGTTGTGCTAATGTACTAAAGAATCCAATTAAGAATAGTCAGAATTCTGCCCCCTAATCCCATTATAATGATAGAACTGGAATGATACTTAAAATAACAAGGACAAGAAAGGTCCAACAAATCTTTCCTGGTCATTGTTATACATGTCATAAGTTTGGACATATGGCTAGAGAATGTAAGCTAAGGAAAAATTCTTCAATAGAATTCCAAGAACAAAGGAAGGGATGGAAGAGGATGGAAGTTATGAATCAAAAAAGTCAAAGATTTCTTAAATATGAAGGAAGTTTCTATGGCTATTGTCACTATTGTCACAAGTTTGGTCACAAGGATGTTGATTGCAGAACCAAGAGAAAATATCTAAGTAAGGAGTCCAAGAAACAAACAAGGTCAGTAAGCAGGGTACCTCATGGGAAGATTTGGAGAAGAAAGGAAGACTCCAAAAATATAGAAGAAATAAAGATTTCAAGCATCAAAGAAGTTTCCCAAGATTATGAAAAGCATAATAGTGTTGTAGATGAGAATGACATCCATTATGATGGAAAGCAAGATGAATATATTGAAGAAGAAGTTAGTGATGGTGGTCGAACTGAATTTGAATGTTTGTTCTAAAACTCTCATGACCTAGAAGAAAACCCTAAAATAAAGCATTAGAGAGGATCATAAACTCAGGGGGAGTTAATATCAGAAAATTGCAATTGATACTTGAAAAATGTCTTTTGGTAAGCAGAGAATAATGTTATGAAGTTACCAACAAAACAAGAAGAGTAGAGGTGACAAATTGGTATTGACTACCACAATTGGATTTGATCTCAGTTTTTAAGAAGGAAAGTTTTTAGGAGAAGCATTGTGATAGGGGGAGTCTATGAACTCATCATCCAAGGTTCTTACTCAAAGAATCACTACAAGAAGGATGTTAATAGGATGATCAACACCAAGTCCAAGTTAATTGGAGGAGGAGAAAAAAAAAGGATAGAAGAATAAGTGAGGAGTGAAGAGTATAATATTTGTGAGCAATTGTACTTTTGGTTCAATATAATGAAGAACAGAGTTTACTCTGCAAGTTATTGAGAGTTTATACCTTTGCTTCTAATCACCAGAAGTATGAATTTGAAATTATCTATGTGCATGTGTATATTTGCACTTTGAATTCTGTTATAAGTACAAGAGATCGAAATCGTCTGCAAAAAGCTTTGTAGGAGGGAATTGATCCTTCCAGTGATCAATTCAACAAAGATTACAGAACGTAAATTAACGTACATCTTCGATATATCTATGTTTGATATTGACAGATTTACAGTTGAAATCGATTTTCACAAGTAGAAGATGTGCCTGAGTTAAAACTAAACTAATCGCCCATACTCCTGAAATCGTGTGGTTGGGATCGAAAGGGGTTCAAGATCACTGGTTAAGGAGGATTTTGTTGATAAAAGAGAGAGGAAGATTAAAGAAGGGTCGGGCTGCGAAATTCAAAACTAATCGTTGGAAATCGGAGATGCGATCAACGGTCGAGATCGATCGTCGAAACAAATTGACAACGCACAACAATTTTGTTGGGAAGAGTTGCGCAGTGTAGAAAAATTCTGATGTGCACGAAATTTTTATAAATTTCGTCTCACCTTATTTGGAGTCCATCATAGATTTAGTGGGGAAACAAATCTGACGGTCCACCAGCTATTTCACAGTGACAACTAGTAGGTGAGTTAAGAAGGGATATGGGTACGAAATTTTAAAACTTAACCTACTTTGTTTATTTTCCACCATTGATTGAGATCCAATGCTTGAGGATGATTTCGCCAGTTGAAATAGCTAGGTGTTTAGTAAAAGAAGCTGGACGCAGAATACCACCTGGGATTTGACCGGGTTGGTTAATTTAGCGGTTCTGCTAAGTTTAGAACCGAACTAAATCATATGACAGTTGTTCTAGAGATTTATTTTTTTTGCAAGAAAAACATTAGTTGACATATTAAAAAGAACACTGTAATGTTCAGTGTAAACTCTGTCACAAAAATATTGGTAGAGAAGAGGAAGTACAGTGACAGGGGGAGTCCATGTAACTATTATTCAAATTATGATACAAGAACCTGTTGTAAGAAAGGAAATGTTAATACAAATGATATTATTGGTTAGTACCAAGCCCAGCTAACAAAGGAGAGATATGATGATAAGGGGAGTTGTCATAAATAAGAAAGATAGGAAACCCTCAATGGCATAACAAGTTATCCTTTTTCATTGTTTTCAAAGGGGGATAAGGTTTAGGTGTTGCCATCAATGCCAAAGGGGGAGATTGTTGGAAATATGGATTATAGTTGTCATTGATGTCAAAAGAAGTTCAGTGATGACAAAGGAATAACCAAGGACATGATGACAGAGTGAACTCAGTGAAAGACAAAAGGTGAACTCGATATAAGTCAAAGGAAAGACAAAGGTAGTGATGACATGGCATGGATAATGAAATGGAAGATATGATGACATAGAATAACATAATTGATGGAAAATTGGTAAGAGATATTTCCTATGATGATAAAGCATATGATGTGACATCATTCTGGAGAAATATGGAAATTGGTGAAAATCAGGAAATTGACTAAGGATGGATAAATAGTCAAAACTGGTCTAGGAGAATGACCTCCCTAAATCATGGGTTAGAGTAAATCCCCGCAGCACATAGGGGTCTTGTAGACTTGTGTTTTCTCTACCTGACCACATCTTCAGTTTGTCTTGGAAGTAGCTGAGGGAGAAGTTATGGACCTACCAAAACAATGTTTTAGGAAGATTGGATCAGACTAAGAAATTGGTGTAAGTGTCATAACAAAAGTATGGAAGACTAGTTTCAAATATCCTCCAGAAGATGTGCGTGTGTCAGTAAGATCTAAAGTTGACATGATCCTGCTCCCTAATAAAATAGCTATCCAACCATGAAGTTAGATTCTCATTTGGTTCTTACACGAGTGAAATATCAATCTAACAAAACAAGAGAAAAATGTTAGCTTGCATGTTGAGATTAAAATTGGCTAAGTGTTAAAACAAAGAATAGTGAATGTAGACTAGTTCTGCAACAAATCAATGATCAAAATGAAGACCCACACAAAATCTAAGGTCAAGAAGAAATTCACAAGGAAAGTGGAGAGGAGAAAAGTTCTGTAAAGGATAGAGATAGGACGACTGAGAATAGTTCCGCAAGTAGTTCGGCGGGTTGGAAAAAGCGTCGCGAGAACGGAAGTGCGGGTGCGGAACCTCGGAAATCAAAAGGTTGAAGTCATGGAAAAGTTGAGTTTCCGAATTCCGCATTCCATTCTGCGGAAAAGGAAAGTACATAAAGACAACGGTGGAAGGACCGTTGTGGGAGCGGAAAGGTAGAAAAGAAAAAGTACGAAAAAATGGTAAGTTGTGTTTCCACAGTTCGCATTTTGCCCTGCAGAAAGGCCAATCCGGAAAGAGGAAAGGCAGAAAGGAAAAAGATGAAATCTTGCAAAAGTTGAGTTTCTGATTTCCTCCTTCTGTAGTGCGGAAAAGACGTTGCAGAAGCAAAAAAGCGGAAGTGCAAAGGTTCGGATTTTGAAAAGGTTGGTTTTTTCGATTTCTGCAATTTGCATGTGGAATGATTGGTGTGTAAAGGCTAGTGTGGAAAGTTGAACTTTGGAATGATAAAACTGCGGCAAACTAAGGACTACGGAAGGAAGCTTGTGGAAACAAGAAAATCATGAAATCCAGGTTGCGGAAGGAGGTTCTGAGAATGTTTTAAAAGATGATAAAAATGATTTCTTAATGAATTTACCATCTGGTCATGACCTCATCTGGTGTTTACATGTAGTGAAGCTTGCCTACAATCTTTAAAGATGATTCCCGCAAGTATGAAGAGAATTTACACCATTGTTGGAAGAATATCAGATAGGTTTAATTTTGAAAAGAATTAAATGTTCATACACAGAATTATGAAGAGCGTGGTTAACAGAGTTAACGTCGGTTATGACTAACAAAAGGCACATAAACAAGGTTAGGGTATTGTAAGGACGTGACTGTTTGAAAAGGTATGTTGTTGTATTGATGCTTAAGAAGAATATCTAAACATAATCTTGAATACGAAGTGAAGTGTCTCTAGGGGTCTTTATGGGTGAATAATGAATATCTAAAGAAGAAGACCAAGAGTGAGAGAATGCAAAGTGTATCTCTGTAATGCAGACCTTTGTAGCAACAAGACGGAAGACCAAGTGAAGAAATCCAGAGACAGAGTTTGAATACGGTCTAGAAAGTTTAATAATATCAAATTATGGTGGTAGGGTGGTGCTAGGGCATGATACATGCCTATAAGGATGTCTTAGCCTCCTTCCAGTAGTGGCTGGAGAATCAGGGTATTGGTGTACCATTGTCTATAGGTGCAGAAAGAAATCAAGGTATTGGTGTATCCTTGTGTGTAGGTGCAGGAAGAAACCAGGGTGTGGGTGCATCCTTCAGTGGTTGCTGAGAAACTTGGGGATTGTGGTCTCCAGCAAGTGGGTGCTTGAAAATAACTATTGTATATTGTAAAAACAAAGTTTTGCAGATAATAGAAATGTGTTGGTGGTTTACCTTATTAGGGTTCCATGATAAAATATGTGTTCTGTGTATCTTGTTGATTCAATGTTTTGATTAAAGTTTAATAAGTGGTTTAAATAGTAAAAATTCAACAATATTGATTCACCCCCCCCTCTCAATATTGACCAGCTATCAACATTCCCAACTAAATTTACAAGAATGGCAGCATTGATCCACTATTTTTCTAGAATAATTCCTCTGGAAAACTTCATTTCCAAATTTAAATGCATTGATATGTTGAGCCTCCTCCTTGGATTCTTTGATATATTTTAAGCACTATCCTCTAATGGTTAGAGGCAATGGGGGCCAAACAATATTCTTTGCATTTGACAACGATTCTCCAATGCCATTCAAAAAGACGTGGTAGGACACCTCCTATAGGATCACTTTTTCAATGACGAAATGAGGGAGGAGACGGTGAGGCTTAGTTCTACCATAGATGCACGAGTAAGTCCCCTTCTAAGTGAAATACCAATCTCCTAATGTATCTAGGCTTTCCATGGATTTATCAAACATTCACTTAGATGATTTTCCATGGATGATGGTATACAATAGCATTAAGAATTCTTGGAATACCTTAACATAATAACTAGAGTGTTTGTGTTCCTACAAAACTTTACAGTGAGTGTGGACAAGGGGGTCCTTTGGGAGCTGATACTATCCCATTCCTAGAAAGGGGTTACTGGAAGCAACAACATCTCCTTTGGAGGGGTAAAAGGACATGGGCCAATATTTGTGAGAGGGAAGTTCTCCTCAACTATTGAAGTAGTCTGGGATTCATAGATGGGAGACTTTCTTGTGGAATTTCATCTATCCCTTATGTTTTTCTCATCGCTTCTTCTTCTTCCATTTTCTTTTTTTCTTCAATTCACTTCTGTCTTTTTTCTTCTGCTTCCTTTAGCTTCTTCTCTTCATCTTCTTTTATAATTTCTTATTTTTCAACTTTCTAAGAGACATCTTCTTGTTGTTTTTCACTTGTACTCTCTTGAGGTCCTTACTTTATTGTGGGTTTCTGCCTTTTGTTTCTTAGCCAACTTTAGATCTCATCAAGGGACTTGGATTGTTTGTACACTTTTTTTGTCTACCAAAAATTCATCTATATATTCCATGTTGGCAATATGGATTATAGTTGTAATTGATGTCAAAAGAAGTTCAGTGATGACAAAGGAATAACCAAGGACATGATGGCAGAGTGAACTCAGTGAAAGACAAAGGAAAGACAAAAGGTGAATTCAACATAAGTCAAAGGAAAGACAAATGTAGTGATGACATGGCATGAATAATGAAATGAAAGATATGATGACATAGAATAACATAATTGATGGAAAATTGGAAAGAGACATTTCCTATGATGACAAAGAAGATGACGTGACATCGTTCTCGAGAAATATGGCAATTGGTGAAAATCAGGAAATTGACCAAGGATGAATAAATAGTCAAAAATGGTCTAAGAGGGTCTAAAAGAATGGCCTCCCTAAATCATGGGTTAGAGTAAATCCCCACAGCACATAGGGGCCTTGTAGAATTGTGTTTTCTCTACCTGATCATGTCTTCAGTTTGTCTTGGAAGTAGATGAGGGAGAAGTTATGGACCTACCAAAATAGTGTTTTAGGCATATTGGATCAGACTAAGAAATTGGTCTAAGTGTAATAACAAAAGTATGGAAGACTATTTTCAAATGTCCTCTAGAAGATGTGTGTGTGTTAGTAAGATATAAAGATGACATGATCCTGCTCCCTGATAAACTGGCTATCCAACCATGAAGTTATATTCTCATTTGGTTCTTAGACGAGCGAAATATCAATATGGCAAAACAAGAGAAAAATGTTAGTTTGCATGCTGAGATTAAAATTGGTTAAGTGTTAAAATAAAGAAATAATGAATGTAGACTAGTTCCGCAATAGATCAATGGTCAAAATGAATATCCGCATAAAATCTAAGGTCAAGAAGATATTTGCAAGGAAAGTGGACAGGAGAAAAGTTTCGCAAAGGATTGAGATCGGATGGCTGAGAATAGTTCTGCAACTATATCGACGGTTCAGAAAAATCGTTGTGGGAACTAAAGTGTGGGTGCAGAACCGCGGAAATAAAAAAGGTCAAAGTCATGGAAAAGTTGAGTTTCTGACTTCCACATTCTGCCTTGAGAAAAAGGCAAGTGAGAAAAGACAACGACGAAAGGATCATTGTAGGAGCGGAAAGGCGGAAAGGAAAAAGTCCAAAAAATTGGAAAGTTTTGTTTCTGCAGTCTTCATTTCGCCCTGCGGAAAAGACCAGTGCGGAAAGGCCAGTTTGAAAAGAGGAAAGGTGGAAAGCAAAAAGATGAAATCTTGGAAAAGTTGAGTTTTTGATTTTTGCCTTTCGCAGTGTGGAAAAGACTTTGTGGGAAGGCCGATGCGGAAACATAAAAGTGGAAGTGCAAAAGTTCGGATTTTGGAAAGGTTGGTTTTTTCGATTTCTGCAATCCGCATGCAGAAAGGATAGTGCAGAAAGTTGAAGTGTGGAACGATAAAACTGTGGAAAATTGATGACTATGGAAGGAAGCTTGCGGAAACAAGAAAATCATGCAATCCAGGTTGTGAAAGGAGGTCCTGAGAACGTTTTAAAAGATGATTAAAAGGATTTCTTGATGAATTGTCCATCTAGTCATGACCTCATCTGGTGTTTACATGTAGTGAAGGTTGCCTGCAATCTTTAAAGATGATGCCCGCAAGTATGAAGAGAATGTACGCCATTGCTATAAGAATATCAAATAGGTTTAATTTTGAAAAGAATTAAATGTTCATAAACAAAATTACGAAGAGCGTGGTTATCAGAGTTAACGACGGTTATGACTAACAAAAGGCATATAAACAGAGTTAGAGTATTGTAAGGACGTGACTGCTTGAAAAGGTATGTTGTTGTATTGATGCTTAAGAAGAATATATAAACATAATCTTGAAGATGAAGTGAAGTGTCTCTAGGGGTCTCTATGGGTGAATAATGAGTATCTAAAGAAGAAGACCAGGAGTGAGAGAATGCAAAGTGTATCTCACCAATCCAGACCTTTGTAGCAGCAAGACAGAATACCAAGTGAAGAAATCCATAGATAGAGTTTGAAGAAGGTCTAGAAAGTTTAATAATATCAAATTAGGGTGGCAAGGTGGTGCTAGGGCATGATACATGCATGTAAGGATATCTTAGCCTCCTTCTAGTAGTGGCTGGAGAATCAGGGTATTGGTGTATCCTTGTCTGTAGGTGTAGGCATAAATCAGGGTATTGGTGTATCCTTGTCTGTAGGTGCAGGCAAAAACCAGGGTGTGGGTGCATCCTTTAGTATTGGCTGAGAAACTTGGGGATTGTGGTCTCCAACAAGTGGGTGCTTACAAATAACTATTGTATATTGTAAAAACAAAGTTTGCAGATAATAGAAACGTGTTGGTGGTTTACCTTATTAGGGTTCCACGATAAAATCTGTGTTCTGTGTATCTTGTTGATTCAATGTTTTGATTAAAGTTTAATAAGTGGTTTAAATGGTAAAAAGTCAACAATACTGATTCACCTCCCCCTCTCAGTATTGACCAACTATCAACATTCCCAACTAAATTTACAAGAATGGCAGTGTTGATCCACTATTTTTCTAGAACAATTCCTTTGGAAAACTTCATTTCCAAATTTAAATGCATTGATATCTTGAGCCTCCTCCTTGGTTTCTTTGATATATTTTAAGCAGTATCCTCTAATGGTTAGAGGCATTGGGGGCTAAACAATATTCTTTTCATTTGACAATGCTTCTCCAATTCCATTAAGAAAGACCTGGTAAGACATTGCCTATTGGATCACTTTTTCAATGATGAAATGAGGGAGGAGACCGTGAGGCTTAGGTCCACCATAGATGCACGAGTAAGTCCCCTTTTGAGTGAAATACCAATCTCCTAATGTTTCTAAGATTTCCATGGATTTATTAGACATTCACTTAGATGATTCTCCATGGATGATGGTATACAATAACATTAAGAATTCTTGGAATACCTTAACATAATAACTAGAGTGTTTGTGTTCCTACAAAACTCTACAGTGAATGTGGACTAGGGGGTCCTTTGGGAGCCGATACCATCCCATTCCTAGAAAGGGGTTACTGGAACATACCACATACAAAAGATAAGAGGACATATAGAACTTAGAGTATTGTCTCAAAGTTGTTTCCCTTTAATTTATGATAGATTACTCGATATTATCTAAGAGGACACCCCCCCCAATTGAATATAGTACAAATGAAATTACCTGATGTAGGATATGCACCCATGACTCCTTGAATTTTGTTGCATGTCTCTCACTATATAACTTGGTATGGAACATGGCTACCATCATGTAAGGAGGTCCCAACTATTTTAAAGGGTATGAGCTTGTGTCCTTGGGCCAAAACCTTTTACTTCTTACCCACCATTTTCTTAGAAAAACATGAAAATCCAGGTCCACTACATTGATCCATTCCTCTACCAAACACACAATTGAGGTGGGGAACTTATAATAAGACTCCAAAGAAAAAGGATAAAAGGAGGGAGTGACTGTCTCCTTTGGATCCTTAACCAATCTACTGTCCACTCCAACTTTAGGAAGGATCCAAAAAATGGCGTTCACACAGGGGAAGAGAGTAGGTCTAGTTGATACTTTGTGTAGCCTTGATTTCTTGATATGGTGATACACCCCCTTGTCATTTATATATTTTGGTGTGATAGTTGGGAAATGACCATGCTTGAACATTTGATAAATTCCCCCTCTTCAAGTGAAGGATCAACATTAGTGTTGTTGTCGGTATCCCCATAAATATTTTGAATCACCACTTCGTCATCGTCCTTAGATGAAGACAAGGCATGGACCATCTTTCCCTTGAATTAGGTTCTTTTGTATGCCATCTGGTATTCCTAAAATTCATCATCATTAGAATACAAAGCGACCATAGTGTTAGTGTGTCAACATACCAAACAATAACTATATGAGTGGGGCGAGTCTATGGTTTGTGTTCATTGGCTTTTTTAAAGGGGCTAAGGCTGAAATATCAAAAATGAAGATTTCTAGAAAATAGCAGTAGGTCGGATCCAACTACGAGTCATCCTTGACAAAGCAGGTGGGAAGAGACCCGATCTTATGTGGAGGATTGAATTGGACTGACCAAGAAGTTTGTGAGGGATATAATCGTTGTGGGATAGGATACCAACATTGGGGTTTTTCATCCTATCCTCATTATCCCTTGGGAAACAATGCCAAATGGCCCTAGGTTCTAGTTAAAATTAGGTGGGGGGTCTATTTTGTTGAGGTGGCTCCAAATTTCCATACCAAAAAGGGGGCAGAGGGTATTTTTCTTGATGCGCAAAAGAGAAAGAGCTTATTTTATTTGAAAACCTAAAGGAACCTTTCCCTTCACTACCCTATTGCAAAATTGACAAGTGGGCGAAGTTGTAGTTAATCATTGAGCGATTGATTCAGTGCCTTCCTATGACATGCCTAAGTTCCTTTTATGATCCGTTGAATCATGTAAAAACACGGGTGAACAATGGATTCGAACCAAATGTTCAAATCCCTTTTAAAAACGATTTCATTTGTGAGGGTTCAAACTTATTCTCCATATGTTCTATTGTTAAATTTTATTTTTATTTTGGGTACAAGGATCGGGATATTGGTGCATCGAGAGGTTGGAATCCTAAATCACGCACATGTAGGCATCATATCTTTCGATGAGCAAAATTGTGAAGTGGAATGTCGGAACACTGGAGGCCTAATGTGCCGAAATGATGGTAGTCTGAACCTCTAATTGAGTGAAGATTTCTATGACATGCTTGATATGTCGGCTACTAAGGGGAATAAAGTTAAACCACTAAAATATCATCGATTAAAGTTCCTAAACCGTCGTTGTTTTGATGGTTAAATATATTAGAGGCCAACACTTCGTGGGTTTATGGGTCAATGCTGGAGAGACTTAGAGGATGATACTACCAATGTTTCGATTAGTTAAGGGTTTGGTTGACCGGTAATTGGGAAAGAAAGGTACCGCATTAGATGGCTATCTCTCCATAATATTGGTGAGGTAAACCTGTAAAATGTCAACTATTCACTGAGTTAGTGGTCAAGGTTTTGGAATTTCGGGATCTTGGGGTTTAACTAATCAATGTTTCTACAAGTTAGGCTCAAAATCAACCGGCATTTTGCTACATTAAATGGATAAAGTGCCAAAGTTTCGACGAGTTAAAGGTTTAATCTCTTATGTTTTAGTGAAGTGAGGGTATTTCAAAGTGGTTTTTCATAGAATATTTCTTATAAAAAAACTAAGTGTTTTCCTTCTTTATTCTTCAAGTTCACTGGATATTTCTTATAAAAAAACTAAGTGTTTTCCTTCTTTATTCTTCAAGTTCACTCTATAGATGGTTTAGGGGTGGAACAAACTAAGGATTTTCAATAGCTCAAGATGAATTCAAGATTATAGAATTGGGACTAGCTTTCCTACTCATGTCTTTCTAAACTTTTAAGGATGGTTTTTTTAGAAAAAAACAATATACAACAAGGGGAACCCTTGACTATCTCCAAGTATGCAACATGATGAAAAACAAAGAAACAAGGGAGAAATACTAGAAATGATCTTGCAAAACATACCATATCAAGACTATGTTTAGGTTGCAATTGTAGAGGCATCTATGGGAGAAAAGGGAATATAGACCAGTGAGTTTTGGCCCAAAATTTTAGGTGGGGCCCCAAGTCACATTACTTGGGGAGTTGTTGAGGGCTCAACAGATAGTGATATATTTAGAAAATACATAATCTTTGTTGTTCTAGATGTGAGCATATTCTGAAGCATGAAGACATCACATTGTTCCTCCAATTATCAAGGCATTTAGTAGGACATGGGTCCCTATGAAATTTACCATGTAAGATGGGCCATGGTTATACCTACGTATCTATTTTTAAATACCTCACCCATTCTATTGAATATATATTATAATGAGGTTTATTTCTGTATAACGTGGATCAACACATTGAGGTAGAGTCTAGGTTCCATAGTCTTACAGATTTGGGATGTGAAAGATTTTTCACCATGCACCATTTAATATCTCTTAGGTGTTCCTCCACTACCCACAAGTGTCTGTAGCCCTAATAGAGTCACCACAACATCACTAACATTTCCCCATTTCCAACAAGCATCTATAGCCAAGTTGAAGTTGTTTGTCCATCCCTTTATAACATAACTTCCTTTCTTCTTCTTTTTTTGTTAATAAGAGGAAACCTTTTCTATTACTGTTGAGACTGAAGTCTGATATTTACATACCCTTGACTCCTAAAACATGGATTCAGGCAATGGTCCTGCAACCAGAACAGAAATACAAACAAGATGGCCCAAATAGTGTGACACAAAAGTGTGAGAGCTTCCCAACCTCTAAACTGAAGCACTCTTACTTGACTATAAGCCGAAAACAGAGAATTAAAAGCAAACATAAAAACGAATTGAAAGATAAACATCGACAGGCATAACAGGACATGAGGCGAGTCAGAAGCTAGGGTTGCATGTTAGATTCTGCCTCCTCCGAGGCAGCGTTGCTGGCTTCCACAACCGCATTACTGGCTTCCGCATCCTCGACATTTCTCTGGACGTGCTGAAAGGGAGGATTGGGTAACTGCAACAAACTTCTCATATGGACCAGGACGCTTTCAACATCCTCCTTGAAATTACCCACAGTTATTCTTACCAGTTTTGCAAAACTATCCCTCTCATTCATAGAGTGTGAGAGAATAAAATTGAGACACCAATAATTTGACATCACCACCTCTCACCCAAGTTTCAACCTGAATTCCCCGTAAATCTCATCTTCCATTGCTGCAATGGAGCGTTGGATATGCTCTGGCGTCTCTTGGTTCAACAATGTTTCCCAATCCACTTCATTCCCTCCTCCTGGAGATGCCATGTTCAACCGTCTACCAGAAGCTTTGGTGGAATGGCCCTTCTTGCGCAAGCATTTGCGCTTCCTCATGCTGCCTTTTGTGAGAGTACTTACCCAAGCTCTGCTCAGGCCAGCGTGGTAGTGCTTCTCCCAAACCGATTGCACAATGCCAAGTGCTATGTTTTCCCTATGTGCCTTTCTCAAGTAGTGGCTCAACAACAGATAAAGTAAGCCTCCAATGTAGAACAAGGTACACATAGACATGGATGAGGGATGGATTAAATATTTTCCCTAAGCCGAAATCACATGCAATAAACCATCAGGATCCAATGCGTGAAGCGAGATCGAGTGATCATGATAATTCCCAGGCCAGGCCGTATGAACCATGTTGTTGTTGTGGGTTTTAATTTCCTCATGGTCCTTGCGTAGATCTCCACATGTCTTATGCATACAGGCATTCATGAGATGGAATTCATCTGTCCCCTCATGCACCTACCCATCTTCATGATCACCCACCGTTGCCTATTGACCTCCCGCATCCGGGTTACCATGGTCCTAAGATGCCAAAAGTTGCTAATTCCCGCGGTCTTCTTGTGAATGACAATTGTCCCATTGGAAGGAAAGAAAAGTTGAATTAGCCATGACTCCTTTGTTGGCGATGGAGTCAGCCAACTCGTTAGCCGTTCTTTTCACGTGATGAAAGACGACAATAGGGTGTCCTTCCAGGATAATGCGCAAAGCTATGAGTTTACCTTCCAGACGCCAGTTCTTAGAGATTTTTCCTTCAGTAGAGCCGACTTGCAATCTCCTATCCATGTTGATTGTAAGGAGAGAATCGCCCTCTAGAATAAGAGGGAACCAGTTTAGCTTGATTGTCCAATCCATTCCAAATAAAAAGCCTTCCAATTCGGCCACATTGTTAGTGGAAATACCTATCGATCCCCAGTAAACTACTAGGATAATTACTTCCTTGTCTCTTACGACTCCCCCAAAACCTGCCGGACCTGGATTGCCTTTGGAGGCACCATCAAAATTCAGTTTGAAAGTGCTGGTGGGGGGGCTGACCCATTGAGTGGGGGAGCTGGCGTGGATCAGATTTTTCACTGCTTTCCCTATGCAAGTTGGAATGGTCCTTATGCTCCAGTCCTAAAGGATTTGCATTTCATTGCTGTTAGTGGTTAGGTCCTGTTCATTCCAGGTGATTAGCTTGAGGGATTCGTGGATGTGAATTTCGAGAATCTCCCAAACCTCCTCCATCGTTCTAGATTTGTTATTGAAAATTCTATTGTTCCTTTCAATCTAGATTTCCCATACAATGAACCTTGGGAATAGCTCCCAAATTCTATTGAGGATATGGTTGGTAAAGGGTTGATGTGGCTAATGTACAATAGTGAGGTCAGGACATCCTCGTCTCCTTGCTTTTTTTCAAAAAATCCTTTCCCCCCTCTCTCCACATTTTTCCTGCAAAGTTGCATTCATCCAGAAGATGATTGGTAGTCTCCCCATTAATTTTGCAAAGGCAACACCAATGAGGACCTATGCAACCTATTTTTTGACGATTTCCCCTATTTAATAGGTATCTAGGGAGGAGGAGCCAGAGGAATGTGGAAAATTTTGGCCACATGTTGGCTTTCCAAATCTTCTTCCATCTGTTGTCTTGATCCACTTCGATGAGATCGATTAGGGTGTTTGTAGCTTCTTTTAGGTTGTAAGATCCAGAGTGTGAAAAGCCCCATCTTATCATTTCTTTACCAGGATTGATCCTTATTTGACGCAATTGGAGATCCTCCCAAAACACATGTAAGTCCTCACTGGGGCTTATGCTTTGCCAGCATTCCTTGCACTTCTGTTTCCTGCAGTGATCCTCCTGATTAGAGTCATTCCAAAATGCGCTTACCTTGGTGAGATTCCTGGTCAACAGTTGATCCCTAAGAATGGGGAGATCATGATGATCCTTGAGCAGGCTAAGTTGATGCCACGAGTCCTAGAAGAAATCCGCTATTTTGCCATCTCTTATCTCCTAAAATCTCAGATATTGAATAATTTTTCGATTGGCATTGGCAGAGTTCCAGATATGCAAACCCTTGATGTTGTTGTCGAATTTGATGAGATTTTGGTTGGAGTGGGACAGAGCATATTTTATTTTCCAAAACATTTCCCAGGTCTCATTTCTATGGGTAATCCAATGCCACCAGATCTTGGCATTGTCGATTTGATTACTGGTGATTGGGTCTCTGAGTCCCAGGCCTCCTTCTAGCTTGGGTCGAGACAGTTTGTTCCAGTCAACCAGAGACCACTTCTTATGCTAAGCCGAGCCTCCCCAAAGAAAGGTGCGTTGCAAGGACCTAATTTGTTTTGGACAGAGTTAGAACCAACTATAATGGAGAACAAATAGAGGGGCATAGCCTGAAGAACCGACTTGACTAGTATCAGGAAACTAGGGAGATTGAGAGAGCGGTAGGTCCAACAGGAAAATTTGTGTTTCAAATGATCCAAGAGATCTTTCCAAGAGACATTTCTTATCATAGAATCGGTAGGGGAGCTCCCAGATACTTGGATGGGATCTTACCCTCTGAAAACTCGAGGATATAGAGAATAGTACGTTTCGTAATCTAGCAGGTGTTGAAGAAAAAGATTTGGGATTTTTCCTTGTTAATATCGAGACCACTAGTAGTGAGGAAAGTGTTGAGACAGTTCTTGAGGACTCTAGCTTCCTGCACCGAGGCTTTTCCCATCAGCATTGTAACATCCACGAGTTGTTGGTGCGACTGAGGTTCCATCCCAGGGTGGGGGGTTAAACCTTTGAGCTCCTGAGAGAGGGCGTTGGCTTTAAGAAGGCGTCCCAGGCCCTCCATCATTAGAACAAAGAGAAACGGTAACAAGGGATCTCCTTTCCTGATGCCCCTGGATGGCTTGAAGGTATGGGAGGGGGTACCATTGACAAGGATAGAGAACAAAGAAGTGGAAGTTAGAGTGAAGATCCAGTTAACCCAATGTTGACAGAAGACGAAAGACAATTTTTTTTTTTTCATGTACACCAAGTTGAGTTTGTCAAAAGCTTTAGAAAGATCGAGCTTGATGAGCATCCCCGAGATTTTGGTAATTTTGAGTGAATGTATAATTTCATGGGAGAGAATGATGCCATATAAGATTTGTCAACCTTCCACATATCTGGATTTTTCTTTGGAGACAAGACCAGGAAGCAGGGGCTTGAGTCTATTAGCAATAGTTTTGGTTATGATTTTAAAAATGACATTGCAGACAACAATGGGTCGAAATTTACCTAGAGAGTCCGCTCCATTTTCTTTGGGAATGAGGGAGATGAAAGTCGAGTTGAAAACTTTCAATAAATTCCCTGTCTTCCTCGAGTCTTCCACTATCTCCAAAAATTCATCTTTGATGGTGTTCCAGCAGGCGTGAAAGAAATTTGTGGTGAAGCCATCCAATCATGGCACTTTGTCATCCTTTAATTGCTTGACCGAATCCTCTAACACATCCATTTCAATGGGTATCATAAGGAGTTGATTTTTCTCAGTTGTCACCAGAGTGGGGATGTTATCAAGGATATTTTCTAGTTCGACATTCCTGTCCACTTAAGGTTCCTCCATAATAAGCTTGAAATCGTTCAAAAGAGAGTTCTCAATATCATCGTGGTTTTCCACCATAGCTCCATTCTCAGCTTTTAAGCGCAAAATTCTATTTGCTTGCCCATGCTGAATAGTAGCTTTGTGAAAGAAAGAGGAGTTTATTTCACCTTCTAAGAGCCATTGATTCCTCGATTTAGATTTCCATAATATTTCCTCTTGTTTTTCTCTGCTCTCTAGAGCTTCCTGCCAATTTCTCTCCTCTGCTTTGGTTGCCTCAGTGTATCCCTCCTACATGATGATCCTTTGAAGATCCGCGAGCTGCTTCTCGAGATGTGCCTTCTCCCTATGAATGTTTCCAAAGTGTTCCCTATTCCAAACCTTGACCTGTGCTTTGATGTATTTCATTTTTTACTGAAACTGGTACATGGGAGTGCCTTCGGGTGGATGGAAGTCTTTCCACCATTGCTAGATGAGAGGCCAAAATTCTGGATGTGAGAGCCAAAATTTTTCAAAGTGAAAGGGCCTTCTCAAATGTTCCCCTTGCTTGCACCAATGTAGGATTATGGGCTAGTGATATGATCCGATTGCTGGAAGAGCTTGAGCCGCCAGATCTGCCCCACCCTCGAGGATGGATTCCGAGGTAAGAAAATGATCTAATCTATACGCAATGTGTCTATCTCCGGATCTCTTGTTGGTCCAAGTAAACATACCATTATCCATGTTGATGTCAACCAGAGCCGAGCATGGATTAGCTTGTCAAATTCATCGTTGTTGGGGCTAAGGGTTCGAATGCCTCCTTTTTTTTCTTGTAGGTTGCGAATAAGATTGAAGTCTCCACCTAAGATCCAATGCCTTTGCCCCACCAAGTTGCTCATCACCTTTAAGGAGCTGAGGAAGGCTTGTTTGGATGCCAACGCAAAGGGTGGATTAGGAATGATTTTAAGGAACCATACTTATTTAAAAGTGTATAAATGTTGGTGAATATTACCAATTCTTAAAATGCAAACTATAAAATGATTCGCGATATTTTTCAAAAAATATTTTAATTTCCAAGGATTTTATATCGTTTATATAATAATTTGGCGATTTTTAGGGTGAAAACCTNAAACAGGGCTTCAAAAAATGCAAAATGGCGAATCTTTTTTGGGAGAAAAACATGGAAAAATAGCCCACTGGGATAAAATTCGCCCCTAAAATTATCCCTGGGGTCGATACACATTAGTTAAAATTCCTTTCAAACTGGTTCCCAAAATGTGAAATTCGGCCAAGATGGAAAATATTGTAGCCATGAAATTTGTGAGACTGATGACCAAAGGATTCCATAAAATTCCTATACCTCCTTCCACACCCAAAGCATCAATAGCTAACGCTTCACTGTTTTTCCATATCTTCTTGGCCATAGATTTAAAATTTTCTTCATAGCATTTTGTTTCTTGTATGAAAACCATAGAGGGGTTTTCTTCAATTATTTTCTTCCTTGATAGTCATTTCTTGTGAAGTGCACAACAGAATCTGATGTTCCATGATATTAGCTTCATTTAGGGGTTTTGCAAGTTAAGGAGAAGGTTGCCTCAATGTTCGGAAACTACCCTGAAGCAACCAATTTTTCCCCGATGTCTTTGATGCCCTGCTGGCTACTTCTTCGTCCTCGCTTCTCATTTCCTGCTTTTTTGATGGTTTCATGGATTTTGACACCCGAGCTATCAGAACTAACCCCTAGCATTTTGGATTTTCTAGTTTTTATGATGGCCTCTTTGAGCAAAACTACTTGATGTGAGGGTATAATCCCTTTTTCTGGATCTTGGATAGCCTTTTCTAGCTCGTCTAGATCTAGATCTCCTAGATCCATTTCCTCCACATCGTCTTTCTCCATTTCCATGTATGTCTGCTTCTCCAGAATGGAAGATTGGGGAATTTCAGAGCCATCCTCATTTTCCTTTTGTCTACCATTTTTAGTTTTTGGTTTCGAAATACTTAGATCCTCTTGCATGTTTTCCTATTGTAAAACATCAAGTGAGTTATAAGAGATAGGATTTTTATTTACCTCCGATCCTTGATTACGTTTGGTTGTTCTTTTTATCCTAGTGACCTTGGTGAAACCCTTCACATCCTTCAACCCTTTGCCTTTTTGTAGAGTTGTGGGATTGTTTCCGAGGCAGTCTTTGAACATATGCCCATGCTCATGACATCTTCTGCATCGGAAATGGATGTTCTCGTAGTCTAGAGATTGAAACCAGTCTTCATCTTCCTAGCATAGATTTATACCTTCTGGTATCTCCTTCGTGATATTCATGTAGACGCATATGCGAGAATAAGAGCTATATCTCATTCTTTTTTTTGGGTCCTCTATCTTAATGAAGTCTCTAATGGTGTTCCCCAAGGATTCTAGAATACTCATACCAATATTCTGATGGGAGTGAGTATAGACTGATCTAGATCAGAACAAAAGATAAGTCCTCATTATCCAGGTTGAATTTCTCCTTCCATGGTCTTAGTAAGAGCCTAGCCAACTTGAAGAAATAAGGGCCTCCCTCAAATATCCTATTTCTGTCTTCTAGATTCAAGAAGAGGATCGTGAAGAATCCTTTTGCCCCCAAGTGCAGATCGAAATGCCCCAATGGTTTCCATGTAACATTGATCCACCAAAGCAGTGCTTTCTTCGAGGGCCAGATTTCGACAAATTTGCTGAGAGCATGCTCTCTCATATGTTGGACATGTGTTCTGAATCCTTCCTCCTAAATCTGTAGAGTGGGGACCTCTTTTGTTTTTGATATGCATCTTCCTTTGTTGATCGTCGACGCCTTTCCTTTCTCTTGGCTTCTTCCTTCATTACCCATGTCGTTGATGTTCTCCATACTCAGATTCTCCATTCCCATATCTTTGTTGGTCACTAGATCTTGAAGGGAGGGGTTGAGAAACCCCCATGTGGGATCCCCCATTACCGTTACCTGTCCCCCAATGAGCGTGAAGCTTCACAATGCACTGCAGGAGGAACATAGTACAGATATGAATCTGAGGCTCTTGTCAGAAACCCTAGACTACCACTGTAATCTTGGAGATCGCTCCTCCCCTCGATCTGTTTATGGATCATATCAAAATAGGTACCAACATAACTTCCTTTCCTAATTTTGTGCTTGTTTAGCTATCTAATACAAATCTTTCAATTGGAGAAGCGATGTATTTTCAACACTTATTGGGGTGTTTTCCTTCTATTGAGATTGGTATGAGCTCTTCAATCCATGGTTATTTGTGGATCCCTTTAGCTTTTAACCCTTAGAATTTCAAATTTTCACCCCCCTCATGATTACATTTAATGTGAGTGAGTGGGTTTCTACAACATATCATGTTTGTATTTAAAATTGGACGCAGGGATGGCCACGCTCATTTTCTGGAATTTGTCTACGGTCCAACCACTAGCACTACATTTCCCTTATTATTGGGAATCATATTTTGAATCTTCACCTTTTTCAGTCAATTAAGAGAACAACACAATATTTTGAATCCTACACTCCTACTGTAGACACCACTTGTTGTCTGGGGTAGACCAAGGCATCAAATGCATGAACGTTTGGGAAAAGAAATAAGTGGAATTCAGACACGGGAAAAACTGAAACAAAATAACTCGAAAATGGATAGAATGCAATCCTAATCTATGAAAGAAAAACTCTAACCTATGCTACTATACGTAGGCTAACTGTCGTGTTAGGGAAACTAATTGAAGTATTTTTTTAGAACTTGACCATTCAAAGGAGTGAGATTGTATCCTTCCATATTTCTCAATCATTATATACTAGATCCCAACTTCTTCACTACTTCATATGGGCTAAGCCAAAGGTGTTGGAATTTGTTGTGCTTCCCTTTTGGTTCATTAAATGTATCCATATAAGTTGTTGACTGATTTTCGAACCATATTTTGACTATTTTCTAGTGCACAACAAATTTACTCTTAGCTTTCTCTCTTTATTCTATTGTAATAATCAATTAATACATTTTGAATAGTGGGGAAATTTTGGCCTCTAGAAGACTATGTCAGTTGAAGGGAGGTTAAAAGGATGTTCGGAGGTAGAATGGATTATTTCCCATAGACCAAGAAGTATAGGGATGTCCCTACAGAAGCTTTAGGTGTTATCCTATCATCCCATAAGGCCTTAGGTAATGCCTTATGCTGATTCCTTTGATGGTCAACTACAATCTTCTCAAGGATCTTGGCGAGGTTCTTCTTAGTGGACTCTGCTACACCATTTTGCTTGGGGTAGCAATTGGATGGGTAATCGAAGAATAATTCCCTTTTCAAAATCAAATTCAATTAATTTTAATGAGGACAAATGTGAGGCATTATAAACAAGAATTGATGGAATGCCAAATTTAGTCATCAATCGTTCAATAAAATTGATGATGACTACTTCTTTTGACTTTAACTAGGGGAATTTATTCATCCCACTTTATGAAATAATACATGGTTGTCAAAATGTATCTATTTATGGAGTTTGGATTTATTTCTCAAATAATATACATATTCCACTATTGGAATGGTTCATCAATAGTGTCTAGCTACAAAGGGATGGTCGTCTTTTTCTCATGATCATTGCTCGTTTGCACACCCTTAACTTTCGTGCATAATTGCCTGATTATTTGAATAATGTAGGCCAATAATATCCTTCTCTAAGGATCTTATGTGTTATGGTTTCTCCAACGAAAAATTCTCCTACAGGTCCATCATGCAATTCCTTGCAGAATTTGTCAATGTCTTGTCTTTCAAGACACCCAAGCAATACATCATTGTGGTTTTTATTGAATAATATGCCTTTAATTAGGATGCATAAAGATGATTTGAGCCTTAAGTCTCTTTTTTTATTCAAGTTCAATTTTTCAAGGGCCATGATGCTCTATAGAAACTGCACTAAATCTACATACCAAGAATCCTCTGGGGTTGGGAGGATAATAACTTCTTGGGAATATAATTCTATTGTATTTTTCCAACCCTCTTCTGAAACTTTTGGATACTCCATTACTTCAATGACTGTTTTGAACAAGCCTTGACCTTTCACTGTCTTGGCCATACTCATGTATGAGAGTCATCCAAGTTCCTCTTATTTCTCCTAGCTCCTTTTGGATGAATAGTGATTTTACTGTTGGTTGTGGTACCACAACCATGGTGTGTTTCTTCAATATGTAGGATTGAAATTGTTTTATAGCATTGAATACTGCAAAGGATTCCTTGTCCACAAGGGGGTATTTTAGTTTGGATCTTCGTGAACTAGTGCTCATAAAAGTAAATGGGTGTTCATTACCCTTGTCATCCTTTTGAGTAAGTACTACTTATATAGCGTGATCAAATGCACAAGTATACAAAATCAAGTCTCTACTAAAAGCTAGGTTTTGTGGTTCTGTTGTAGTGGTAATTGTGGATTTAATATCATGGAATACTTCCTTTTCAATGTCATTCCATTTAAAAACAACATCCCTCTTGATCATCGTATAAAATTTTTATTCTTTCAAAAAAATTGGGTACACATATTTTAACAAAATTGATTTTTCCAAAGAAGGACTGCATAACCTTCTTATTGATGGGAATTGAGATGTGTGTAATAACCTTGGCTCTTTTCAGGTCGACAATAATCCCATATTTGGAGATACTATTACCCAATATTTTACCTTCAGAAACACCAAATACGCTCTTCTCGGGGGTTCAAGTAAATACTGTATTTCCTACATCTTTTGAAGATTTTCTTGAGGTGTTGGACAAGATATTTTATTCTCTTTGATTAAGCCATGACATTATCCAAGTATACCAAAACACTCTGATTTATCATTCCATGGAAATCTATATCTATGGCTCGTTGGAAGGTCTCCCCTGCATTGATTAGTCCGAATGGAATATTGACTGTAAGCAAAATTATCCCATTTAGTCTAAAATGTGGTCTTAAGCTACCTTATTTTGAAACCAGGAATATATTGTATCTGGAGAATCCATCCAAGAGTGATAACATCTCGAAACTTGACACCAACTTTAAAATCTGCTCCATGGGAGGAACATGATAATTTTCTTTATCCAAGGTTCTATTTAGGTTTCCGAAGTCGATGCATAACTTCTTTTCTCTTGGCTTCTTTTTAATAGAAACTATATTTTCCACCCAGGAAAAATGTCATACCTTAAAAATTATCTTCACATCCAACAACTTCTTCAATTATTTCTATATTAAGGGCTCTAATATTAGATGTACTTTCCTTAACTTTTGCTAGAATGGATTGACCCCTTTCTTCAGTGGTATCATGTGCTTAATGATCCAAGTATCATAAGTCTTTAAGTCTTCATATTACCATGAAGTGAACACATCAATAAATAGTTTGAATAGGAGGATGAATTTTTGTCTTTCTATTGGTGTACAATAGGTCCCCAAATTAATGGCCTTGAGAATTAATGGATAGTGTAGTCATTTGAAGAGTATTATGATTTGTACTCTAGAATTGATAAGGTGCAAATTAAGAGAAAGCATGAGAGTAGGAAACAATAAGATAAAAGCAAAATCTCTTGAAGATTATTGAGAAGCTTCAAGAGTAAAGTAAGAGTGGGGTGCACGAAATTAAAAACATGCCAAAGCAAGAGATTTCCATCAAAGAGGAAGTTGTAGTGGATGCAACCTTGAAGGATATGCAAATGGGATTTCCTTTCTGTAATATTATGTGTGTTGATGATGATGCAGGTAGAGATAAATGTGTGGTGGATGTAAGGAAAGATGGAGATGTTGTAGTGATGGTAGTAATAGTGAAAACAATGAGAATTAGAAAGAGGAAATGAGAGATGATGAATATAGTTCCATTATGCTCATGATGGTGGAGTAGGAGTGTTAGATTTTGATAGCGGCGTAACCAGGATCACTAAAAGAATGACAAAGCACACAAACAAAATCAATGTGGATCTCTTTTAACCACAATGATAAGAACAATCATCTCCCAAGCATAGACAAAGCTATTTGTCTCCCCCAAGATCATACATTCCAATGGAGATTGATGTACATCCGGATAGTAGTAGTAAAAAACCCAAGAAAACAAGAGAGAAAAATCTCCAAAGTGGAGAATCCTAGAAAAGGAGTATCCTAGCTGTAGTAGCGAACTTTCTTTTGCTAGAGCGAACTTTTCTTGTTGCCACATGTCCAAATTAGGAGGATTCCCTCCTATTTATATTGATTTTTGGGTGACTTTTGATTGGGGCAGACCTAACTGCTTAACTGGGCATGACTTGTTATTTGTGCAAAATTAAAATGTAATTTATTTATTTATTGGGCTGACTTGTGAGGTTATGCCTCACGCAACTACTACAACAATACTCCCTCTTATCCAGGGAGGGATCATCAATACTATCATATTGGAATACATCTAGATATCATTTGTAGAACATCATACATCTCTATATCATAAGGAAGATATTCCCACACATTATTATTTCATCGAGAAGTGTTTACAAATCAATCTTTGTCCATCAACTCAATCCAATTCATCGTAGAACATGCATTGGCTCCACAATGTCTCCCAGTACATTGGGAAGTCATACATGCATCAACTCAACCCAGTTCACTGGGGAACATGCATGCACTCAATGTGGTTTAGCACAACCCAAAGAGCTCACTAGGACTATCACCACTAGTGAGTCGTCTCCATATCATGGGCTACAACCTCATGATGACCACATGGGTTAACACCTCATAACATACAAAAAAACTACAATCATATGAGGGCTCAAAAGGGATAAACTTTATGTGATACTTTCATCGTTTCCATATGGGCTACAACCCATAAGTATTCCAACCATAAATATTGTTGGGAACTAACCCAATGGTGAGTCAACACATAACTCATATCAATAAAAACATTCCACCTAGTCCATCCATCACTATATCGTATCGACATCATACAGAAGCACTAGTGTGCACCAACCTCTCCATCCTTTTCAGGATGTCCAAGATATCTCCTCACTCCTCATAATGATCATAGAATGCATGTTGGCCTCTCCACCTCATTTCAGGATGTTTGAGATATCTCCTCACTTCTTTTGAAGTGATTGGGAGAATTCACTGGCCTCTCCATCCCATCTCAGGATGTCCGAGAGATATCCTCACTCCTCGCAGAGTCAATGAGAGAGTGCATGGTATTTGTATAATCGTCCTTCTCTCTTAGTGAGGGAAATAATCATGAGACTAATATCCCACTCCTTATCAGAGTGATCAAGGAGAATGTATGGTACCATCCTGCACACATATTAATTAACATAGGCATCTAATATATTAGGGCATACATTTCTATCCTTCCCTATTCTAGTCATGAAATGAAAATGAATAACAATAAATCTCAAGATTGAATTCATGTACATGTATGGGAAAATATCAAGAGAATATTCTCCCCACCCCATCTCAAGGTGTCTGAGAGTGCTCCCTCCATGATGGAATGTTCTTATCCCTCTACATCTCAGCATCCATATCCCTCTGTCTCCTTAGAAATTGACTGAGTAAATCTCGTCCCCCAAGATCCATCTGTCGTGACTCTACTTGGTAAGTAACTGCTTTCCACGATCATTGAAGAAATGAACATTTGTAGTAGTAGAGAGACCAACATTTCTTGGTCTCTATTTCTCTTGATCACCATCTATACATGAGATCATCTGGGCTTGTGGGTCATGTACCCACATATATCTGGACATATTCAGTTCTCATCTTCCTGTTGTTACTGCTGAACAATCATGACTTCCATTTTATTGTTTTGATCGAAAGTCATCATTCTTCTTGTGTTGAGAGTCATGCTCCTAGAAGCTTCCTGCTTCTGATCCATCCGATCTTTCTGAATATGGGATGACTTGTCCTTCAGAACAAGTCTCATCGTATCATATGGTATTTTCCCTCCAGGTTAGATCCTGTCAGATGGTTAGTGACATTGCATAATCAAATTCATCCAATGCAATGACAATAGTTCACACATATATGTAGGAATCTTAGATAATGTCTCAACACAAAACTTACTTATATATATATATATATGTATGTATGTATGTATGTATGTATGTATGTATGTATGTATGTATGTATACA